>QGSO01000293.1:279066-328037 GCA_011037825.1 Carya cathayensis
TTTAATCATGGCATGCACATGTGAAAGATGACAATCAATTATCTTTCAAAATTTTCAAATTTAATTTTCAAAATATTCATGCACATGTGGAAAATGTATTTTAATGCTTTATGATAAAATATTAATTTTTGAGCCTTAATCCTAATTTCGAATTTTGAAGAAATTTACAACATTACTCTATGACTTTAATGTGAACTTGTTCCCTTCTTGCTCATGCTTGGTTCCTTGATGTGCTTGACTTCATTGTGTAGACAACTTGAGCTTGAGACTCCTTCATTCTTTGAATTCATTTGTTATCATCAAAATCCATGTGTAAATATATAATTACACAAAACTTGAAACCTTAGGTTCAACAAACAACTTATAGCCTCATTTGAGAGGCAGAATATATGGCATTTCTTTGAGAGTTTGAGTTATCTCCTCTTGTTCTTCTTGAACATTTGAACTTATCAAAGGTAAATCAAAACCTTTGTGGCGTTCCTCCTTTGTAATTTGGGTTCTTGAGACAGATTCTTCAATGGGTCTAGATTTTGATATAATCTAGGTTCTTGGAACAGGTTCTCATCGGGTCTAAATTCTCCATCCATAAATCTGAATTTGGCTTTCTTGGGGTTGTTTTCCAATATTGTTGTTGGGTCTCAAAGCAAATCGATTGGGGTTCATATCACGTAGTATCATTTTTCAAACTGAATTACAAGTTCACAACACTACCCTTCATTTTACATAAAGTTGTGAAATAGTTGTAAAATAATTATAAATGAATCATTCTTCATAATTTTTAATATTTTATTGTTGTGTTTGACAATCAGTCCGTAGTCTTGCATTCGTTATATTTAGGCTGTTTTGAATGTTGAGTTGAATTGAGTTGAGTTGAGATGAAAGTTGAAAATTGAATAAAATATTATTTTTTAATATTATTATTATTTTAAGATTTAAAAAGGTTAAACCGTTTATTATATTTTGTATTAGAATTTGAAAATATTATAATAATTAAATGAAATAAATTGAGATAAATCATCCATCAAAATAATCATTTATATTTTAAATTGCAACTCTATAATAGGTCACTCTTGAGAAACATCCCTCTGTTACATATCTATCAACTCTATAAACATTTAAAAAAAAAATAATAATAATAATATTTTTTTTTATAATAGGCAACTACAAATCATATAAACATCCCTCTGTTATAATAGGCAACTCTATAATAATCACCCGTAAGTGGATTGTCGTGTGTCAACTAAACATTTAAAAAATAATAATAATAATAATAATTTTTTTTTTAAATAAAAAAATTTAAATTACAAAAACTATGCCTAGAAGCAACCTGACAGCCCCACCTAGGTGCCCAAGTCACGGCAACCTTGGTCGCCAGACGAAGGTGCCATTGCCTAGGTCTGGGCACCACCTAGGCTACTACGCCTGGTCTACTGACCCAAGTTCTGCCACCGCGGTGCGACCCAAGCCACCACCCATGGGTGAAGTGACCCAAGCAACTATTTAGTAACTGTCATTTGGTGAGATTTTTTTAAGGTAAATGCTAGGCTTCCCAATGGTTTTTACCGTTTGTTTTTATCATTGTGTTTTTTTTATTTTTTTATTATTATTATTATTTTACTTAATGATTAAGTAAATATTTTTTAATAATATTTTAATTTTTTTTTATTTTTTTAAAAATATTTAAATATATTAAAAAAATACATATAAATAAATACATAAAAATAAAAAAATTTTATATCAAAAGCAGGAGCTCCAGCGGGAGCGGGAGCTCCTAGCAGTGTGTGTAGCACCGCCCTTTTTTTAAATATTTACGTTTTTGTTTTAAAACAATATAAATACAATGCAATCTAATGGAAACAACATAACAATAATTATCATTTTCACTTGGTATTTATTCGTCTATATATATTTTAAATGTCTTTCATCTATCTTAGTTGAAACACATTGATCTCTCTCTCTCTCTCTCTCTCTCTCTCTCACACACACACACACATATAGTAGTGCTACATCTACAAGGGTGTAGTCTCATTCCGGATAATGCCATTTCGCTTTTTCTTTTTAAATTTTTTTCTTCATTTTTTTTATACACTTACACATTAAAAAAAATAATTCACAACGTCATTTAAAAATATTTTCTTAATTATTAAATAAAAAATAAAAAATAAAAATAAAAATTGTGTAAACTTATTTGTCAAGGCAAGTAGCATTATTCATAAATATATATATATATATATATATATATATATATATATATAACTGTATGGCACGCTTTCTTATTGAAATATGGAAATTTAGGTTCCGCTTGGCTAGTGAGAATTCTCAAATAAGAATTTTGAGTTTTAAGATAAAATATTAAAATATTATATTTTAATATTATTATTATTTTAAAATTTGAAAAAGTTAAGAAAAAATTGAGAAGTTTCTTATATTTTATATAGAGATTTGAAAAAATTGTAATGATGAGAACAAACTTTGGCGAATAATTTCTACGCAAGTTCTTGACTGAATAATTGTCAACACGTTCACAGTTTTTCAACGAGTATAAAAAGTTCATCTCCAATATTTTATCTTTGGGGTCTGCTTTCCCTCCACTTCTTATAAGGAATTAGGATAAGGTACCTACTTTTTTTACACTTATGCTTCCAAGGTTTCTGACAAGGCCAAGATTGTTTGCTAGAGATCAAGAATTTCCGTGGTTAATTATTCATGACACGCAAATAATTAATCATGTTATCATACTTACCATTATGCTGTTATAATGATCATTACTATATATTCTGCAACATCTTTTTCACGTCCTAATGGAAATAATATATTATTGGAAAAGAGGTTGTGTGCTATTCCTTCAATTGGGTAGGCAGACCATCTACGCACCTGTGAGTCGCCAGAATTTCAACACTGGGATTTTGCTGAGCTTTACAACCTTGGATTACCAAGATGGCTGCTGCACTCTATTTCAATTGCCAGTAGGGCTGTTCATCCGGGTTTCGGATCGGGTATTTGGGTATACCCGGGCCGAAACCCAAGTTTCAAACCTGGGCCGGTTTTCGGCCCAGCCTACATGGGCTACGACTTGGGCCGGAACCCGGGTGAATCTGGATTTTTTGAAACCCGGAATCCGGATTCCGGACTGTACCCGTTTTTTTTTTTTTTAATATATATTAGCAAAAACCTATATTATATAGTTTCTTTCAAGAAGCATTTTAAAAAAAATAAAAAATCTAAGAGCCTATATTCTATTGTAAATTTTTCAAGAATAAATATTACAAATCATATTATTTCATATATAAAACTAATTACCTTTTTAACTAAATGCATCTAAAAAAACATAATGCAATCACTACATATTTCATTATTTGGTATTTATACATTGCAAAACGTAAATTACAATATATAAAATTACATGTCAAAACTGGACTATATAGAGCCACCAATACATAATATTTAGTTTCTGATGAATTTCTTGTCTTAGAACAGCCATTGTTGGTCCAAGCTTATTTGCAAGATGTATTCAACAGAATGGTTTTTAGTAAAGATATCAAACCTAATCCTATGACTTAAAGCTACATTAATTAACCAAAAACTAAAGGTGAAAACTGCCACTTTGGCATTAGTTAAATCTGGGACTACATGACCATACCTTCATTAAAGAAATAACAAGGAAACAAAAGAAAAAGGTAGAAATTAAAGCCACTGAAGAGCTTCTTGTTCTTGACATAAATTAATGAACACTTCCAATTTTTTATTCTTTTGAATTAGCAACCCCATCATTAAGGCTGGATGGGCAAGGTTCAACATAATAATTTGAAACATGATCAAAGAATAATTTCAAGGCTTTTCTCTATATCAGGTCATAAGAATATTTGCTGTGATTGACAAAGAACGGATCTTTTATTGTCTTTATTTGTAAATCAAACGTGAACATTCAGACAACCAATGAAAAAACCTAATCAAATTTTCTTTTAAATCCATGTTGTCAACACTGATAAGTTCTAAGGCAGTTAAGAAATTGAATCAACATATGAAACACCATTACGGTAGCTGTTTAACCAACCCCCCTTTGAGCTTGCACCAAGAGGAAATTTCACAGATAGAACTAGTAAAATAAATAAGAACATCAATAGCTCAATGAATTCAATACGAGAACATTAATTTCAATACAAGCACCAACAATATCAAGCAAATAGAGATTAAAAAAGATGAATGAATGGTACCAACGTACTGAGCACTCTATTTTCAATTGTAAACTTTGGTTTTAGGCATTTGGATCTTATTGTTGCTAAGTAAAAAAAGCTATAGAAGCAAGTCAGCCTACACCCAACCTACATACATACATGGTTAATCAACCAATTAACTTCAACTTCTATAAATTTTTTCTCCTAATAAACCCAGAAATCAGCAGCATACAGATAAAGAAAAAAATGAAAAAAAAAAAAACAGAGTTCTTGGACAAAAATTGTTGAACCATTGAATCTACACATAAGTATCATAAACAAAATGTCTAACCAAAATCAGTAGGCAACACAGAACAAAACAGGCCCAAATAATAAAAAATTAAAAAAAAAAGACCCAAGTTTAAAACAAAGATAGCAGATCTAGCAACCATTTCAAAGCATAAAAATATTAAAACGATATAACACTGAAATCGACCCTTTACGCAAAAAACAGAGGAGGATACGGTTTCAGAAAACATACCCAGACTGTTAGGAACCTCAATGAAGAGCACCCAAAGTTGTTAGATCTCCCCGATAGCCTCCAGCATCCATTGGTTTGGGACCCTCTTACAAATCTGGCAATAGAAAAAAAATTCTTTAAAATAACATAGCAGATCTAGCCAAACGGAGTGAAAAGTAGAAGAAGACGACAACGAAGAACAGATCTTCGATCGGCAGAGGAAGAGTGGCACGAGCTAGGGTTTCGGCACTAGAGTACGAGAGAGAGACAGATGAGCTAGGGTTTCGGCACTAGAGTACGATTCGGCAATGAAGGAATGACGACGATTCGGTAATGAAGATGGAATCTCTGCTGCCTGAAGTTCCTAACGAGAGAGAGAGAGAGAGAGAGAGAGAGAGAGAGAGAGAGAGAGAGTTTGCGCAGGGGAGGGGGACTCGGGGGCTAGGGTTTGGTTTAACTTTTTACTTTTATACAACCCGGGTACTGGGTTTAAACTCGGGTAAAACCGGTACCCGGGTGTCAAAATTGTACTCGGACCGCATAGATCCGGGTTTTGATGATGTGGGTACCGGCCCGGATTAAATCCAGGCCGAAACCCGTAACCGGAATCCGGTTATCCGGGTTCCGGACCAGGCTGGAAAAAAAATCCGGCCCGGATGAACAACCCTAATTGCCAGAGAGCTGAAAGCGACTCACGTTTAATAAGATGATCAATATATATTTTTTATGGTAAACAAATTTTATTCATTTATGAAAGAGAAGTTACATCTTTAACCTAGTACGTACAGGAAAATTTCTAGATTACAAGTCAACTACTATATTTGGAGCTCCTTAGTACAAAAATTTCTTTATGAGTGGCATGGTCTTAACAATTGCTATATCTCTCTATAGACAAACTGTCTGAGAGACAACACTCTGTCTAAAACAGAGATTTCATACCTCACCTCCATAGAAGGAGAGAACTTACACTCTATGGACAAAATGTCCTAGAGACTATTTCTTTTTTATTTTTACCTAAACAAAAGGAAATAACATTAAACATAAGAGACTATGTCCAAGTGAAAATGACGAATTATAACATAGATCTACTCTGGTAGACTTCTTGGACGCCTCCGATGTACTAGAAAACTATAGATCTGCCTTTACAGCTTGAAGGAAAATGAGCTACATGAAGCAAAGAGACTATGGTGGCGCGTGTAAGCCATTTGAGGTGTGGTTTGGGAGTGGAGAGCCTTGGCCAAGCCGAGATTTGGAGGACGGAGGTGGAAACCGTAGTTGCGATTGGGGGTATGGGACGATGGGAGGAGGCTGGGCTTTATACGGGTGGCCAGCACCGGTTGGTGGGCAGTGACAGTGCATAGTAGCAATGGCTGACAGCCCCACGGGTTGTAGACGTGGAGGGCCTGAGTTGGGTTGGCTCGTGGTGGTGGTAGGAGGTGGGGGAGGAAGGGCTCTACCCAGTGCACACGTAGAGGTGGCCCGATGGTGAAGGTGGGTGGCAACTCAAGCCACAACCTGCAAGGAAGAAAACCAAGGAAAAAAAAATAGAGGCGAGGGAGAGAGCTCATGCAGCACAAACCAGGGGGGGAGAATGAGATGGGAAACTAGGTTTTGTAACCTACTTCGGCTCAAAACAATGTTGTTTAGCGGACTGAAGACTGATTTCAGCTTATGCCTCAAAACAACGTCATTTCGATTGGGGAAGGGGCTGGGTTTCATGCACAAGGGCTGGGCCCTAAATCCACTCTTTTCACACTACAAAAAATATAGTCCAACTCACACAAAGACCCTACTTCTCACAATTAAACCCACACACAAAATTGGGCTCAAAATTCACCAAACTAACACACACAAGAGCAAACTTGGGCCCTAGCAAAAATTCTTAGTTGAGTCTTATTATTGCGTCAAGGCACTCATCTTGATGCACTATGAACTCAAATTATTCTCATCATAAAACTTTTCTACTTAAAAGTTTTGCCATATTGAACTCGGGAAAAAAATCTTCAAATTCAATATCGGCTCTTGTTGTGCCAAAATAGAAATTTTGGGATAATCGAGAAGTAGAAAATAAAAGAATAAATATTCTAACACTCATACACGAAACCAAGAATTGAGTGTTTCGATTCAAAATGCTTATATTAGTGATAGGAATGATTACAAAGACAAAAATGCCCTAACCAAAAGATAGAATATAAGAGAGAAGTGATCTGAAAAATTCTCAAACTCAATACCTTAATACACTCAAATTTCACTCAAAGTATTCTCTAAATCCTTCAACCTGGCCATGAGAGAAAAAGGAAGTAATACAGCTATTGGCGATCTCAAAGTTTTTCTTCCAACTAGGAGGCATAAAATACATAAAGCTCTTGTTCCTAATTGTGACGCTCCCAACCCCCAATTTAGGATTGGGCGGTGACTGAAGCATTAAGACATGTAACTCAAGACTACATACCCCTCGTACATGATAAATAAGATACAATGCACCTACGGTTCTTATAGTATGCAGTAATTCGTAGCGAAAAAATTCTTTTACTACGTAGGTCCGGTGGTAAAATAATAATCATGGTACCGAAGTGCAATTATCCCAAAATATTAAATTTCATAGAATCTTCCAAAACATAGTTGTTTTTCAAAAACTCCCAAAATACTGGGCCATTAAACTATTTCCACAAAATTCTTAAAACAACACTCTTGCTTTCACTAA
This sequence comes from Carya cathayensis, assembly GCA_011037825.1. Lineage (NCBI taxonomy): Eukaryota > Viridiplantae > Streptophyta > Magnoliopsida > Fagales > Juglandaceae > Carya > Carya cathayensis. Next base: position 286,445 of record QGSO01000293.1, read on the forward strand.
CTCATGCTTACTAGCACCAAGGTCCCATCTTTTATTAAGCTTAAAAAGATTCCGCTAGTCCGTCGAGGGTCAGGCTCCAAAAGTCCCACTCAATAACAACTTCTTTTGCTTTAATCAAGGAGTCTCAAGCCTGCTCGAGATACCCCAATACAAAATCCTTATCATTCTTCAATTTCGAGGCCCTTTCAGAATCAAGAAGTAGGGTCTCGTCGTCGGTCTCGCTAAAGGTCTCACAAATCTCCTCAAGTCGTTGTGCAGTAACTTGTCACATATCTATAGTAAAGTGGTAACGAGCTTTTACTATAAATTCATCCCCCACTAATTTGTTAATCACATTCATGGTTCTATAAGGCCTTACGTACCTGCCACAAATTTTACTATTCTGGGTGAGGAATGGTAGTGGAAATTACCACAGTAAGATTTCAAGAAATATCGATAAGTAAACAACAAACATACATTAGATATCATAAGCATATAAAAGCAAACCATAATGAATGCATGGACATGAACTTTGACCAATGCAACTTTGACTTTTTACGAAAGACAATGCGTAACAGAAATATTCTTGACTTTTGTCAGAAAAAGTCTTTTCATCTTGGTTTTTAAACATATAACAGAACATATGAGCTTGAGTTTATGATCATTCACATAACATAGCATATCTTGGACCTCAAGGCCTTATTATTTACTTAAACATGTGATAGGATACCTCATGGCTCCCCTATGCACTGTATGTTCCCTGCTAGTTATTGCATCAACCAATGACCCACTTTAACCAAGGTAGCTATGTCATATTCTTAAACATACTTAGTATGATAGTTTGTATTTTTGCCTTCACTATATGGCACCCACTAGTTTTAGGTGCAACTCCTCTCCGGTATCCTTTCCTTTAGGAGCCATTTGAGGTTTATTGACTGTACTTAATCAACCCAAGGACTACCACTCGATTTTAAACACTCCCGAGTAGACAGAGGAGTTCCACTAAGACATTCCCCTGTCCTAGCAATTGGGGTCATGAAAAAACTTTAATTGACTCTTTTATTTTAAAAACAATTCATAAACCCAATGCATGTGACATAGACTATGATACCTTGCTCTTTTCATGAAACATATACTCATGTATGCCAAGACTTATACAAAGCATACATTATGTAGTTATATGCAATCATATACATTCCATGTTACAACTTGAAAATATTAGAACATGCGACCATGTTCTCATTCAATTAAATAATGACATATAACAAACAATCAAGAAATAAAGCAATTCCATTACCTCATATACTATGCATGGCCAAAACATACAAACATTTTTATACATGGACACTCATCATGGCGTACTTTGGAACTTCTAATATTTTGATTATGCATCATGAATCAATACGGTCATGGCCAAATCATTCAAGTGCTTATACACATGACTAATCATGCATTACATGAACTCGGAATCTTCTAATGCATTCAGGTATGCATAATTAATAAACATATACATGGCCGAATTATGCATTTGATTATTCCTATAATAATAAAAAAAAAGAACCATAATCTGTGTGTGTGAGTGAGTGTTGTGTTCTTGGCTCATGAAGCTTATCTCCAAGACAATAAATAGTCTTCCAATATTCAGATTCCCTTTCCTTAAGTTCAAACCTTTCATGAAACAAAACCCTAGTTTGTGCAAGTGCTAAGGCCATGGCCCTCCGTCCTCTCAAAGATGTCATGCTCATGAGCTTAAGGCAAATAAGGTTAAGGTATTCATTCCTTTTAAAAGAAAACCCTAGTCTACCCGAGGATGTGTGTGTGTGTGTGCTCATGCGAGAAACTTCACCTAGTCTGAAAATCATTTACTTTCTTTGGTCGTGCGTGTGTGTGTGTGAGCATGTGTTTATGATAAATTTATCAAGTCCAAAACTTTCTCCCTTTGGCCATGTGTGTGGTGTAAGAAAAGAGAGTGTTTGGTTCCTCACCTTGTGTGGCCTCCTTCTTAGATGGTGTCTCTAACTTGGCATGGTGTTTGAATGAAATAATAGTGGCATGGGTGGTGTTTGTATGGAGAGAAAGTGATGGAAATGGAGAGAAAAATGAGATGGCTGAATGACTCAAGAGAACTCCACCAAGTGACTAAAAGACCTTAAGGTTTTTGGCTCCTCCATTTGGCACCCAACCCGTGTGCCCCTTCTCCTTCTCCATCATTTGATTGTGTTGGAAATCAAAGGCATCTTTTTGGACAAGCAGTGTGACTTCCTCAAAATTGAAACTCCACTTTCTTTCTTGCCATTCATTTTGTATCTTGGTTCATTGTATCTATTGGCAAAAGGGCCCTTCTTCAACTAAATTCTTCCTCAATCCTCTATACATGTGCATGTGTGCCATGTGGCATGTGAAGAATGTGTGTGCGTGTGGGTAGCCGAAAAGCTCTTCTCCTATACCCAAGAAGATCTTTCTTCTACCAATGTCTTGGATATTGTGTGATTGGTCATTGTGGGTGGCAATGTATAAGTCCTCTTGCCCTAGCCGTCCACTTCAAATGTGCCCTTCACAAAATTCTCTAGAAGCTCCTTAAGCATGTAGGTCTTCTCTCTTCAAGCAATATTTCACCCTTTCCCAAGGTCACTTTCTTCCCTTTTTCATCATTACCTTCTTATATGCATGACACTTGGCCATTTCCTCATGAAACCGAAACTCCCTCTAGTGTTGTCGTGCCCCTTTTGTCCTTTGGTTTGCCTTCGGCCCCACTTCCCCATGTATCTATCATTTCCTTTTTCTAGAAGCTCTACCTAACTAGTAACATGTGTCAAAAAGTTCCTTCATGCAAACAAGGCTCTCTGCATGCATGACAAATGTCAAAAAGTAGGTAAAAGCTCTAGGGTAGGCGTGTAAGACCTCCCTTGTAGGCTCGAATGTCTAGTGCATCAAATCAAAATTTCTAAATGGGTTTCACCATCTCGCATGGCCCAACTACCATGCACGAACCCACAATAAAATATGCCAAAGGGCTTAGCTAAGTCTAGGTCATCACACTATTGAAGTTCAAAAATTTATATTATGTATGTATGTATATTGTTCGATCTATGGTCGGTTAATTACACTTGATGCAAGTTACTTAAAATTCATAAAATAAATAAATAACTTGCACCTTCTAAAGGGAAAAAATACATTTTTTCCCATGAGATTAGCTCCATGAAACTACATGCACCATCAACCTTAATTCGAGCCATATTCTAGAAATTAATCTATTGATGACTGCAAACATATAGAAAAACAAGAACAAAAAAGTAATAAGACAAAAGGGAAACATCTAAAGAATGGATAAAAACACCACCTAAAGCAAAGCTACTTAAAGGAAAAATGGCCTAGAGATACAGAGTAAGAAAATACATGGGAAAATTAGTATTCAAATCCTTGAGATTTTGAGTTTTTATCAAAATGGTACTTCTAGTCTAAAGTAATCTAATGGGTTAGGCGCCTACTTCACAAAGATCCCTCCGTCCAAAATCCATTCGTTCATGTTCTAAAAATGGTAAGGTGACACGTAACTACCACATCATAATCAATCTAAATAAGAAACACATCATATGAATAATTATTATGTGGTCCAGGAGTATGGTAGTGTAGTACTCTCATCCTATCATCGGATGTGTAACAATCCACTCATTTTTCTCTCTTATGGTCATGAGTCTCGTTATGCGTGCTGAATCTTGACGATGTGTTTCAAAATATATCAAGTGATTTTTAAAACAAACAGAGTATTTTAAAACTTATGAATATTCTAAATGTCCTAGAAATATTTATATGTGATATTTCCAGTATCATCGGACTAAACTTGTTTTTAAATGACACAATTATAATATTTTTGAAGAGCTCCAAATATTTTATAATTGTGAAAAATTATTTCAATTAAATGATTTCAGTCATTTAAAAATATTATGAGATTTAAACTACATTGAAAGCTCTAAATTAGTTTTAATGGTTTCATTCTTTTCAAGTAATTAACAAGATTTCATCATTTTAATTAATAATAAAGGAATATTATTTTATTAACTTTAATTTATAAAATAATATTCTATCTTAATTCCTCTCAGTGTTTTAAGTTAAATAAGTATTTAAATCCTCATCGTTAAATCGTTTTGAAGATTCCAAGATGAAGGACTTGGATTAAATACCCAAGCCCCTACCATTTTCCCCTCACTTTTCCCTTTTCCCTCTCTCCTCTCCCTCCAGCAGACAACCCTCTCTCTCTCTCGTGGGTTCTCTTCTTCCCACTATAACCCAGCTGTATCTCAACCACCACCAGCAGCCACCTCACGTTGGCCACCTCCCAGCCGCCTTCAGCCCTGACCCCAGCACGGGAACCAACTTCTCTTCTTCTCCATAGCTCATAGCGCCACCGTGGCGTAGCTGCAAGCCACCGGCCACCTCTCAACGGCCTCCCCTATCACCGGTGGACCCCCTCCACCAAACCCAACCTCCCATTGCACACACGCACACAACCCATAAATGGGTTTCATGCACAGTTTTACCCCCACCGATGGCCCTAGCACCACCGTACTCCACCTCCCTTGCCACCGAGCACCACCACTAGCCTCCCTCTTCCTCTCACTAGCTCCCCATGAAATACCATTACCTCCCTCAACCTCACGTATTCTCATTCTCCAACACACAGCTTCCATCACTCACGACCAGATTTGCCGCAACAGACCACCATGCCACCACCACCTCGCCATCATAGCTCCACCAACAACCCCTCTAAGCTTCTCCATGCCTAGACCTAGCCTCCAACCAATCCCTTGCCTCACACACACCCTCACACTTTCGGCTCCACTGTTCATGGTGAGATGCTCTGCCTCTCACCATCATTCCGAGACCACCATGAGCCTCGCTATGTCGGCACCCTTTCTCAGCCCGCATCTAGTAGCCAAAACCCTAGGTCCAATCCCCGAGGTAGCCCATTCTAATGTAACGATTGTGATCGCTACCACCCAAGCAAGTGGCTTCCGATGCCACCAGCTGTGCCGGACAGCGAGTAACGCATGAGTTATCCCATCGATGGTATAACCTTTTATCCCTCATTATTTATGATAAATGTTAGTTGATAGGTTGTGGATTGTGCTATTAGTATTGTGGAGTTTGCTATGTAGTGAAGTGTTGGGCTTAATTGTGTAGTATGTTGCGTAGTGTTGTGGACTGTGCTATGAAGTATGGGTGTGAGGTGTGTGCCGTAGTTGTGATGCGGCTTAGTGTTGTGAGGGGAGTACATGTGAAGTGTACTCCATGAGGTGAAGCGATGCTCTGTGTAGTGTCATGATGCACTGAATGGCGTGCCACGAAGGTTTGGATAGCGTAGTTGAGAAGCGTAGAGCATGTTGTGTAGTGTCGTGAACAGTTGAATAGTGTCCTGAAGTAGCTAGAATGTGGCCTGTAGTCTGAGGTGATGGGTGTCACCTTATAGTTAACTTATGGCTGAGAGTATATGTGAATGGCACAAAAGTGTAAGAGTAGTGCAGTGAAAGCATGACTGGGGAATCTCATTTCGTGACATGGTTAAACAAGCATTCATGCTTGTGATGAGTGAGGAGTTAGCATAAGAATGACGTAGCGGGATGTGAGATGACATGACAAGGTCACGATGTAGCTTGGGAGTAGTCTCAAGGTACGTGACGCGATGGAGATGCAGTTTTAAATAGAGCCCTGTCATGTTAAATGTTGGGATGAACTTATGAAGGGGTTGGGAAGTAGGAAGATCCTACTGACCGGGTTTGAATAGAAGTTGGTATCGAATTATGGAGCTTGTTTATACAAGCGGGCGTCCAACGGACTATAAGTTAATCTTAGGTGATAAAGGGTAATGTACATGTCCATCTGGTGAGACATGTGTACCGGACGGATTTACCATATATAATGGGTAATCTATCCTAAGCATGGCTACACGATGTTTAAGTCTCAGAGTTGGCTTAAAGTCATGCGGCATGTATGGATGAGAATGAGGATTTAATATGTGCTAGGATGCATGAAGGTAATAATGGGTATGTTGTTTAGGATTGAGATGCATGATTTAGTTGGTTTAAGTCATGCATCGGAATGTGGCTAATAAGACAATAAGACAAAGGCCTTAGTATCTTAACCATAAAGTGCATCATGGAGGTTCACTTTAAAGGATAAGACCTCAAAGTAGGAACACTGAATTTGGAAAAGGTGACCCAAGTGGATTCCAGAAAGAGGAAACGTGACAAGGAAGACATAGAAGACGGAGGTAGTAACTATAAGTGGAACGCGAAGGTTTTAGCATAGTAAATGGCATGTAAGAACATAGGAATAGATGGATAGTGTTCCAACTGAAGTATAGTTCTATTTCTAGTATAGTTGCTTATGTAATAATTAGAGAATAACGTTGAGGTTATGTGTATGCATGTAGGTTACCATATGACACGCACATGAATGGACTACATGAAATAAGTATGGCATGGAGTTTAGGTAAGTATAACGTTCATACTCTTCTAGATTTTTCTAAAGATATAAAAAATGAAAACGAAATGTTTTTCCTTTACGATGCTTATGCTTTATGAAATGACACGAACCACGTTTTATGAAAGAATGCTAAGTATAAGTTTTCAAGTATAAGTATGTAACAACCCTCCTTGGTAGCCCCTTTTTATGCACCCAAGTATGTAAGTGTATGCATGTGAATGGATGTTATACGTGGTAAGTACTGGATTTATTTTCACAAAATGAAATGCAAGGCTAAGGTCTCATGCTTTAAGTGATGCTTTAAAGGACGCAAAGAAAATGTTTCAAAATGCCCCTACGAAAGAAGATACTTTAAATGATGCCATGAACTAATGTTTTAAATGATACCATAAAAGATGATGTTTAAACTCATACTTTTAAACGAATTTTATGAATGAATGAACTGAAGGACTAAAAGAACTGAAAACAATTGAAATGAATGAAAGGACTAAATGCTTTAATGTATGAAAATACGTAATGACTACATGAATGTATGAATGGTACCAAAGGACTAGATTGGATAGATTGTAATGTCGGGTAAGTAGTACTGGTAGTGCACCCATTATGCACCTTGACGAAATGGATTCTTAACCCGTGACCATGGGCGGAATCAAGGTCCAAAAGATCACTAACCCTTGCACATGGGGCTTAACAGTGTGCTATAGCCAATGAAAGTGATAAGAAAGAATGTATGCATGTTAAGAAAGAATGCATATATGGTCAGACTCTTTAAGAAATGAAGGCATCGAGGCGTGAGGAACTGTTTTAAGAAAGAAAACCATTTTTAAAGAAAGACCCCACCTTGTAACGTTTTAAACGAAAGAATGTCTATGTATTGTATGTATGGAATGATGAATGCATGACTGAAAACATAAGTTGTTATATTTTAACTATATGAAGTAATGCTTATGAGTCATCGACTCATTTTAGTTTTTATGTGTGCCCTCCTAGGGATAAGATGAGCATGATGCATCAAGACGGACACAGCCCAAGGGGAAAAGTACAAAAGCCTGAGCATAACATTTCTATGAAAGACTTTAATATATGAAATTTAATATTTTCTACTGTAACCCTTTAAATTAAGAAACAAGTTTTAATTTATAAACATAGAGTCTTTTGTATCCTGGTATAAAATGAAAAGAAATTTTTAAACGAACGGTAATTCCCGTCTATTTTCTTAAAATTATTTTCTAAAGATCCTATCACAAGGACAGGCATTACAGGATGCCATGTCATTAGAATTACTACTTCTACAAGAAATTTTAATGACATTATATCTCAAGATAAGATAGGATTAGTGCAATGTAATTTGTACTCTTGAACGTCCTTATGGTTTTAGGTGTCAAATTTATATATAGACAACTTTAAATAGTTAGGCAAATACAAAGTTACCAGAGACATTTACACATCAAATTTAAGAAAAATAAATAAAAAATGGTCAAGTAGCAATGTAGCTTGATCTAGGCCACCCCCATTGATGGCCCTTTGTGGGTCACCACTTGAATGGCCCACAAAGGGCTACTAATGGGTGACAGTTGGTGGTGGACACCCCTTTGGAGGGTCATTCAAAACTAACCAAAGGGATGCCCCTTGTCTTTTAATAGTTATGCTGTCGTGATATGCTAACATTACATTTTTTATATTTTTTTAATTGACTTTGCATAAATATTATTATGTGTCTTCTTCTGATCATGAATCATCTAAAATCTGAACTATCCCAATCACTCATCTCTTTTAGTTCTTGTAACACCCAGGTTCAGTGCCAAGCTGTTTTATTTTTAAAATTATATTTTGTATGTGCGGAAAGCCCATTTGAGTTTTCAATTTTTTTTTAAGTAGACTATGTGCCTAAAATCTCTGGTTTGGTGGATTATTATTTTTTTCCTTTGGATTTGATATTTAGGTTAAAAATATATTTTATGGGCTAGAGATAATTTTTTTTTAACAAGTTGGATTATTTTTTTGAGATTGAGTCAAGATCCAAAATTTAGAAACGAGCCCTTTTATAAATTTCAACCACGCACGAATCTAGTTCCACCCCAATGCACGTCACACACATCACTCATGCACATTTCTCTTTTTTGTTTTCCTCTAGGGTTTTTCCAAATCACCACTATAAATATGCTTGTTTTCCTCCCATGCACTCGAGAAACCATCACAGCCGTAAACCACAAACCCACTAATCCCATTCACGAACTGCCATAGCAACCTCCTATGCAAAACCTCCTTCACTTCGCATGCCAAGCACTACCACTACCACCACTGAAAGCAACCCCACTACTATGTTTGTCCACGCTGTAACCTCCCATGAAGTTGCCCCCTCATGGCCTTCTCGCAGCCCACAACCTCCGTCACGTCCAACATCCTCGCCATCCTGAAGCCAAGCCAACCACGTCGCTGCTCCTCTCTCAGATCACCACCATGCCCAGCCACCGAAAAGACTTAGATGGGGTGCTCTATTTGCACCTCACCAAAATAGAGTATTGTCCACCTCTTGAACTAGCCACCACTCTATCCCAGGATAGCCACTGCTCATTGCCAGCCCCCACCCTGACGTAACTGCCGACATAGCAACTCACGCCACTCTAGGCCACCGCTGTCTTTCGGTAACATCTTGTTTCGCCCTCATGCCGTGCTCAGTATCTCTCTCTCTCTCTCTCTCTATTCTCTCTCTTTCTCTCTATTTCTTCTCTCTCTCTCTCTCTCTCTCTCTCTCTCTCTCATCAGTGCTTAGTCGCAAGATCCGCTTGTGTCTTCACCACCTTGCAGCTACTCTCACGGTGAGTTCTGTCATCGAGTACCCTAAGCGATCTAGCATGGTACTGCCCTGCAAGTAAAGAGGGTGGTTTTTGCTCTTTACATGTTACATAGTAGGAAGAGGAGATTGTGAGTTTACGACTTTGCCCTCAATTTTAAAACATAGTGTTTTAAGGATTTATTTCAGTGAGCTTGTTTTCTACTGGGTTTCTTTTTATTTATGAGTGTGTTATGATAAGTTATATTGAAATTAACGTTTTTGGGTTGAGTTCAGGTTCTAAATTATTTTGGAATAGGTAATACTTTTTTTTCAATGACTTTTCATATTTTTTAAATGGGTTGGGTTTTGATTTTTTTAAAAATAAACTTGTGAATAAGTGGGAATTAGGTTAAGTAAATATTAGGTGGACATCGATGAATTTGAGAAGTGACAATATTTTTTGGTTACGAGAGTTGTAGATTACTTTTAAGGAAAAATAGATTACTAAGTACTTCAGGTTTAAGCGTTGATATACATGTTCGATTGAAAATTTATGAGAGCAAGTGACTATTTTATAGATGACGATTGATTTTCATTCAATACTATTGTGGAGAAATTTTAAAAAGTTAGGAAGTTCATATAAACGAGGTTCTTATAGTAGACTTTACATAAATAAAATGAACTGAGCTTGATTTATGAAAATGTACATTATATGTTATGAAAAGAATTATGAAAGCAACCTCAGTTATTTGACCGATATCATTCATGAATTCTAATGAAAGAGAAAGCATAAATTTTGTGCAAAAGGGAGCAAATATGAAATTTTGTGCATAAATTATGTTTTTATGATATGATTTTGTTATGTTCCAAAGATGTTCTATACTCTAATATGATATGATGTAATTTCTGAAAACTTTTGGCATGACATTCTGAATTTGGATATGGTTTGTGGATGGTGATCTATTTGACCTACCACGGGTGCTAATAGTGGCTTCTATTTTGGTTGGTACCAGCTGTTTTTTTCTGGTGCACCTACTTTGAAAACAAATCGGTTTTTTTGGTAATCTTTCATGTGTGCACATTCGGAACTCCGAAAAGAAATAAGAAGAAGATTCACATTCTGTTTCTGCTCGGTTAGCTATCGGGGTTTGTACAACCATACCACGAGGGTTAAACATGGCCTCTTATGTGATATGATGTTTTGGTATGAAGGTAGTCAGTTATGTTATGCCAAAAGACTTTGAATAAAAATATTTTTAAATATGAAGATAATATGATTTTGGTCAATACTCTATTTTGATAAGATGTGGTATCTGGAAAATCTTTGGCATAGCTATCTAACTCTAAATATGATTTTGTCTCTGCTTTGTTCAGTTAAGGGACCCTACCGCAGGCGATGTACACGGTATCTGTTTCTGTGTGATGTGATATGGCCCTGCCACAGGAAAGAACACTAGTAATCTGTTTCAGTTATGATATGTACATGCTTAGGTATCCGCAAATGCATAACCCTACCACGGGGGTTAAATATGGCCTATGATTTGATATTATACTTTGATTTGATGATGATGATGAATCAGATACGTTATGCCAAAGTACTTTTGAAAATGAATATTTTTTAAATTTTGCTCTGATTTTTTATAACATGTTTTTGCTTCTGCACTCTAAAAATGAAAAGGAAAATGTTTTGTTTTACATTCTGATCTCTATAAATGCTCATTTTTACATACAAGTATATGTCATCTGCTTACTGAGTTATTGATAACTCATCTCTTATCTCCACAATATCTTTCAGATGATTTTGAAATTGTTCAACTAAAGATCAGGATTATAGAGCATGGGTGAGATGATTATTTAAATATAGTGGATTACTCATAGAAGATTTTTTAGGATTGACAGATTTTATTTAAAGATTTTTGTACTATTCTGATGACTTTATATTTGGAGTCCATAAATATATTGATGAAATATGAGTTTTAAGTTACAGGAAGTAACTCTACGACCCCTGTGGGACCGGGGCATTAATACAGTTCCTCAGTTCGTTTCTTTGGTGCTCACAGATTTGAGGAAGAAAGCAACATAGAAAAACATTAATGAACCTAAATTGAGACGAAAATGATGATTGTTGCCATTCGGTTCTTCACTTGTTATCTTCACTGTGCTCGATTTTTGCAACTCTATAAAGTAGAAACGTTTGGGAAAAGAATTATGCTTGTTTTCAATTGAATTGGGACTTCAGTGATGGAGAGATCAGGGGCTTTTTTGTGTAAGTTGTTGGAACTTTTTCTCTGTATCGAGCTTGCCATGGTTACTTCACGTGTGAATTAAGTAATTTGGAAAGGGACCCATTGTATTAAAGTTTTGCTCTCAAGATTTGTTGGGTTTCACATTTAATGATTTTTGGATCTTTCTCGTTAGAAATGCTCTTAATATTATTTACATCAACAAATATGCAGTACTTATTCTGCAATTAGTGAATGCATGATAGAACAATGTTGCGTGAAGCAGCTAATAGATGACATAAATGAGAAGGATGGCTAACTACTTTCCTTAATTTTCAAGGAATACTTATTTTGATCAGAACTTTCTCTCTTTTTCTTTTTCTCAAAATTATACAGCATTTTGTAGCTTGGTGTTGTTTTTTATTTGATCATTTTATTTTTCTCCAAGTTTGGGGAATATTGATTGCAGAAACTAACAAACACATTTGCATGACCCCTACTAAATATTTTAGATTAGCTAGGGATACAGCCTTGAAATTATAAATGAAAACAACATTAGTATAATCCTTGTCACGATCGAACAGATCAAGTTAGCATATATGATGGCATTCTAGCTTCTTTTCATTTCCATAAACAAGAATCAATGTGTTACATTCGAGTACTACGGTTGCATTCATGTTTATACCTAATCAGATACTGATCCATATGCTTAGCCTTTTTTTTCTTTTTGCTATTCTATTTGTAGCCATAAACTTGATTCGAGAGTAAGAACGTCTATTACCGTCAGTGCCCCTATTATTATAACGGAAAAAGCTACTTATCAAGAATCTTTTTTATTATCATTCTCTCAACATCCCTTCATGTAGCATTAAATCATGATAGGCCTAAAAGTGAATTATAATAAATGGTCTCTAATTATTTACTACCACATCATGGTGCCTGATCGGACGATAGTAAAAGAGATGATAAGTCGCATTACTCTATTATAATTACCATTATGTTCTTTTTCTTTATTGGTATTCGAAGTATGAACGTAGAACCCTTACTTGCGTGTTTGTGCTTGTAAGCTACCTAGCCCTGAGTGGCTCAATGTTCTCATGATGATCATTATCTGGGAGCTGCATTGGTGGTTTGGACTTTATCTTGATCAGATATATGAGCAAGATATTGGTGCTTTTTCTTTATATATACATATATATATATATATTGTTAATCTACCTATTGGGAACCCCTTGCTTACCCAACAAGCTAATCCGTTCCATTTTAAGAATGTTCTTCCATGACTAGTGTTCTCTATGGAAAATCTTCTTGCAAACATACTTTGTATACAAATTTGCACACCGATATTAATATGTAAGGTATATGTTTGAGTTTTTAGGATTTGAGGTCACAATTTATATATGTAGCATGTTGATTGAGCATCCATGATATTGATCCCTAGCTAGCTTGTGCCAAAACATCCAAATATCTCAGATATGGAAATCCTAAGGCTATGTTTGTATCCTGAGGTAATATCAAATGAACTGTAATTAGTAGTGAATAGTAATGAAGTACTCAGATCGACTACTTCACTTACAAAATACAATCTAAATATTATTGGCTAGATTCCTAGTACTTGCTCGATAAGGGGCGGTCCCGGCCATAATCTTGAGCTTTGCATGTTTTTTTATTCACAGGGGACCGAAAAGGCCGGCTGCATGCACCGTTTGTCATGTTCTAACAAGTTTCCTTGTCATCGCAGGTCCCCTCCAAATAATATATGGTGGTTGCATGCATGTTCTAGCTGGTAGAATCTTGCATAATCGGTTTGATTGTTAGGTAGGCAGATGCTTCTCTAGATTAACCTTTCTTATAACAATTCTGATCGTTTTGGTAATCAAAATTTTGTAACCGCTAGCGTTAAAGAATTAACTACCTCGGGGTAAAAATAGAATTGTGAACAAATAAATATTCTGTCTTTAAAAATAATAAAAAATGATAGAGTCACCAACAATTGGGTCCCATTGGATGCGGACATTTTTTTTTTAATAACTTAGTGATTAAAGAAGCATTTTCTAGTAATGTTGTGAATTTTTTTTTTTTTAAATCAATATATTTTAAGAATATAAAATAAAATAAATTTTTTTGTGTTCTTATCTGGAACGGTCTCGTGCTACGTCCTCGTAGGATGAACTGCTAAAAAAATAATAGGTTAAGAGCTAGCTAGCTTTCCAATATCTGACGGTACCAATTTTCGTTCTTTGTAAAGATCATTAATCCATCATCATGCAAATCATGATGATATAGGGGCATATGTTTGGACACAGAAAGATTTTTAGAATTCATAAAACTTCTCATAATTTCATTCATAATTAATATAATTTAAATATAAAATATTTTTTAATTTTTAATTTTTATATTTTCATGTATTCATCTAATCGTTGCCTAATAATTATTTTAAAGACAAAAATCAACACAAGCTTTACAAATTTTAAAATAAAATACAAAAATCAATACAACTTTTTCAAATTTCAAAACAAAAAATTATTATTAACAAATTATATTCAAATAATTTTTCAACTTTATAATATTTTTACTCAAATTTTTCTTTCCTATTTCCAGAAATCTAATAAAACACTTTCATTCAAATCATAACTATTTCATTATTATTCACAAACTCTTTAAATATTCCAAGTTTCCAAATATACATCAAGTCGGTACTAATAATTTATCATATTCTTCGCTTAGCTTAGTAATTTTTTAAAAAAAAATCGTGCTTAGCTTAGTAATTTGAAACAATTAAAACTTGCAATTTATTCTCATCTTTAAGACCCGTCGACCATGAAGATAGACAAAAATTGATGACAGGATTGGATATTATTATTTTAGCGGTTAGATCTTAATTAAACGAGAGACTAAATTATTACAAAATTACAAATGAGTGGTAGCTAATTTAGGAGTATATATATATATATATATATATATATATATATATATGTATGTATGTATGTATATATATCGACAACTTTGGTATCTTGTGTCTGTGGTCGGTATATATAAGGTTTGGATCAGTATATACTAAAGTTCAGGCCGAAAAGGACGGAAGGGAAAAGAATTTCAGATAAAAAGAAGAAAGTCGGGAATCTATTAACAAGAACTAGAGATTAACCCAGCTCTTCAAGATGTATCAGTCTGATCTAGATGGAGACGTATCGAGAAGATCAAGGACCACAGGGAAATCTTGATAAAAAAGTGCGCGTAATGTGTGACCCAAAGGAAGCACAATCACCGGAAGTACGAGTACCAGCCATCGTGTGCTCCAGATGTCATTATTCGCAGTATTATTGATGCGTACTAAATTAACTTATATATGTGCAGAGACTAAGAAAATAATTCATATATATATATACCAATTACACTGTTTGCACCTGGTTTTACATGTTAGTCAGTACCCTATAATAAAGATGCACTAATAGGAGTACGTACTACTGCGCATGAATCCTGCAAAGCAATATGCTTTAGTACTGCATCTTGATGAAAGTCATCATTTGGGGAGATCCTAGTTTCTGATAAAATCTATATAGCTAGCTCATAGATGATAGCTAGGGTTCCATCCATTCATCTAAATATATATATATATATATATATATATAATAAAATGTTACAATTATAATATAAGCTAGCCTTACCCGGATTAAGAAGGTCGTTAATAATCTTAATTTTTACAAGTAAACTGATAATTCGCAAACTATATATCTTAATTTACTTGTATCTTTACAAACCAACTAGCTTAGCATTCCTAATGGATTATTTATTTTATCCTTTAAAATACATTATTAAAATTCATTTTTCTATTTTACATAATGGTTTTTACAATATATCATATATTACCTTATCTATTTTTTCTTTATATCATTTAAATATTATACTTTTTAATATTTTTTATTCATTTAAAATATTTTCTTAACTCTACTCTATCGTTTCGGTACAACTTGATTTATTATGTTTCTAGGATCAACTTTATGAAAGAAAGTACTGAAATATCAATTGATTATCCAATACTGTAAAAAGCTTGCAAGAAAGGTTTCCAGTAATGAACTGGAACATCCCCCACTAGCTTTAGGCATGAAAATAATTCAATAGTGATTAATACATTTGCATACATTCAGTTTTGAAATATTGCTCCTATAGAAGTAGTAGAAATTCACAAAAAGATAGATGAGAGGCAAGGGAGGAGAAAGTAGATGAGAGAGAAATGATTAAAAAATTATTTACAATTGTGTATAGTTACTGCTAAATATAATGGTGATACTGTGGCTAAATGAAAAATACAGACAAAATAGACAATCCATTAAAAATCACTTTTACCTTATTTTTTTAAAATTATACAGAAACGAGGGCTTTACACAATCCGTTGGGACTCCTCTAATTGGTTTCGAATACTGTATAATTTCATGTATGGTATTGGACAAACATCCTGCTATAACAGTACCGATCATCATTTATCGAAGAGTAATGATTTCAAACTTGAATATATTCCTCGAAAATGTGGAATAAGCTGCGTGTGAAACGTAACCAACGTGATAAAGTTATCGAAAGCGATTCATCAAACTACACCATTTTGTTCCAGCTATGTCAGAAGTTATGAAAGTGTACGTACGCGGTGCAGCTAGTTTTTTTTTTTTTTTTTTTTTTTCTGTGTCTTCTATCAAAAAAATAAAAAATTCTACTTATTATTTTTATATTATATATTACACTTTTTTTTTATTTTTAATTTTTTCTTATTAAATATGTGTAGATATATATAAATGACAAGTAAAAGAATTCAATTAATTTAAAATTAATAAAATAAAAATATATATAATATGTGATATTTATGGATAATAAGTAACAAAACTCATCAAATAATGGTTCTAGTATTTATCTTCCTGATCTATTAGTTTTAGAATTTGAATTCCCCGAAGGATTGAAAGGTGGGCGGAAGGATCAGTCCCAGCAAGACCCGAGATCTCCGCCAATAGCATGATGGTTGCTAAGGTGATGTTGAACAGTGGTTATAAACTCGATTCTGGGTTGGGTCAGAATTAGCAAGGAAGGTTGGAGCCGATACAGGTGAATGACAATAAGGGCCCCCACGGGTTAGGTTTCAACCCCACCAAAAGGACAAACAGCAAGGGCTTGCAGCTCTGTAGCAGCCTCTTTTACTTTTGAAGATTTTTCTTTTGTTTTCTGCCTTTTTACAACAAAAGATCTAGAAGTAGACGTGCATGGTGTACGAGGAGATGAGGAGCTGGAGATCATAACAATCCAAGAATATATTGACCGATCGATCGGAATATATAAACTTACGTCCACTTTTTAAAGAGGAAGAGATCATATATATGATTACTATTTTGTTTTCTATTGGCTGGAATATGATCTTGGAGATCAATAGAATATAAATAAAAAATAAAAATAAAGTAAAAACGGTAGAATCTATTAATGGTACAAAAGTGAAAGCCAGATGCCAGTCACGAACAATATATAAATAGCCATAATCGATCTCGAAGATCAGCAAAAAACAAAACAAGAAATTACTCGGTCGAACCATCGATCGATCGGAGACTTTCAACTTTTTGTTAGCTGTGTAGGTTTTAAATTCTTCAATTACCATGTCCAGGGAAAGGGACCCCCTAGCAGTTGGGCGTGTTGTAGGAGATGTTTTAGACCCATTTACTAGGTCAATTACTCTCAGAATCACTTATAACAATAGCGAGATTAATAATGGATG
Source organism: Carya cathayensis (assembly GCA_011037825.1). Taxonomy (NCBI): domain Eukaryota; kingdom Viridiplantae; phylum Streptophyta; class Magnoliopsida; order Fagales; family Juglandaceae; genus Carya; species Carya cathayensis. The sequence goes on from QGSO01000293.1 coordinate 303,654, forward strand.
TGAGTTCAAACCCTCCCAGGTTCTCAATCAACCTAGGGTCGACGTTGGTGGGGATGATCTCAGGACTTTCTACACTCTGGTATGTAAATTCCAACGTCTCCTTGATTCATTTGTTCTCTGTTGTACTTCATGATGATCTTTCTTATCTGTCAGAATATATTTCCTTCAAGTTATCCACAGTTCTTGGAATTATCTAGCTAGGTTATACGTTTACCTCTTCTCCATAAATATATATATATATGTATATAAATATATATTTATACATATGTGTGAGTTATGATCCCATCCACTGTAGGTTATGGTTGATCCTGATGCACCAAGTCCAAGTAATCCCAACCTGAGGGAGTACTTGCATTGGTGAGCTCTCTCTCTCTCTCTACTACTGGTAGTTTAATTTGGTGGTAGATGTTTTGACTTTAAGTTTGAGATCTTTTTATTTAATTAGTAGTACGTCCTAGTTGTATTAGAGGTAGATGGTGGTTGTTCAAAATTGTAAGAGGAGTACTTATTTCACGATTGAAAAGCTTAACTATGGCCCTTTGGTCCCCGATGATCAGAGCCAGCTAGAATATCGTTCCTTGATTCGCCCCTTGCCTTCTGAGTACTGTCCATCCACCTTCCTAGCTCCTCTCACTTAAGTCCCTGCAGCCACATCTCGCTCCCCCTAGCTTCTTTCTTTCTTTTTACAGTTCCCATAAGCTGGAGATCTTTCTTCTTTTTAGAGTTCCCATAAGCTAGTTGGACATCCAGATCAAAAGAGAAGGGAAAAGCAAAAAATCTGCTTTTGGAACCAATTGAAATGAGGCTGCGCATGGATTAAAACAGAACAACTAAAAAAGAAACAGAAATTCGGATATTTCATGGTGAGGGTAAGGACATAATTAATTGATTACTTTGGCCACCGCGAATTGCAACTGATAGGCCTAAAAAGGCCCCTTTGCTGCTTGTGGAAATTGTCAAAACTTTTTTCCTTGATTTTATTTTTTAATTTTCTGTTTGATTGATGGGTTGAATGTATATGTACGTATGTGTCATATCATGCATCATAATTATACGTATGATCAGGACCACTATTAATAAAGTACATCTTTGGATTTTCAAGCTTTCCGGAATATCTAATCAACATATATACCTGGTTTTACCATGTCAGTCTCTTTTCTTTTTTTTCCTTTTTTCTTTTTCCTTTTCTTTGCAGGAACGTGATATTCTAAAGAAAAAGTGTCGAGAAACACAGAATTTCTAAAATAAATGCAAGTTAGCCGAGTTCAGTATAAACTAAGATTCCTAATATTTTTTGACCTAATTAAACTCTTTTTATGATTTGTATATATAGACACAATATATGGAGCAAGTTTACTATATAATTTAATGTTGCGGTTCATATTATGGAATGTACAGATTGTGTCTATCTCCTTATGAATTATAAAAAGTATTTTGGTCAAAAAATTATAATCCTTCTAGCAAACAAACGGAACACAACGACTAGTACTACTCAATCATGCATGGACTTAACGTGATGAATTGTTTGTTTGCTAGGAATTATACAATAATTAGCTAGGTTGGGGGTGCAGGAGCAGCAACCCCACAGAATAATACATATATGCACACACACATTGAAATCTCATAGATCATATAACTTTTTTTTCATGGCGCACCGCGAATCACGTTAAAATCAGTATTTGAATCTTTTTCCTTTTTTATTCTCTATTTTTTTCGAATAATCCCTTGCCCTACCATTCGTAACCGCTCCGTTTTGTTTTTGACTTTTCCAGCTCCTTTCTTTGATATCCTTTTCAACTAATGCTCTAATTCCATCATCACTAAACATAATATATATAATGCCTCATGGGGATTTGTATAGTGGTGATTAACTACTATCATTCCCTTATTCTCTTATTACTGGGTTTCTGAAGCAAAGCATCTTAATAATCTATCAGAAAATATTGTCAAATTTTAGAAGAATATATATATAAAAATATAAATTAAGGCTCAATAGTAAAAGTAGTATTCCTTATTTCCTTATTTGATGTTACAAATTAGCTTAGCATGGCAGCCATGCATGCGCGCTTGTGTTATCTGCAATGGGCCGGGTTAGCTTACATAACGAATTGTATATATTAATTAGTTAATTATGTTGGTCTTCTAATCTTCGTGGCATGTTGTTATAGGTTGGTGACTGATATTCCAGCAACTACGGGGGCAACCTTTGGTGGGTAGTGAATCATTCTTGTTGCTATCGTGATTGATTAATAATGCTTTATTAGTAAAATAGTTGTAAGTTTAATGTATGATGTATGGTTTCATGCAAATCTATGATGATTGTAGGGCAAGAGGTTGTGTGCTATGAAAGTCCAAGACCAACTGTAGGGATCCATCGTTTTGTTTTCGTGTTGTTCCGACAATTGGGTAGGCAGACCGTCTATGCACCTGGGTGGCGCCAGAATTTCAACACCAGGGAATTTGCTGAGCTTTACAATCTTGGATTGCCTGTAGCTGCAATGTATTTCAATTGCCAGAGGGAAAGCGGCTCGGGGGGAAGAAGAAGATGACTCACGAGGCCTCCTAGGAAACCCGGCCTTCTGTCGACTATGGAAAAAGACTTGAATAATTAAGAAACTAGTTAGTCTATGAGGTGTGCACGTATGAGATCAGATATATATTAATTACCTACATGACCTTAATCACATATCTCGTTCTATGATCTCTGTGCTTAGACATTGGGGATAACTGCTAGTTATTATTATTCAGGGGTGTAAACGAGTTTAATGTATCTCAAATATATTAAGCTATATTGATAATAATTAATGAAGTTTAATGGTGTATACCTATTTTTCTATCTCCTTTTGTGTTATCTTTTTCTTTTGGGGAATGAGAATTTGGATCGCCTACAGCCCTTATCCCAACTTTAAGCCTTAAGACTAGGAGATGAATTGGAGAATCGAGATGGATAGAATACACAGTCTCACAACATTTATAGCTACCTAAATAACTTTCTTAAAAGCATTTAAATGCTAATAAATATTTTAAGTTTGTCCACTTTATTCTCTAGGCTCTAGAGTTCGGATCATCAGGATTTTAGCTAGGGAAGAAAAATGCTAGGTACAAAAAATGCTCTAACTGTTAAGAAATGATTTAAATTATTTTTTTTTCCTTCACTGTTAAGAAATATTTTTCTTAAGATTTAGAGTGAGGAAAAAAAAAAAAAAAAAAAAAAAAAAGAAGGCATTTTGAAAGTGATCGGTCAGTTCTATCGGTAGACCTATGTTCTCCGTAGAACTGCCCTTTAGGGAAAGATCTAAGTCAGGTGGAGGCTAGGGGTTTGGATGCATTTGATAGACACTACAACAAGCTAGCTCGTAATTGAAAGCTTGCATGAACAGTATAAAGATTGTTACGTGTGTATCTGAATATTATTTACCCACGCACAACCAGTACCGAATGTAAAGGTACTTCCGCTAGCACTTCATCAGTTGGTCAAGTAGTAAAATGTCATACATGACATTGCTTGAGTTCACATGAGGAACTAAATATTGGTTCCCATATATTATAGTATATACAGTAATATACTTTTAACTGTAATTCTTTGAGGAAATTTGAAACCCAATATCAATCCAGCTTTTGTCCTTCAAATTGTCAGCTGGTTTGATATGGTTGGAGGAAAAAGTTAAAGAACTAAATAATTTGATAAGGACAACTCCAGCTGAGGGCATCATTTTTTTTTTCTTTTCTTGTTTTTCCTACAGAAATGAGAGCATCATTTCATCTGGTTCATGTGTAAAGCCAGACAACTTTTTCTAGTTTCTTTTTCCTTTTTCCAAGGGACACAAGTAAATTAAATATAAATAAATAAAATTGTAGGTTTGTGCATGTAAAGCTAAAAGATTGGATATATTCTCTGAAAGAAAACTACTTTCCTAACTTTTTGTTACTTTATGTGTGCCACAGAAATTAAAGCGAGATTTGATCTTAGCAAAGGTTGAAGCTAGAAACCCTTGCTTTTGACCTCGTTCACATTAGAAATGCACCTTTCTCTAGTGAATAGACAACACACACACAGACAACTATGCAAAGGAAAATCTATAGATCAGTTCCATATAAATATCATGTTCTAAGTGGTTTTAGATTCCTGCTCAACATTAATTATATTGTATCCAATATTGGGCAGTTTTCGTCATGATACCCTACCTTGAGTCTAGGGTCTGAACATGAAGCAATAGAATTCTCAATTCTGTATTCTCACTAGCTAGCACCCTAAAGAAACAAGACTATTTTATAATAAATCGCTTGAGATTGATTCGGTTAAACTTAAGTTCACGGCGCTCGATTCATTTATTAAATGATTATTTACGAATGCAAAATTATAAGAGTTTGGCTACATACAAACAAAGTTACATACTAATTTACATATCAATACTGATTCTTTCATATTCAAAATTTAAATTAGCATTGTTTTCAATAAAATCTACTTTTGGACCAATCACATTAGATTGATACACATATTAGTGTGTAATTATGCTTGCAACTAGATTTTTCCAAATTATAATCAATCACCGAACGATACATCTTTATAAAGATCGGCTTGATTTCTACAAGTTCTATATAATTCGAACTTCATAATTAGAATATATTGAATATTTATAAAGATAAAAAGGAAACCATGTTCCTAACACTATACTTGTTATTCTTTAATAATTATTTAGGTGTATATATACAAAATTAGTTATAATATATAATATAAATAATCTATTTACCAAATTAAGTAAATGAGTCACTCGGGAACTCGTGTTTAAATAAAAAATTAAATAAACAAAACTAATGTGACCTCTTAATTAGGTGTCGTTCAGATCGTGAGTTGAAATTAAAATTAAAAGTTGAACAAAATATTATTAGAATATTAATTTTTAATATTATTACTGTTTTAAAATTTGATCAAAAAGTTAAATTGTTTATTATATTTTGTGTGAAAGTTTGAAAAAGTTATAATGATGAAATGAGATGAAACATTTCTTATATCCAAGGCAAGCCTTAAGTATTAACTCAAACTCAACGTGATTACATTTCTAATTTATGAAGGTATAGAACACTAGAATAGATTGCAGTTGATCAATATTTTTTCTTATCCCATCAAGTTGTTTGGTGGATGTTCGTGTTATTTCATGAGGAGTTTTGCTATATACAAGTAAAGTCACGTACTAATCTGCGTACAAATACTGATTCCTTCATATTCAAAATTTAAATTAGCATTGTTTTCAATAAAATTTACTTTTTGACAAATCACATTAGATTGGTGCACATATTAGTGCATGGTTGTGCTTGCAACTAGATTTTTCTTTTCATGAGTTCCTTATTTGGTAGAAATCTGAAGCTGCTCTTGGCTTTTTAAGTTTGGATGTTAAGATCATCTCAACACATCTCAAACTAATAATTGATAGGATATACTACTTTTTCAACTTCCTATAAAAATTTAAGCTCATCTCAATTTATTTTGTATATTCAAACACACATATCAACCTATTTAATACATTTAAACATATCTCGATAGGATCCATAAAATACTATTATTCACATATCAACTCAGACCATTTGAAATCACCTCAACATCTAAACACTGCCTAAATTTCTACATAAAGGATTGTTGAGGCTGAGAATAATTTCATTTCTAAAGTCTCATCGAGCAATTACAATTTCACATAGTACATTTCTAATTAATTAGTAAATACATTTTTTTCTTTTTTCTAGAAACACATCAATATACATCTAAATTCTATATTCCATAAAACTAAGGCCTTATTTGGATGTTGAGATTGTCTCAACTCATGATCTCATCTCATCTTATCTAATATTTAAACACCACTCAAATTCAAAAGCTTTTCAATTTGAATTTTTTTATTTAATTATTACAATTTTGTCAAACTTCCAAATAAAAAACAAAAACTAATTAAACTTTTTCAACTCACAAAATAAAAATTATATATAAAAATTATATTATAACAATATTTTAATTTTATAATATTTTTATTTAATTTTTTCTCTCTCATTTTTCGAAACCTTATAAAATATCTTAACTCAAACTATTTAACTATTATTCATAAATTTCTCATTTCATTTCATCTGAACATCAAAATGAAACCCAAGTCTAATTGAATTTAAACTTTAAAGTTCAATTCCCCTTTTTGGGCCAACAATAGGATCCAAACCGTTTTTTGTAACGTTATATATTATACAGAAGACAATTTTTGAACAGAACATTAGCTTCTAGGCTTCTAATTCAATTCTCTATTTCTCTTAGCAGAAACAACAATGTATAATAACAATTCAGTGAACAGAAATATCAAGACAAATTACAAAACCCTTTCTCGCCCAAAGCTGGGGAAAAACTGTAAAAGTACTGAACCAAAACCCCAAGCAGGAGACTACAGATGATTATATGTGCAACTGTGATACCCCTACCCCCTGCTCAGAAAGAACTGGCTTCAAACACAGCTGTGGCAACGTTTCATTGGTGTTGATCCCTTTTTCTGTAGGCGGCAAGCACCTTTCCAAAAAAAAAAAACGCAACAATATTGCTACACCCTGCCATAGAATGGGTCCGACAAGACCATTTGATCTTTTTTTTATTTTCAATTCATTTTTATATCCGTACACATTTAAAAAAAATATCATAGTATCATTTAAAAATATTTTTTGAATGATAAAAAATTATCGAAATCCATTTATCGGGACAAGTAGCATTATTATTCTATTTTTTTTCCCTCCTACAACCCTGGCCTTCTCTGATATTTAGAAAAGAAAACAAGCAGATTTAGTTTAGGTTTGGATATTGGGTTGAGTTGAGTTAAATAAAATATTGTTAGAATATTAATTTTAAATATTATAAGTGTTGTGGAATTTAAAAAAGTTAAATTTTTATTATATTTTATATAGAAATTTAAAAAAATGTATAGAAATTTAAAAAAAGTGTAATGATAAGATAAAGTCAGTTGAAGATGGTTTAGTAACCAAACGGGACCTAATCTCCTAAAAATAAATCCTTTGGATGAAATCAAGACAATCCTAATTAATGCATCAATACCTGAAGAACTCGAGAAGCTAGCCAGGCTTTCCCAAAACTTCTCTAGCTCTCAACGTGCACCACGAGCTAATCATACATTAAGCAATCTAAAACTCGTTTTGATCAGCACAAAATTTTATGTCCAGTACTCATCAACCTTTCATTTTCCAAGCTTTTTTTTTTTTTTACTATTATTATATATATATATATATTTTTAATCGGGATCGACCATATATTTTCCAAGCTGGCAGGTTTATTAGAGAATATGGTCTTTTCATCATGAGAAGGGAGCGAGGGGTTTCAGACCCAAATTCAAGACCAGTACGAGAATTCAAGCCCTCTATATGGCAGAAGATGGCCGTTAACTGGTGGAAGTTCTTTATAGGAAACTACATCGGCACATGAAGGGGAGACAAGAAAATTAACTGACAATTAAGAGGTCGGTCTGTTACTAGAATGAATAATGTACGCTAAGTAATTGAATTCGTTATTTCCCATTGGTCTAAGTTTTTGGGATGACTGAAATTCATCTGAAATGGTTTTTAAAAATAGGCTGTACCTACCCTACCCAATCCCATTTCTATTTCCCTAATTGCCATTTGCGTTTTAACACTGGATCGGTTCATCAAAATTTCCAACCATAACCCAATCACTACAAGAGAATTTGTTTTTTGAGATAAAAACTTGTCTCAAAAAATTTAAATTTTGTTTATAGAAATTTTTAAAGATGAAAATTTTTTATCTCTATCTTGTCTTAGAAAGACTGTCTCAGAAACTTTTTGGAGACAAAAATTGATTTTCGTCTCCAAAAAGTACTTTTAGGAACGAAATTGGGCAGAACCAGTCAAAACCGTTCGAACGGAAATTTTTTTTTAGAAAAAAAAATATCGTCTCAGAATCAAGTTCGAATGAAAAAATTTATGTTCAAACTTAAAATGTTGTTTGAATAACATGAAATGTTAATTCGAACCAATAACCATATCTGACCAAGGCCGTTCGAACCAACACATTTTTAAGTAACTTTTGTTCGAAGAAAAATATTAACTGTTTGAATAGACAATCTATTTTCGAAAATCTTCTGTTCGAACGGAGTTTTGAAAAATAACGTTATTCGAATAAATATTTAATTGTTCGAACGAACATACAGATTGTATTTTCCGATACGTTCGAATGGGTTTTTTTTATTCGAATGGATTTGTTTTTGTTCGAATGTATGCATAAATGGTAATTTACCATTCGAACGGGTTATTTAAAGTTCGAACGATATTGATCAAACAAAATGAAATTTAATTAAAAAGAACATACTAAATAAATTGTAATCTATATACATCAATTGTTCAAATGTTTACAAACATCATAAATAAAGGCAATTAAAAAAATTAAATGAATTATGATTGTGGTGGTAGTAGTGGCATAGAGTTTTGGGACATCATTAACTGGAATTGTTCAAACATTTTTTGGTTATTTAATTGTAGCCTATCTTCTAATCTTGCCTCTAAATCTGCTGCTTTATCTAATTGGGTCAGCAACTCTTTTTCCTTTGACCTTAATCGTTCTATCTCAAGTACAACTTCCTCTAATTTCTTAGTCTTGTTGCCATTCGATCTGGCTTTAGAAGAGGATGACGATATTTAGGATGGCTTCACGCAATGTCCTAAGCCCCTCAACTATCCAAAACGTGATCCAAGAACTTAAGAAAAGATTTGAGCATCATTGATAGATGATTCATAAAATAAATCCGCAGCAGTTTCTTTAAGAGATATCATCATTTTCCTACAAAAAGAAAAACATTAAAATTAGTATAGGTAACAAAAATATCTTTTGGACACTTAAACTTACATAATTTGCCTTTGCCTCAGGATTGCTCCAAACACCATCACGATTTTTATGTATGCATATAATTGGGTCAGATCATAATCAGCAGGACTTTCTTCTTGCTGCAAAATGAAAATTAATATCAAAATTTAAACCAAAAAAGTGTATATATTGATATTTAATGGGACTAAAATAACTAACCATTTTTTTCTACAAGCGATGAAAAGATCGAGAACCCGCATGATGGTATATCGTTAAATTTGATCTATTTGTTTTGTTCACCGTACTCCGTTGTTAAAAAAAAGTATTATAATTTTATGTTTAATACATCTATCATATATTATTAAAAAAAAGATAACAGCAAAATTACCTGATAAGCAGAATCTTCAAACAAATCACAAACTTTCTCCCATTCGTTTGGTGACATTGCTTGGAATGGATTTTGATACGCCTTTGTTGTAGTACTGAACATCTGATAGTGTGCATGACATCGACCTTTGTACCCCCAAAATGCATTCGGCATCAGTTCATCAATCGTTGGTCGATCCTCTGGCCGGCGAAAATTTAGTTCAAACTCGTCCTTCAAAAAATTATAAACAATTAGTATAATTTCAAAAGTTATTTAAATACAAATGTTATACAAAGTAACTTATTACCAGGCAACAATTTTTGATGTGGTCTTTCACATTTTGGGGAACCATAGCCCAATGGGATGTAGCCATTAGTGCATACGTGCAAATAAGTGTACCAACGTAAGAAGCAAGCCAAGTTGTCGAATCCCTAGAGCCACCGGTGTGATCATCAGGTATATCAACTTTAATTTTACCAACTTTCCTTACTTTCTCTATGCAGACACCCCTCATAATGCCTCTAACTCGGCGCTGGTTTACAACTATATATACAAAAATTAAAGCATATATTTTAATTAAATTATTTTATTTGAAAGATATGTAGTGATAAAATACATTGTTCTGGTTTTGGTGATGTTGGCCCACCATTGTTGGCAGGTGAATCACAAGGGGAGTTAGTAAGTGGTGGTGGTGGCTCACATGTTCTTTTGCGTTTAGGAGGCATATCTATTTGAAATTATAATAAATTATATTCGAACAAGATACATTTCATATTTTTATAAGAATTATACCTACATAAATATCTGTTTGAAAATCATTCAGTGTCATTTTTGTTGGACCAGTCGCTCTCATCCTCAGTAGACACTTTAGTTGATTCATGTTCTTCCAACATGTCACCTTCAATTATTTCGGGTTGAACATCTTCTCTGCGCAATGGGACTATGTCATATTGGCTTAGATTAACAAATAGATTGATGCTTGATTCATTTTCTTGATATGCTTCTTTATGGTCTGGACTATCAACTTCTTCATGTAGTTTGTCTACCTCTGGAATATAATCATATACATTTTTTGGTGCAAAATTCTCAACTACCAGCCATGGATTTCCGAACTCCGAATCATCTAAATAAAAAACTTGATTTACTTGGGATGTGAGAACGAAAGGATCGTCCTCATACCATTTGCGAGATGTATTGACACTTACAAAATAGTCATCCTTACGCACTCCCAACCTAGGATTTGAGACATCCCACCAATTACATTTAAATAACCAGACCATATATCCCTCCACATACTTTAACGCTATGATATCTTCCACAATTCCTTAACAATCGATATTATCATCCACATGGCTTCCTTCGACTATGACCCCACAATTTTGAGTTTTCCTATATCGTTCTCTGTCTACTATGTGAAATATATATCTACGCACCAAACATCCTGAATATTGGATAGCCCGCTTAGACGGACCATATGCCAAAGCATATACTTCTGGTGAGATTTCACCTGAAGCATAACCATCGGGTAATTTGATTGTCATGACCCAGTAACAGAATTTCTTTATCTCATCACTTAAAAGTGTATACCATCCAAGGGGCATATAAGCTGACGACCCAGTATCTTGCAAATGCAACTTTGATCTTATTCCCAACTCTTTCAAATCTTTATAAGAGTTGACTGTATCTTTTGTCTTCCCTTGTATTGACATCAGAGTACCCAAAATATTCTCACATATATTTTTTTCAATGTGCATAACGTCTAAATTATGACGCAGTGTCAAGGTAGACCAGTATGACAACTCAAAAAAAAGATATTTTTTTGTCCAATTCAATTCCACTGCTTGTCTTTTTCTCTTTCGACATCTTGCATCATTCCCAAATATGTTGTTTGGAACATCTTCCAATTGCGTGAGAATATCACCACCAGAATACTCTGGCGGTGATGACTTACGCTCAACCCTTCCATCAAACATTGCTCTATTTGAACACCATTTATGATCATGAGCTAGATATCAACAGTGTCCCATGAAACATAATTTCCGGCCATTCGTTAACCACTGAGACTATGTATCTTTGTTACAAATAGGACAAGCCATTTTTCTTTTGTGCTCCACCCAGACAAGTTTCTGTATGCTGGGAAATCATTTATTGTCCAAAGTACTGTAACATGCATCTTGAATTCACGCGACAAGGCCGCATCATATGTTTTGATACCCTGTTCCCACAATTCTTTCAACTCTGCCATCATTGGCTGCAAATATATATCTATTTCATTTCCTGATAACCTTGGCCCTGGGATCAATAGAATTATCATAAAATAAGGATCCTTCATACACTTCCATGGTGGCAAATTATAAGGCATTAATATGACAGGCTAGATGCTATGAGAAGTGCTCATGTTGCCAAATGGATTAAAGCCATCAGTTGCTAAACCAAGACGTACATTGCGAGGTTCTCTGGCAAACCATGGATACTCGTCATCAAATTTCTTCCATTTAAGGAATCTGCAGGATGCGTGAGAAATTGATCATTTTGAACTCTTTTTGTGTGATGCCAAGTCATATCTGTCGCAGTCATCCGGGAAGTAAGCAATCTCTGAAGTCGAGGAATCAACGAAAAATGTCTTAGCACTTTATGGGATACATTACGCTTATCTGATGTCCACCTTGACTAATGACACACCGAACATGAATCAAATTCTGCATATTGCTTCCAGAAGAGAACACAATCATTTTTACATGTGTGGATGATATTATAATCAAATCCTAACCCTCGCTTCAATTTTTTCGCTCCATAAAAATTTCGAGGTACTATGTTATCCTGTGGGAGAGCCTCTTTAAATAATTCAAACAGCATATCGATGGCTTTTGCAGAAATACAACAAATAGACTTAATATGGAGCAGCCTGACAGTGAATGACAACTTGCTATGACGGGTGAACCCTTCGTACAATTCTCATTGTGCATCCTCCCACAGTGATCCAAAGTCTTCATTTCCCTCAAATGATTGTGTAGATGTTCCTTCTCCATCCCTGGCACCAAATATGCTTGCGCCAAGATCCCCTAACATTTCAGTCATATCTTCTCCATTATCATAACTATCATCAGAAACATCAACATTTATGTCATCTGTGTTGATCTCGTAACATTCATCCATCTGATTGAAATGATTGCCAAATCTAACTCCTTTAGGAAATGGTTCGCCATGACAACCCAATGTGAGTATTTATGATCAATTTCATTTACGAATAAATGATCCTCCACTACAATCATATTATATGAACTAAGGCTTTTGCACTTCTTGCATGGGCATCTTATAAATCCTCGACTGCCAACACTCCCACAAGCAAATTCTAAGAAAGATTTCACCCCTTGTGCATATTGCTTATAGTCTCAACCAAGTCTATCTCCCAACAACATCCAACTCTTATCCATCTATAAAAAATCCAATTCATGGGATAAACACTATCAAGAAACTATTACAATACACATGTTTAATTACCATATATTTTAAAGGTAGTTGGTCCTATCCCATTCGAGACTCTCTCATCTACATCGCATATATACTTAGTCCAAAACTCGTATGTTAGTAAAACTTTTGGTAGCATTTCCCTACAATTCTCCAAGTATGCTAGTCACAATAAGTCGGCAACCCTGTTCATGGGCCGAGAAACTTACGAACTACATACTTGAAGAATGTAAGAAAATGCTAAACCAAAATTTTAATTAACTAACATAGGAGTTTTAACTGAATATATATACCATATAGAAGATAGAATCCCAAACTGTCAACTTAGGACAATTCAAGAGTTGTACCCAAATATTCTTTAAGGCCACAACTCTCAAACGAGTCTAAGATTTAACTGCATGTAAAATAACTAGAAAATCCAACAGCTCAAAAGTAAACATAACACAATTGTTATAATCACATTCCAAATCACAATTACAATACACGTCTTTAATTACCATATATTTTTAAAATAGTTGGTCCTATCCCATTCGAGAGACTATCATCTATATCGCATATATACTCAATCCAAAACTCCAAACTCGTATGTTAGTAAAAATTTCGACAGCATTTCCCTACAATTCTCCAAGTATGCTAGTCACGATAAGTCGTCGACCCTATTCATGGGCCGAGAAACTTACGAACTACATACTCGAAGAACGTAAGAAACTGCTAAACCAAAATTTTAATTGACTAACACAGGAGTTTTAACTGAATATATATGCCATATAGAGGATAGAATCCCAAACTGTCAACTTTGGACAATTCAAGAGTTGTACCCAAACATTCTTTAACAGAATATTTGGCCACAACTCTCGAATGGGTCTAACATTTAACTGCATATAAAATAACTAGAAAATCCAACAGCTCAATAGTAAACATAACACAATTGTTATAATCACATTCCAAATCACAATTACAATACATGTGTTTAATTACCATATATTTTTAAAGTAGTTGGTCCTATCCCATTCGAGAGACTATCATCTTTATCGCATATATACTTAGTCCAAAACTCAAAACTCGTATGTTAGTAAAAATTTCGGTAGCATTTCCCTACAATTCTCCAAGTATGCTAGTCACGATAAGTCGTCGACCCTATTCATGGGCCGAGAAACTTACGAACTACATACTCAAAGAATATAAGAAAATGCTAAACCAAAATTTTAATTAACTAACACAGGAGTTTTAACTGAATATATATGCCATGTGATGCCCCCAACTCCCACGTACGGCCACATGGAAATCGAGACGTCGGGACGATGACAACACGATCACACATCCCATCGCCAAGTGCCAAAAGTGTGTGCACAAGTAATATGTGTACAAATAAAAACACGCAGTGGATTAATAAAGTCATATAACTAAGTACCAGAATTTTTTGTTTAACTACAAACCAGTTTAAAACAAGCGTAAATAAAATATTACATGTTCAACATCTCAAATCCAAATACATACTAATAAAAACAACGACGAATGTAATATATAAAAGCACTCCAAATTACTCCTCCGGCGGAGCCGTCTCCTCGGGCTCAGCCTCCTCGTCATCTACATCTGCACCAAAATCTACGGTACCAAAAATGGTGCCGCAGGTAAGTAATAATCCAAACGACGCAAGATAAAAACATATTACAACCAAAACAATATGCATGAAGTATGCCCAATGCACATGTCCCAAAAACAACATATTTTTCCACACACACGCCAAAATCCCATTTGACCCAACAACATTTTCCTTAAACATGTCCTCGCCATTATCCCAGATAATGGCCCAAAAACCAATCTCGCCATTTTCCCAGAAAATGGCCCATTAACCAAACCATCAGAGCACTGTAGGCGGGAATCGCAGGCAGGACTCTACCACCATCCCTGCTCACCACCATCCCTACGCCGCGTGCATCGTAGGCGGGAATCGCAGGCGGGACTCTACCACCATCCCTACACGTGCCTCTGAACCAAACCAATCAATCCAAACGTTCACGTTTACCAATAAAACCATGTCTCGCTTGAAAACCCAGTTTTCAAGATTTAACACATGCATATGAGTGCACAATGCAATGCAAATAAAATTATACAAATTCACCAACATATTCCAAACATCAATAACAACCAAACAAACAACTCCTTCCTCAATTCCAACCGACCCCCGACTCCTCGGACTCAGTCCGGAATAACCAACCAGATCACAAATAATTATTTTAAAGGCAATAATATATTTAAATCTAAAACGAAGTTTGGAAAATACTTACAGTGCTATATATTATTTTTCGAAGGATTGGCGCGCAGCAAACGGTGAAGGAAAAGCAACGTAACAGTGAAATTTCACTATGGCCGTGGGTTGTAAAATACCCACTTTTGAACGGGGACAAACCAAAGCTCGGGATTGATAGGGAATGACCTAGAGGTGTTTATGAAGCTAAGGGAAGTGGAGTTTGGCCGTGGGTGGCGGCGGAAATGGCGGTGGAAGGCTTAAACGCCCAGATCGGAGTTTAGCTCGTGGGAGCTGTTCCGGCGACGGATCGAGGCCGGAAATGGGTGGGTTAGGACGGCAAGGAGCCGGTGATGAAGTGGTGAAGAGGTGATGGCCGGAGGTGGAGCAACGACGGCGCTGGAGCACTTTGACGGCGCGGCTTGATGGGCTTTTTTCGGCTAAACGGCGGCACGGTTGGGGATGAAACTTGGTGGGGTAGTTCACCGGAGGGAGGGGAAGATTTTGGTGGTGGTGGTGTGCGCCACGTCGCCGGCGAGCGGTGGCACAGGGTGGAGAGAGAAAACGGGTGAAATGGGTATAGAGAGAGAGAAAGAATTCTCACGGGGGAGGGGGAAACCGCGGGGGAAGGGAGAGAAAAAGAAAGGGAAAAAGAAAGAAAAGAGAAAAGGGAAAAGAGAAAAGAAATGATGGAGGAAAAGAAATGAGATCCAATCCTCACCTTTGGAGTCCAACAACTGATCCAACGAAAATAAGTTTAAAAGTAATAAAACTAAGAAAATATTTTAAACACAACGTAAAGCTAAAATATAATAAATAACTAGTAAAAATAAACTATTTAATTTTAAATCCAAAGACAAGCTAAAATAAATTGAACAACAATTTAAATTCAACAGCAATTAGAATCCAATTAAAATCCGATAATTTAAAATAAAGGAACTATTATATTAATTAAATTAAAATATTCATTCAGTGAAAATACACGTAAAAATGGGGTGTCACATGCCATATAGAAGATAGAATCCCAAACTGTCAACTTTGGACAATTCAAGAGTTGTACCCAAACATTCTTTAACAGAATATTTGGCCACAACTCTCGAACGGGTCTAAGATTTAACTGCATGTAAAATAACTAGAAAATCCAACAACTCAATAGTAAACATAACACAATTGTTATAATCACATTCCAAATCACAATTACAATACATGTGTTTAATTATCATATATTTTTAAAGTAGTTGGTCCTATCCCATTCGAGAGACTATTATCTATATCGCATATATACTCAGTCCAAAACTCAAAACTCGTATGTTAGTAAAAATTTCGACAGCATTTCCCTACAATTCTCCAAGTATGCTAGTCACGATAAGTCGTCAACCCTATTCATGGGCCGAGAAACTTACGAACTACATACTCGAAGAATGTAAGAAAATGCTAAACCAAAATTTTAATTGACTAACACAGGAATTTTAACTGAATATATATGCCATATAGAAGATAGAATCCCAAACTGTCAACTTTGGACAATTCAAGAGTTGTACCCAAACATTCTTTAACAGAATATTTGGCCACAACTCTCGAACGGGTCTAAGATTTAACTGCATGTAAAATAACTAGAAAATCCAACATCTCAGTAGTAAACATAACACAATTGTTATAATCACATTCCAAATCACAATTACAATACACGTCTTTAATTACCATATATTTTTAAAGTAGTTGGTCATGTCCCATTCGAGATATTATCATCTATATTGTATATATACTCAGTCAAATACTCGTATGTTAGTAAAAATTTCGGCAGCATTTCCCTACAATTCTCCAAGTATGCTAGTCACTATAAGTCGTCGATCATATTTATGGACCGAGAAACTTACGAACTACATACTCAAAGAATGTAAGAAAATGCTAAACCAAAATTTTTAATGACTAACACAGGAGTTTTAACTGAATATATATGTCATATAGATGAGAGAATCCCAAACTGTCCACTTTGGACAATTCAAGAGTTGTACCCAAACATTTTTTAAGAGAATATTTGGCCACAACTCTCGAATGGGTCTAAGGTTTAACTGCATGTAAAATAACTAGAAAATCCAATAGCTCAGTAGTAAACATAACAATTGTTCTAATCACATTCCAAATCACAAATACATTGCAAAATTACATTCCAAGTATACATGATGGGCCCTTAAAGATTTTGAAGTCGACTCTATAATTATTTACTTAAATATTTTATAAGTATAAAATGAAGTATTAATCTATTTAATTAGAGTACTTAAATATTTTTAATTATACATTATAATTCTTTAATTAAATATTGTATAAGTATATTTTAAGTGTTAATCATTTTAATTAGAATACTTAAATATTTGCAAATATTTAATTATAATTTTTTAATTAAATATTTTATAATTATATTTTAACTATTAATCTATTTAATTAGAGTACTTAAATATTTTCAATTATACATTATAATTCTTTATTTAAATATTTTATAAGAATATTTTAAGTATTAATCTATTTAATTAGAGTACTTAAATATTTTCACTAATACATTATAATTCTTCAATTAAATATTTTATAAGAATATTTTAAGTATTAATCTATTTAATTAGAGTACTTAAATATTTTCAATTATACATTTTAATTCTTTAATTAAATATTTTACAAGTATATTTTAAGTGTTAATCATTTTAATTAGAGTACTTAAATATTTTCAATTATTTAATTATAATTTTTTAATTAAATATTTTATAATTATATTTTAATTATTAATGTATTTAATTGGAGTACTTAAATATTTTCAATTATACATTATAATTACATAATTAAATATTTTATAAATATATTTTAAGTATTAATCACTTTAATTAGTGTGCTTAAAGGGTTTGATACTGTTCGAACAAGCACTCCAAATGTTCGATCAGAATTCTGGTCAAGTCAGATTCCGTTCGAACTGAATATAAATTTAATTCTTACGGGATTCAGAGGGTTCGAATGGGACCAAGTCAGAAACCAGTCACGAAACAGAGCAAAAAACTGAACCACAAAACAAAATTTTTACATACATGATGGCATATTTCAATACAATACATTGAAAACTATAAGATTATCCCTAAATATGATTATTAAATAACTTAGAAAACTATAAAAACATACCTCTAATTTTTGCAATCCAATAAAAATATCAATCCATAATACCTATATATGCATAAAACACATTAAACCTCTGTTATATCTTAGAAATAAATGCAACAAATATCAAGTGTAAACGAAAATCGGAATGAAAAATAACAAAAAAAACCATATTACCTCTTGTGCACCTCTTTTCTCTCTCAAGAATCTCTTCTTTATCACTTCTTTCAAGCTCTCTCTCTCCACTACACTCTCTCAAAGCCTTCTACCACGCTCTCTCTCTCTCTCTCTCTCTCTCTCTCTCTCTCAAACTTCAATCTGAGTGAAAATGAAGTGAAATTACCAGGTTAATAATATGTGAATTTCCATTCGAACATGAAAATAAAAAAATTGTGAATTTTTCCCACAATATTTTCCTGTTCAAACTAATAATATTAGAGTTCGAACAAAAAAAAAAGAATATTCTCCAACATATACCGATAATTTGGCGCGAATTTTCCCTCCAAACAAAAAAAATTCGTTCAAACAGATAATTATAGCAATATATAAATATACACATAATACACCCAATATTATTATTATTATTAGTATATGTTAAAACTATATTCATTATATAATACTAAGTGTCACTCATAGTATAATACTAACTTTCTTATCAATCTATAATATTAAGTATTACTAATAGTAGCCGAGAAAAAAAAAAGTATTACTAATAGTTATATATTTTATTTAGTATCACTAAAAGTATAATACTAAGTATCACTAATAGTATAATACTAAGTGATATTATAGTACAGATAGCATAAATATATGAAAACTAATAATACTATAACACTTTATAATATATTCTAAGTACTTAGTTTATTACTAATATACAAACTAAATATATTAAATATATGTATTTTATACTTATATTTAATGCAATGTTTTACTATATACTTAGTATATTACTGATAAAGGCTTAGAATTGCATGATTAAGTTGTTAAAATGAGTGATTTATTTTATCAAATAAGGATTGAACACTTAATTATGCATCAAATTCTAATATTGAATGTCAAATTAATTGATGTCAATATTTTAATAAAGTTCTATATTTGCCTTTGAAAGAAATATATTTTTTTAAACACATGCACATGCAGGGAGAAAAACCACATGCATAAGAAAAATACAGCAGCTCACGGCACTTAGCAAGTCATGGTTGGAAATCAAAGCAAGCCATGTACATGCAGAAAATTAAAAGGCAGCAAACCGGACAGCACATGAAGCACATGCAGGAAATCACACTCACGGTGCACATGCAGAAAATGGAAAAGCAAGCTCACACATGCATCAAAACAGCCAGCCATCACTCGGACAACACACATGCAGAAAGTGAAAGCACACATGCAGAAATCAACAACTCAGCAGCTCACACATGCAGGATTGTTGGATGCTATTCAACAGATTCCTACCTATGCTAAATTTTTAAAGGATTTATGCACCGTAAAAAGAAAATTGAATGTGCAAAAGAAAGCTTTTCTTACTGAGCAGGTTAGTGCTATTATCCAAACCAACACTCCTCCCAAATACAAGGATCCAGGATCCCCTACCATAGCTTGCATGATAGGGAACTCAAAAATAGGCCAAGCATTATTAGACTTAGGTTCAAGTGTGAACTTATTGCCTTATAATGTTTATGTTCAGCTTGGATTGGGTGAGTTGAAATCTACTTCTATCACATTGCAGTTGGCAGATAGGTCTATAAAGATTCCTAGAGGTGTTGTGGAAGATGTTTTGCTTCAAGTAGACAAATTCTACTATCCAGTAGACTTTGTCGTACTCGACATGCAATTGACTAATCATTCTACTTTCCAAGCACCGGTTATCTTAGGAAGACCTTTCTTGGCTACTTCTAATGCACTCATAAATTGTAGAAGTGGAGTTTTAAAATTGAGTTTTGGAAATATGACCTTGGAGCTAAATATTTTTAATCTTTGCAGGCAACCGCAAGAAGTTGAAGAAGTTCATGAAGTGAATTTGCTGGAAAATTTCATTGATGAAAATTCTGCACATTACTTTCAACTTATTGATTCTTTAGAGGAATTTGAAGAAGATTTGAAAATATTTGATAATGTTAATGACTCATCTCTTGTTTCCTCAATAGGTCAGCAAGTTACACACACCATGGAGGCCAAAATTTGAGCAACTTCCATCATTGACATCAACTCTCAAACCTTCGGAGGAGCAATCCCCAACTTTGGACTTCAAACCCAAAAACTTGATCAGCTTCTAATGTTGTCTTCCAAGCGTAGAAGCTGTCAAAGTAATACAAGGGTAAGTCCCAAGATCGAATTCACAGGGACAATGGGTTATCAAAGCGTTTGTGAGATTTTCTTTGTGTAAAAGATGTATCGATTATGAAAGATGAAAATGGATGTGGATCTATGTTTCTAAAATTACTAAAACTAAGAGACTTAGAGAAAGTGTGTAGCAAATGAATTAAACTTGCAAGAAACAATAAAACAAACACTTGGGTTGGGTTTGAGATTCTTTTTATTTCGGATTCTAGATAATTTCTCGATTAACAATCCAGTCAAGGAATTGATATTCGGAAGATAAAAATTAAGCTCACGTTTTTGCAATATTTTCTCAAGAAATTCTCTAATTTACTAGCCAAATTTATATTCATAATCAATCGAAAGAGGCCTTGATAAATTCAAGCTTTTGTTGTGCCTTACGTCAACAACAAAACAAGAGCAAGAGCCGCAATCTATTTTCCATTTGAATCCGACTAGTAATTTAGTGAAATCAACATTAAACAATAAAATATTGCATCAAACTAGAATCTAAAATAAATTAAATCTCATCCCACAACCCAAGCTTTAGAAATTAGTCACACATGATATTTTTAGTAACAAAAATAAATCTAAGTGAAGTCATAAAAAAATCTGTAAAATAAATAAATAAAACAAATAACACTAAGAATTCCACGCCGGCTCAACTAAGAATTTAGGAAAGAAAACTGGGCAACAAAAAAAATAAAACTGAAAATGAATCCTCTGAAATAATAACTAAAAAAAAAACACTAAAACGTAAAGCAAAAAAATGAATCCGACTCTTTGAATTAACAGCTGCTAACGTAAATGAAAAGATAAGGAAAATGACAGTAAAATAAATTCCAGCCGTACTTAAGTTCTAAACTAACAAGAGCGAAAAGAAAACAAAAGAACAACAAGCCGCCCAAAGAGACAAAACTGAAAACAAAAAAAAACAACCCAAAACTCCAGCCACTTCCGTTTGCTATGTAAATAAGAAAAAAAAAAACTACTGCTCTAAGCTTCCTACCCGAAGGAAAAACAAGAAATGAAAGCCTCTCCTCTCCGTAAAACTACAGGAAAAATAAACTGTATTTAAACTACAAACTGCTACCAAAGAAAAGTAAAACCCGTGTGTCTCCCCCCCCAAAAGAACTCCCCTGCTGCTTCCGTCCACCTAGTTTTTATAAGTGTTGCCCGTGTGATGAGTGAGCTGAGTTCATCTTTTGCATGTGCTGCTGCTGCTTCTTTTTTTTCTGTTTTCTGCATTATTTTTTTCTGCTTCTTCATTTTCTGCATCCGTGAATGATGCTGTGTGCTGCTTCTGCATGTGCCGAGTGATACTTTCATGCATGTGCTTGTTGCTTTCTTCTTTTTTTCTGTTTTCTGCATGTGTTTGGTTTCACTTTTCCATTTTCTGCATTTGCTTTGGTTTAACTTCCATAAGCTGCATGTGTTATTTCTGCTTTGTGTCCGAGTGATTCATTTCCTGCATGTTTTTTTTTCTGCTTTTCTGCATTGTGTATGAGTGTGTTCCGTGAGAATTGCATGTGCTTCTTCTTTTGATCTGTATTGAGGTGCTGCCCACGTTAGTTTT
The DNA here is from genome assembly GCA_011037825.1 of Carya cathayensis. Classification (NCBI taxonomy): domain Eukaryota; kingdom Viridiplantae; phylum Streptophyta; class Magnoliopsida; order Fagales; family Juglandaceae; genus Carya; species Carya cathayensis. The sequence continues at coordinate 325,615 of QGSO01000293.1, forward strand.
TGCATGAGCTTCTTGCTGAGTTTTTCTGCAGGTGTTGCTTTGAGTTCCAGCCGTGAGTTGCTGCATGTGTGAGCTGCTGAGTTGTTGATTTCTGCATGTGTGCTTTCACTTTCTGCATGTGTGTTGTCCGAGTGATGGCTGGCTGTTTTGATGCATGTGTGAGCTTGCTTTTCCATTTTCTGCATGTGCACCGTGAGTGTGATTTCCTGCATGTGCTTCATGTGCTGTCCGGTTTGCTGCCTTTTAATTTTCTGCATGTGCATGGCTTGCTTTGATTTCCAACCGTGACTTGCTAAGTGCCGTGAGCTGCTGTATTTTTCTTCTGCATGTGCATGTGTTTAAAAAATATATATTTCTTTCAAAGGCAAATATAGAACTTTATTAAAATATTGACATCAATTAATTTGACATTCAATATTAGAATTTGATGCATAATTAAGTGTTCAATCCTTATTTGATAAAATAAATCACTCATTTAAACAACTTAATCATGCAATTCTAAGCCTTTATCACACCCCCCAACTAGCTTTTTGCTAAACTCTAGCAAATAAAGCGAATGATTTCATGCAAAGGTGAAATTACCAACTTGAGAAAATTTGAGAATCGCATGCCATGAAATAGATTTGTTGAGTTTAAGAACACTGGAGATAGATTAATCTGAATTTTGTATCAACTGAGAGATTTATACACAATTTAGTTAATCAACCAAGGGAATTACATGTAACAAAGCTTGCTTTCTTTCAAGTGCATGGAAATGGGGTTAGAATTCCAAGATCGACTACCAAGAGACATTAACAGTTTCAATCACAACAATTAACCTGAGAAAACCACATGGTCTTACTCTAATTTAAAACCATTGTAGCGGTAGCTTTCACGCTATTACACTTTGAAAGGCGCCTACTTCTTTTGTAAGGTCCCCGGCAACATAGCGGCGGCTTTCACGCTATTACACTTTGAAAGGCGCCTACTTCTTTTGTAAGGATCCCAGTAATAGGCAGCCTTTTCCAGTACACAAATGTAATTTTTGTTTTTGTTTTTGTTTTGTTTTGTTTTTTTTTTTTTCCCTGGCTTGTCCCTTTTCTCATTTAATTCAGATTTCTTCCTAAGCCATTAGGATATGGTTCATTAGAGTCTCAAACAATTGAAGTGTAAATCAATCAATAATGACTCAATGTAGTCTTTCTAGGCCTTCCGGGTATGTGTTGTGTCATATTTGCACTACATTCCACATGTTCCATGACTTCAACAAATCTTCTTCTTCCTTTTTTTTTTTCTTTTTTTTTTTAATTACCCTTCCCAGCATGTAAAATTCAAGAATGGGGAATTTAATCTGCTTTCAACTCATTACTAGTACTCCCCAAGATGGACCAAAATGTGTCTAAGGCATGCAAACAGAGAAATAAATTCTCTTCCACCCCCCAACTAGATTGTAGCATTGTCCTCAATGATGCAAGAGAAATGAAGGAATTTACACAAAAAGAGAGCAGTTAAGGGGCAAAACAACTAAAAGAAGAACTGAAAATTCAACGAAAAACTGAAGGAAAGAGGAAAAGGAAGTACCTGGACGGCTTTGAAATGAATGCAATCAAAATAAAAACTGAAAAACAAAAGAAAACAATGAAAAGAACAGGATAAATCAAGAACCATCAATTAGGATCAAGCAAATATAGAGTAGATTCCTCAGGTGCAAAGTTAGAAATAAAAGGCTCGAACCTTTGACCATTAACCTTAAAAGCATTTCCATTTTGAGGATTTACAACCTCAATAGCACCATGAGGGAAAACTGTTTTAACCACATAGGGGCCACTCCATCGGGATCTTAACTTGCCAGGGAACAAATGAAGTCGAGAATTGTAGAGTAAAACCTGTTGATTAGGCTCAAATGATTTTCTTTGAATATGCTTATCATGGAAAGACTTCATACGCTCCTTGGACAGCTTAGAATTATCATAAGCATCCCTCCGAAGTTCCTCTAATTCACAAAGATGTAATTTCCTCAAAGATCCAGCTTGATCAAGATCAAAATTAAACTTTTTGATGGCCCAAAATGCACGGTGTTCAAGTTCAACAGGGAGGTGACAAGCCTTACCATAGATTAACCGATAAGGAGACATACCCAAAACAGTTTTATATGCAGTCCTATATGCCCATAATGCATCGGTTAATTTCAAAGACCAATCCTTTCGGTTCGGACTCACAGTTTTTTCCAAAATGGTCTTAATTTCCCTATTAGCAAGTTCAACTTGGCCATTCGTTTGAGGGTGATATGGGGCAGAAATTTTGTGGTGAATGCCATACTTATGCAAGAGGGCAGCAAAAGGCTTGTTGCAAAAATGAGTGCCGTTATCACTTATGATGGCCTTAGGCATGCCAAATCTAGCAAAAATATTTTCCTTCAAAAATTTAAGCACCACCTTATGGTC
>QGSO01000293.1:332262-388708 GCA_011037825.1 Carya cathayensis
TGGAGTAAAAGTATCCATCTAATCAACCTTGGTTTTGCATCTTTCTTTGTCAATAAATACTTGAGAGCTGCATGGTCAGTAAAGATGACTATAGGAGAACCAAGAATATATGCACGAAACTTCTCTAAAGCAAATACTACAGCAAGTAATTCTTTTTCAGTAGTAGAATAATTTTTTTGAGCAAAATTCAAAGTTTTACTTGCATAGTAAATGACATAAGGAAGTTTGTTCTTACGCTGTCCAAGAACAGCTCCTATAGCAAAATCACTTGCATCACACATGATTTCAAAAGAAAGTGACCAATCAGGAGGTTGAAGAATCGGAGCAGTGGTTAGCAAAGTTTTAAGCCGACAAAAAGCTTCTTGACACTCGGGTGTCCAATCAAATTTTACATCATTCATCAATAGCTTACATAGAGGCTTAGAAGTAGAGCTAAAGTCTTTGATAAATCTCCTATAAAAACCCGCATGCCCAAGAAAAGATCTAATGTCTTTCATTGACTTAGGTGTAGGAAGTTTAGAAATCAAATCGATTTTTGCTCTATCTACTTCAAGTCCTCTAGATGAAACAACATGTCCTAGAACAATGCCCTGTTGCACCATGAAATGGCACTTCTCCCAATTAAGTAGCAACTGCTTCTCTTCACACCTGGCCAAAACAGCTTGTAAATTGGTTAAACAAACCTCGAATGAATCACCAAATACAGAAAAATCATCCATAAACACTTCTAGAGTGTTCTCAATCATGTCAGAAAAAATGCTAAGCATGCATCTTTGAAAAGTTGCTGGTGCATTGCATAAACCAAAAGGCATTCTCCTGAAAGCAAAAGTACCAAAGGGACAAGTAAAGGTGGTCTTTTCTTGATCCTCTGGTGCTATTTCCAATTGATAGTAACCGGAGAACCCATCTAAGAAACAATAAAAAGCATGTCCAGCGACTTTTTCTAACACTTGATCAAGGAAAGGCAAAGGAAAATGATCTTTCCTAGTGGCGGCATTCAACTTCCTATAATCAATACACATGCGCCAACCAGTAGGAATTCTTGTAGGAATCGATTCATCTTGATCATTTTTAACAATGGTAAGCCCAGATTTTTTTGGAACTACATGAATGGGACTTACCCACTTGCTATCCGAGATGGGGTAAATGATACCCACATCAAGCAATTTCAACACCTCATTTTTAACCACTTCCTTCATTGTGGGATTCAACCTTCTTTGCATTTCCCGAGAAGGCTTTGCATCATCTTCTAAATAAATCCTATGGGTACACTCCAAGGGACTTATACCTTTTATATCAGCCATTGTCCATCCAATAGACTTTTTATGCTTCTTAAGCACATCTAGCAATTTATCTTCTTGTTCACTAGTTAAGTGAGAAGAAATTACCACAGGGAAGGTGCTTTGTGGTCCTAAGAAAGCATACTTCAACTCCAATGGAAGAGGTTTGAAGTCCAAAGTTGGGGATTGCTCCTCCGAAGGTTTGAGAGTTGATGTCAATGGTGGAAGTTGCTCAAATTTTGGCCTCCATGGTGGTGTAACTTGCTGACCTATTGAGGAAACAAGAGATGAGTCATTAACATTATCAAATATTTTCAAATCTTCTTCAAATTCCTCTAAAGAATCAATAAGTTGAAAGTAATGTGCAGAATTTTCATCAATGAAATTTTCCAGCAAATTCACTTCATGAACTTCTTCAACTTCTTGCGGTTGCCTGCAAAGATTAAAAATATTTAGCTCCAAGGTCATATTTCCAAAACTCAATTTTAAAACTCCACTTCTACAGTTTATGAGTGCATTAAAAGTAGCCACGAAAGGTCTTCCTAAGATAACCGGTGCTTGGAAAGTAGAATGATTAGTCAATTGCATGTCGAGTACGACAAAGTCTACTGGATAGTAGAATTTGTCTACTTGAACCAAAACATCTTCCACACAACACCTCTAGGAATCTTTATAGACCTATCTGCCAACTGCAATGTGATAGAAGTAGATTTCAACTCACCCAATCCAAGTTGAACATAAACATTATAAGGCAATAAGTTCACACTTGAACCTAAGTCTAATGATGCTTGACCTATTTTTGAGTTCCCTACCAATTACTTTATAATGTAATATTACTTTATATTACTTTATACTCATCTGATGCATAATATATATAGTATTATATATATACTAGTTACTCATAATATATATAGGTTTTTAATTAAATACTCTATACTATATAATATAGTTATCTAATATATATTATATATATACTATATTATATATACTAGTCCAGAAATTTTTTATTAGTACTAATATTAGTATTATATACTAGCATTAGTAACATAAAATGTATTTTTTTTACCTCTTGTACTTATATAAATTTTTTCTCATTATTATATAATTCATTCGAACTTATACCCTTTCCGTTTGAATTTATACCCCTCCCGTTCGAACGAAATTACGTTATATAAGTCGCGATACAGTTTCTTCTCCGTTCATTTCATGCATCATTTCATTCGAACCGTTGGATCGAATCCTTCGCCATTCGCAGCCACAATGCCACCACCAACACTGAACAAGTCCTCAAATCTCCTAGAACACGAGGTATGGGTTAAATGGTTGTTATTTTTAATTAAATTTCGTTGGTTTTGGGGGGGGGTTGGATTTTGAATCAATCCGACCCCATTTTGTTGTTTTGGGGCCAAATGACACAAAAGTAATCAGTAGAAATGATGAGGCTTCACTCCTAAATAATTTCTACTGATTAAAATCTTGGATTATTGTGAATCAAACAATTTTAGATTCGGGACTGAGTTGACTCAGCCATGTCTGGTTGGCTTAGTTCCATTCCAATTAGCCTAAATTCCATTCGAATGAAATTCAAGGCCATACGAATGGAATTTAGGCTCATTCGAATGGAGTTTTATGAAGTCATTCGAATGGATTTTAAGGTCATTCGAATGACTTTAAATTCCATTCGAATGGATTCGAATGGACTTTAATGTCATTCGAATGGAATTTTAGGCCATTCGAATTGAATATTAATCATTCAAACTAAAGATGATATTTGGAAGCCCTTATTCAAACGGATTGGAATCCATTTGAATAAGTAGTTGCCAAACACTGCAGCACAACATCATCATTCCTCTAATTCACTTTAATTAGATTACATAATTATTTTGTAGATCAACAGTATACTAATGGCAAGCAGTAGCGGAAGAAAACGTTCCCGACCCTAGACAGGCCAAAGTAGCAAAGCAGCTCCTTATCAACTGGCCGTGAAGCCTATACTAGTTGAGCGGGAGATCATTCTGGATGACTTATGTGATCTCACTTGGGAGGGATACAGCATACATGACATCATTACCAATCGTTGATGGACCCCGATCTGTCGGCAGAGGGGCACAGCATATCCTGAGATGGTCGGTGAGTTTTATCGTGCCATGGGAGAGCAGTCTGGTGATGCTCTATGCTACAACTTAGTAGTCCGGGGAGTGAGTATTATCTTTTCTCCCCACATTATTGCTGAATTTCTTGATCTGCGGCAAGAGCCTGGTGCATATCCTGCAACAGCAATGAGAGTAGCGACTACACCATCTAGAGAGGACACACCAGTCATATCCTCATCACCAGCGCCGGATGTAGAGACCTCAGAGCTGGATGCTGGCTCGGATGATAGTGAGAGCAGCGATGAGGTACCTGATGATGGTCTCACAGAAAATCAGGTTCGTGACCTAGTGCGAGACCTCTCAGCTCCTCCATATGATAGCAGTAAAGTGATCTGACAGGCAGACTGTATAGAATTTTTAAGAATGCTTAATCTAATTTTCGGGTATATTATTGATCCGAAAAAACACGACTGATTTCGGGATCGAGCGGGCTAGATTTTTGTTACAGTTAGCACAGGGTGAGCCGATTGATCTGGCATTATATTTCTTCCTCCGCATTCGAATAGAGTCACGCTATTTGGGTGGAGGTAGTCTACCATTTGTACTGTTGATATCTAACCTCCTACTCCAATCAGGGGTTACAGTGACTTCGACTGAGCAGAGGTTGTCACAGATGGGGCTCGTTAACAAGATCACATTCAGCAAGAGCAAGAGTCACTTGCCGAAGACTCATGCAATATAGGATCAGCCTTCGCCTACTGATCCAGCTTCTACTACTGCTGCCCCTGTTGAGAGACAGGCCGCTGGGACTATTCCGGATGAGGTACGAGCTATATTGGTGGAGCACCGCCAAATTATATTGAGGGACTTCATTCAGTCCATCATGGAGGATTTTGACCTGGAAGGATGCTTACATACCTTACAGGAGGATTTTGATTTACTTAACAAATAGATATTGTTAGTTATTATTTTACTTTTTTTATGTTGTATAGAACATCTAACTCCTTTTGGGATGTAAGTAATGTATGGTTTTTATTTTTGGTGTTTGCTAGCCTCTTTATTGTTAATTATATTTTCTTCTCATTATACTTAATGTTCGCGATAATAGAAAAAATGACACTATTTTTAAAATAATATTTATTTAACTAAAATATTTTTAAATTAATTACATAAAATTAATTTATGAATACGTAAATATTTTAATTCATTGTAAATCATAATATATAATATAGAGACATTTTTATTTACTTTGAAAATGATAAAAAATTAATAGAAAAAATATGTATTATTACAATTTTAACAATATATTATTACAATTAAATAATACTGTTTGAACAAGGTAATACTCATTCGAACCTATTATATATTGCATTCGAATAGATTAATTATCTATTTGAATTAAATTTTATTTGTTCGAACGGTTTAGACTTTTGGAGATGATTTAATTCGTCCCAGAATCTCCGATTCGAACTAATATGTATTAGTTTGAATGGATTTATAAGGTTTTCTATGTTTTGAAAATTTTGTCTCTAAAAAGTATTTTAAATTTCGTCCCTAACAAATTTCGTCCCTAAAAATCAAATTTCTTGTAGTGAATGTACTTTCCTTGGTGGGATTCAAGATTAATAAATACAAGACATTAAAAAAAAAACATTAAACACCGAGTTGGACACTTGCATTTTTCATCAAGGGAGTAAATTAACATTTTTAAATAAGGGAGTTTTTCCAAGAATATATGTAGATTATATGGAATTTCATATTTATAAAGACAATTATTTTTTCTTGATAAAATAGAAATTTTCAAGTCTCCTACTAAACCTTTACTTAGTCTCCTCTCTAGTTTCTCTCTCTCGAGAGTTAGACGTAGTGTACGTTTGAGTGTATCCTGACCGGAGGTCATATTCCTATGGAAACACTTCAGGAGATGTGGGAGAGAATCTACAGTTGAATGAGGATGAAGGGGTGGCCATAGATATCGAGGGAGATGGGATCACTGGGGTCCTCAAAAAGGGTGATCGAAGTTTAATTGGGAAGATATGGTCTGAGAGATAGATTGGGAAAGCTGCTGTTGAATCAACTATGGCTAAGATTTGGCGACTTAGCAAACCAGCCACATTCACTAAGATAGGGAAAAAATTTTTATTATCACTTTTGCTACCCATGCAGATAAACATCAGGTGGAAAATGGGAGGCCTTGGCTCTTCGATGGTAATTTGTTCGTAATGAAGGAATTTGATGGGTTTACTACTCTTAGAAATATGTCTTTTGATATGGCAACCATGTGCGTTCATTTTCATAACTTGCCTCTAGTTGGGATGTCAAAAGATTTTGGAACAAAATTGGGGAGTTCGCTAGGAGTAGTGGAGGACGTGGAAGTTGATGATGATGATGTGGGGTGGGGTATCTCTTTGCAGGTGAAAATCTTGTTAGATTTGAGGAACCACTGGTGAAGGCAAGAACTGTGATGCTGCAAGGATTGAAGACCTGGGTACCCATACAGTATGAAAAACTTCCAAGGTTCTGTTTGCAATGTGGTCATGTTATTCACGAGAAATCTGGATGTCCCAATTTCACATCTGTGATGGTGGATAGTAAGCAATTTGGTAGTTGGTTGCGAGTGGAATTAGGGGGGTCGAAAGTTCAAATCATTTGTGCTGTTTGGCAATAGCACGACAGGGAATAAGATACACTTGGAGATGGGGAAGTAGGTGGCGGAGGACGATGGCGATAAGGCTGCAGTTAATTCCCAAACTAACGGAGGCTCTTCTTCCGTTCAATCAGTTATGGGGAGAGGGAATGTTGGGGATACGTTTTGATGTGAACCCCAATCGACTCGATTTGAGACCCAACAACAATATTGGAAAAACCAACCCAAAAAAGCCAAACCCAAGTCTATGGATGGAGAATCTAGATCCGTTGAGAACTCGTTCCAAGAACCTAGATTATATTAAAATCTAGACCCATTGAATAACCCATTTCAAGAACCCGGATTACAAAGGAGGAACGCCACAAAGGTTATGATTTACCTTTGATAAGTTTAAACGTTCAATCAACAACAAGAGGAGATAAACTCAACTCCCAATGAATAAAATTTATCAATTTCAATAATATCTTTTTTTCGCTCAAATGAGGCTACAAGTGGTTTAAATAAACAATTCTCAAAATCCTAAAGGAATAGTGCCGCAGGCACTGTAGCGTGAACAGTGTCACACTACAATAACTTCTAAAACCCTAGTTTGTAAAATAATAACTTTCCAAATAAGCCCTTGGCCAAAATACAAGGCCTTCCCAAAAACCCTAGTTCATTAGAAATAAGATGTGTGGGCTGGACATCCCCAAAGCCCAATTATTCTGGATTAATTTCTATGACTAATAAAATAAGTCATTTTAATGAAATAAATAAATCCACGGCCTTCAATAACAATAGGCCCAAGTCGTGTCTTCCATAGCTTAGATCAAGTGGATCAAAACTGATTTTCCTTCTTTGAAGCCTATCATGAGTGTTGGACTTTTGCTAGCTTTATCCCAATTGGATTGCACCAATTCTTCATTGCTCCCTTAATTTTCGTGGCTCTTAATCTTGTAATTGATCCTTAAGACTTGGTCCACTTTGGGGCCCATCATTCCCCCTCTCCTCAAAAGGATTCGACCTCGAATCTCCACCTGAATCAAAGGGAAAAAGATCAGTAACATTGAAAATAACAAACACATGATACTTACCTGAAAGATCCACTAGATATGAAGTATCATTAATTTTATCAAGAATTTGGAAATGTCCATCCAAGCTACTTCTGTTATCAACAGGTAATGCATTAAATCAAAATGTATAAGTGGATTAAAACCAAAAACAACTTCGAAAGATGAATGAGAAATAGTAGTATGCATAGTCTTCTTATATGCAAACTCTAATAATGACAAATGATACTCTCGCAAACGTTCATACAACAATTCAATAAATGGAAAATGATACTCCCACAAACGTTCATGAAACACATCTAAAGTCTTCCTTACATCAAAATGACCACTCCGATTATATGCGACCTCAATGAATCGCAAACCATACTCCCAAAAGTATTCATGCAATACTTCTAAACTCTTCTTTATATCAAAATAACAACTCAGATTATATGCAACCTCAATGAATGGCAAATAATATTCCCCCAAGCGTTCATACAACACGTCAATGAATGGCAAATGATACTGCCACAAACGTTCATGCGACACATCAATAAATGGCAAATGATACGCCCAAAAGTGCTCATGTAACACATATAAAATCTTCAGCACACCCAAGTTACCCAACAAACTACTTCCATGTCTATCACACACAAGCAGCTCACACATAAAACTAGTAGGCACACAAAGTCTTTTCTCACTAAATAAGTACCAATCTAGTCTATAAAACTTACCAAATGATGTTTCCTCACATACTCTATACACACTAGCCAAGCGATCATCATTAACATACAATTTCTTATCATATTCAAGTCTCAATAATTTTGTATCTAAAATGATGTCAAGGACATACCTTCTTGCTAAAGCATCAAACACAAAATTTTTCTTACCATGTGTATACTGAATTACATGAGGAAATGTCTCAATGAATTGAACCCACTTGGCATGCATTCTATCCAACTTAACTTGTCCCTTCAAGTGCGTCAAGGACTTATGCTCTTCAAATAAAGGTCGGCTAGGGATTGTTGCACTTGGCGCTAGATCAATGTATTGCTCTATCTCTCTAATAGGTGGCAATCCACTAAACATACCGCTAGGAATCATGACCTCATATCCCTGCAACAAAGAGATAACAACACTAGGCAAAAGATTTTTTAAGTCGGTTAGTATTAAAATTTGCCTTAGCATAAAAACTCACTTTTATTTTTCCTTTTCTCTCTACAATCTCTCTTTCTTTTTTCTCCCATGGCTCCACTCTTTCTTCTTGACTCTCAGCCACCTCTCTATTTTCTTTTTCACTCTCTTTTTCTCTTGATGTTTCGGCCTCATTCTCTTTTTTCCTCTCACTCTCTTTTTCCATTTCACTTTCTTTTTTTCTTTCATTCTCATATTTTTTTTTTGAACTCTCACTCTCTTTTTCCATTTCACATTCTTTTTTTTCACTCTCATCTTTTTTTGAACTCTCACTCTCCTTGTTTATTTCACTCTTTCTTTTTTGCTCAATCTCACTTTTACTCTCTCTTTCTTGATCAATCTCAGCTTCACTTTTTCCTTTTTGATCAACCTTACTTTTCAGCTTCAGTTGGTCCTCATGGACCTGTTTTGCAGTTAAAGGAGCAAGTTTGATTGTTTCACCATCTTTTACAAAGCTATATATGTTCTTGACCCCATCATGGATCACCCTTCTATCATACTACCACAGCCTCCCTAACAAAATATGACCAGCATGCATAGGCACTACATCACAAAGTACCTCATCCTTGTACTTCGCAATTGAAAAAGAAACTAACATTTGCTTATTTACCCTAACCTCCCCACAATCATTCAACCACTGCAACTTGTATGGTCTAGGGTGTTTCAAGGTAGGTAAATTCAATTTCTCAACTAAAGTAGTGCTAGCCACTTTAGTACAATTACCCCCATCAATGATCATACTACATACATTGTTGTTGATATGGCATCTAGTATGAAAAATGTTCTTTCTTTGCTGCTCTATATCATCCATCTTAAATTCTATATTGGGAGCATGCCTAACAACAAGAGACTCGCCATACTCTTCATTCTTATCGTACCTATTCTCAATACTAGGCTCACGTCTCCTCCTATCTCTCCCCCTTTGTAGATTTCTACTCAATTCACCTTGTTGATCTATCCTATTCCTCACTTTCCCCAATGTCAAATTTAACCTTTCCGACTTTTGTTGCATAGACCACAACACAAAGAAAGAATTTTCTGCCACCCTCTTCAGTGTTAAGTCACTATTATGAGACATAGTACGCGCTGCACAAAAAGAATGTTAGTGGAAAAAAAGACCTCACACGCCCCTTACGTGTTTTCACTCGAATAATGGCACTCCACTCGTGTATCACACTCTTAATTAGCTTTTTCCCGATAATGATCTCACACTCTCTTGCCTTTTTACCTCAAGAGTTTTCCCACTCAAGTTCTTTAAGAACTAATTGAAGTCAATCAAGACAATACAACCTTTTTTTATCCCAACTAGTAATTAGGTCCAAGAAACAAGAACAGAGAAACATAGAAAGAATAAAAATGACATGAGACTCAAGGAAATGATACAAGGAAATAGTACTCACAAGACAAGATACAAACTATAATGATATGTATTCAGCCCCTTTGATGATAAGGCTCAATCCAAAATTTTTTTTCTACACTTTTTTTTTTCGATTTTTTTTTAAATCTTCTTTTCCTTTCTTTTCTTTTCTTTTCTTTACTTTTCTTTTCCTTTTACTTTTCTTTGCTTTTCTTTTCTCTTCTTTTTCTCAACAATTCAAGCAAAACAGAAATATTCAATTGTGATAATCAAACAATTGAATTCTATAACACATAAAAATTGACAAGAAAATAGAAGGGAATAAACGAAACCCTAGAAATTTCAAACTCTAGATGGTGCAAATTTTGGCAGCTCTCAAATAAGCAATTTAGCCACCCTATGATGATGAACATGAAATCCAAATGATAGAATAAATTGGTAGCCCTAGGAAAAACGAATTTCTGCAACTTTTTTTTTTGGAACCCTAAAACATTGAAGCCTTAGAATTTACGATGCAATAAATAAAAGATAGAATCAGACCTGATTGGAAACCTTGCTCTGAATACCAAATGATGTGAACCCCAATCGACTCACTTTGAGACCCAACAACAATATCGGAAAAACCAACCCAAGAAAGCCAAACTCAAGTCTATGGATGGAGAATCTAGACCCGTTGAGACCCGTTTCAAAAACCTAGATTATATTAAAATCTAGACCTGTTGAATAACCCATCTCAAGAACTCGGATTACAAAGGAGGAACGCCACAAAGGTTGTGATTTACTTTTGATAAGTTCAAACATTCAATCAAGAACAAAAGGAGATAAACTCAACTCCTAATGAATAAAATTCATTAATTTCAATAATGTCTTTTTTTCGCTCAAATGAGGCTACAAGTGGTTTAAATAAACAATTCCCAAAACCCTAAAGGAATAATGTCGAGGGTACTGTTGCGTGAACAGTGCCGTGCTATAGTAACTTCTAAAACCCTAGTTTGTAAAATAATAACTTTTCAAATAAGCCATTGGCCAGAATACAAGGCCTTCCCAAAAACCCTAGTTCATTAGAAATAAGACGTGTGGGTTGGACATCCCCAAAATCCAATTATTCTAGATTAATTCCTATGACTAATAAAATAAGCCATTTTAATGAAATAAATAAGTCCATGGCCTTTAATAACAATAGGCCCAAGTTGTGTCTTCCATAGCTTAGATCAAGTGGATCAAAACTGCTTCTTCCTCTTTCAAGCCCATCATGAGTGTTGGGCTCTTGCTAGCTTCATCCCAATTGGATTGCACCAATTCTTCATTGCTCCATTGATCTTCGTGGCTCTTAATCTTGTAATTGATCCTGAAGACTTGGTCCGCTTTGGGGCCCATCATGTTTTCAAAATTACAAAGTGATAAGGGTGTAAGTCCATTGAGATTCCTGAATTCAATGCTTTGGAGCAATTACAGAAGGATAGTGGGCTATCAGTTACGCAATCTATGGAAGAGGATAGTTGTTACAGTCGTTTGAATTTTGTGAGGGAGAATATAAATGAAATAGGTGATGGGTCGGTGCAACACTCACATGGTCAAGCCCATTTGGATGTTTTGGCCCATAAATCCTCACAGTTGCCATCAAATAATAATTCGTAATAGCTGGAAGGAGCGTGCGTGTAAGCCAGATATGCTTTCTTCTACTCCACTATTGATCTCGGGAAGCAAACAAAATATAGAAATGTTAGAGGTTTCAGTGGGTGGCATCTCTACCCTGAGCGAGAGTTAAGAAAAGTAAAATGATGGGTGTTAACAAATGGAATAATCAAAATGTACCAGGAGATTTAATTTTTGAGGTTGATCCAACTCAATTGATATTGGCAGAGGCTGTTCTCTACCATACCAAATGAGGCTCTTAAGTTGGAACTCCTCGTGGGCTTGGAAACCCACTGGGAGTTTGAGTTTTCTCTGATTTAGTTGGAGAGGAAGAACCCAAGGTCTTGTTCTTGCAAGAGACTAGACTACATGAAAGAGTGATGACATGTTTGAAATATTGTTTGGGTTTTGAACATTGTTTATCCATTAATAGTGAAGGAACGGGTGGTGGCATTGCTCTGTATTGGAAGCATGATATCAATGAGACTATTCAGAATTTTTCTCGCCATCATATTCATGCTTCTATTAAGGAAATGACAGGTTCTTCTGAGCTTTGGTTTTCTACTGGGGTGTATGGCCACCCTGAGGCAAGTAAAAGACATGAAATTTGGACCCTTTTGAGATCTGTAAAGGTGCCACGGGAGAAAAGGGTGGCTGTTGATAGGAGATTTTATTGAGATATTGAGCCCAACTGAGAAGTGTGGAGGGAGAGAGAGAACAAAAAGATAGGCCCAAGACTTTAGAGAAGTGGTGGATGAATGTGAACTGCTTGATCTGGGTTTCCAGGGTCTACCCTTCACATGGTGTAATAAAAGGGTACCTACACAGTGTATAAGTGAGAGGCTAGATTGTTGTTTGGAAAATCTGAAGTGGAAATCCTTGTTCCCTATGGCTTATGTTAAACATGGTAATGTTGCTTATTCAGACCATGTCCCACTCCAGCTGCACTTACATGATGACAGAGAAAAGGAAAGAAATTATTCCGTTTTAAGGCTATGTGGGTGGAGGATGCTGGGTGTAAAACTGTTATAGCCAATGCTTGGCAAGGGTGTGATGGAGAGAGAAGCATGCAAGGAGTGATGAGACAGATTAAAAGCTATGGTGAGAGGCTAGAAACTTGGAATAGACAAATTTTTGGCAATGTTCAAAAGAATTTGAGAAGGGCTAAGCTGAAATTACAATCACTCCACGAATTAGATCCAAGAGGACATAACCAAGAGGAAATTAAAAAAGGCTCGAGGAGAGGTGCATAAGTGGTTGGAAATGGGAGAGATAATATGGAAACAAAGATCCAGGGTGTTATGGTTGACTGAAGGGGATAAGAATACTTCTTTCTTTCACCATAAGGCCTCACAGAGAAGGGCCAGAAATTTGATCATGGGCATAAGAGATTCCTTGGGGAATTGGCAAGTCGATGAAGCTAGAGATGCAGTGATTCTCAATTATTTTCAAACTCTATTCATTGCTTCAACTGAAGGAGGTAGTCTACAATTCCTTGACAAGTTGCTGGGAAGGGTGTTTGTTGTAGAAGAGGTAAAAGAAGCCCTCAAGGAGATACATCCAACTAAAGCCCCCTGGACTAGATGGTATGGCCCCTTTGTTTTATCAAAAGTATTGATCTTTGGTGGGTAGAGATGTTACTAATGCTGTTTTGCAAGCCCTTAACAGTGGTACATTTCCTACTCAACTGAATCATACTTTTGTCACATTAACACCAAAGAAAAAGCCAGCAGAGGTGTTTTCTGATTTTAGGCCAATAAGCCTTTGTAATGTGATTTATAAATTGGTTTCAAAGGTGTTAGAAAATCGTCTAAAGTGTATCCTACCTGAACTGATTTCTAGGTCACAGTGTGCATTTGTTCTAGGCAGATTGATATCTGTTAATGTTCTTATTGCCTATGAACTGGTGCATTTTATTAGTGAAAAGAGGCAAGGGAATAATGGCTTCATGTCACTCGAACTTGATATGAGCAAAGCCTATGATTGAATAGAGTGGGACCTTCTTGAGACTGTGATGCTTACAATGGAGTTTGGAGCTAAGTTTAATTATGCATTGTGTGAAATCAGTTTCATTTTATATCTTAGTGAATGGG
Source organism: Carya cathayensis (assembly GCA_011037825.1). Lineage (NCBI taxonomy): Eukaryota > Viridiplantae > Streptophyta > Magnoliopsida > Fagales > Juglandaceae > Carya > Carya cathayensis. Next base: position 345,590 of record QGSO01000293.1, read on the forward strand.
GATCCTAAGGGGTCAATTTTTCCCGCTCGAGGTATAAGGCAAGGGGGATCCCATTTCCCCTTACCTACTTCTTCTAGGTACCCTCAGCCTTATAACACTTTTACAACAAGCTGATGTGTAAGGGGTGGTGGAAGGAATTCGAGTCTATAGAGGGTCTCCAAAGATTAACCATCTTATGTTTGCAGATGACAGTGTGTTGTTTTGCAGGGCTAATCTACAACAAACATGAATATTCTACACTTATTGGAGATATATGAACAAGCATCAGGTCAGAAAGTGAATAGGGAGAAGACTTCTATGGTTTTTTTTTAGTAGGACAGTACTTGCAAACTTGCAAGCTGAAAAATCATGCAATTCTGGGGTGTTTAGCAGTACCAACACTATGATAAATATTTGGGACTTCCATCTATGGTGGGTAGAGGCAAACATCATACTTTTTCTAAGCTAAATACAAAGGTTTGAAAGAAGCTACAAGGGTGGAAAGAAAAGCTCCTTTCACAAGGGGGGAAAGAGATGTTAATTAAAGCTGTAGCACTCTCTATTCCAACTTACACTATGAGCTGCTTCAAGCCTCCAATTTCTTTGTGTAATGAGTTGGAGAATTTAATTGCTAAGTTCTGGTGGGGTCAACGGAGAGTAGAGAATAAGATAAGGTGGGTGAGTTGGAGGAAATTGTGCAAGCCAAAAGGTCAAGGGGGTATGGGGTTCAAAGATCTAGATGCTTTCAATATGGCTCTTCTAGCCAAGCAGGGATCGAGGATTTTACAAGAGGAAGACTCTCTGTTACCCAATATTTTTAAGGCTAAGTACTTTCCATCTGCAAGTTTCAAAGATGCCAAGCTAGGTGCAACACCTTCATGTGTGTGGAGGGGAATATGGGATGCAAAGAGGTTATTATTAAAAGGGTGTTGGTGGTGAGTAGGTGATGGTAAGGCCATTAACATTTGATCTGATTATTGGCTACCTCAACACAAACTTGTTCCAGTTCCAGCTTCAGTCTCACCAACACAAATGAATTGGACAATTTCTGAGCTGGTTGATGTTCATACAAAGAGGTGGGAAATGGTGAAGGTCTATAGATTTTTACCTCCAAGAGAGCATTTGAGGTTTTTAATCTACTATTTCCTATTGGGAATAGACCTGATACTATAGTATGGGAACCAGAGAATAATGGTTTGTTTAGTGTTCAATGTGCATACAGGTTGTTTCTAGCACATAGAGAAGAGAGGCAACTGGGTGAGGTGTCATATGGAAAGGAGCAAAGAAAGATGTGGAGGAAAATTTGGAAGCTAAAAGTCCCTAACAAAGTAGGAATCTTTCCTTGGAGGGTATGTCAAATGGCTTGCCAACTCTTAAGAACTTGCAAGCAAAGAAGGTACTGACAGATGCAAGATGCAAATGGTGTAACATGGTGGAGGAGGATATCAATCGTGCACTACTTTACTATATTAGACTCAAGTCTATCCAGTTCTCTCAACTAACCTTCCTACAAGAAAATGCAATACAACTTGATTTTGTTCATACTGTGGATCAAATAATTCAATGAAATAAAGCTGGGGAATTGGAAAAATTGTTTTTATGTGCTTGGGGAATTTGGTATAGCAGAAACCAACTCATCTATGAGAATAAGCGGGTAGCTCCTAAACATGCAGTTGATCATGCTATCTCAGTTTCCGATGAGTATAAGTTTGTAGCAGCAGAACAGAAAAATGGAGTCAAAGCTGCTGGTGGTTGGATCCCTCCACCAGTTGGTACTCTAAATTTGAATGTTGATGGAGCCTTTTTTCATGACCTGAATAGATCTAGTGTGGGAATGATTCTTTGAGATGAAAATGGACAGATCTCTTTACTGCTAGCAAACTAGAACAAGAGATTGTTGATCCTATGGAAATTGAATTACTAGCTTTGTTGAGGGGTTTGTAGTTCTGCCTTCCTTTGGGAATTCCTGAGCTTCAAGTAGAAAGTGCTGCTTTGTTGGTGGTTCCAGAGATTACAAAAGAGGAGGAATCGATGTCTATATGGGGAACTCTTGTAGTGGAGATTAAGAATTTGTTAAACAGATTCCTAAGGTTGTAGTACAGCAGAAAGGCCATATGGCCAACTCAGCAGTCGATGGTTTGGCTAAGTATTCTTGGCATCTACATGACTTAATTGTTTTTTGGAACTCTTTCCCTGAGATTGTTTACCATATCATTGAGCATGATGCCATGTTGTAGTTATTTCATGATAAATGAAGTTCTTTGTTTGTTATATATATATATATATATATATATAAAAGAAGAAAATAAATTTTCAAATTTAAGACAAATATCAAGAAGATTGTATTTATCCATGAGTCACAGATTTTTAACAAGTAATATTTCCATAAAACAACTCACCTAACTTTGTCATTTTTGTCTTTTTATAATGTACTATGGATTCCAAAGTAGTCTGAAGTGTTGAACAGAAATAAGATTGGTGGGTATGTATGAGTTTTTATTTTCTTTTTCTTTTTTAAAAAAAGAAAGAAAAAAGGAAAAGTAAGATTTTATTCATCTTAAAGACATACATGGAATCACATTACAATTTGGTCTATGGACCAATTCAAACGATTCCTAAATTAGCTCTAAGGCTTTCTTAGCAAGGCAGTGGGTAGTTTCATTGCCACTTCTTTTTACCTCTTTTTTTTTTTTTGGAAATACCCTTAAGCCATTTCATTGAACTAAAGAAGAGATACAATGAGGGAGTTCCTCCAAAGTTACAATAAAATCAGAAATGGTAAGAGCATCTTTTGCTAGTAAGTGGGCTATGGTGTTGTCATTTCTCCTAACATGAGAAACACGCCACTTTACAAAAGATTTAAAACATATTCTTGCCTGACATAAGAACATGCTAGAGCTACTCCAAGCTTCCTTTTCTTCTTGTAAAGCCTTTGTTACCTGTAGTGAGTCACGCTCAAATTCAACTTGTGAGAATCCCAGGTCCTTAGCAAACTAAGCTGCTACTAGTGCTCCATAGGATTCAGGTAGAAGAGGGTCAGGAAAGAGCATTTTCTTTCTGCCTCATGGTTGCTATGAACTGGCCTTATCGTCCCTTATGACTACTCCTATGCCAATCACTCCCTTTGCTTTTTCCACAGCCCCATCCCAATTGACTTGAACCAATTCAATGGTGGAGGCTACCATATCTCAGTTGAATCACATGTCTAATGACCCTTAATCTAGTTCTAGAAAACTTCCTCCTCTTCAGATATCAGCTCCAATCTCAGCCTTGTTTCTCTAAGAAAACAATTTGGAGGCAGAAAAAATTTGTTGAAAATATAGGAGTTTCTTCTTAGCCATAATTGCTTAGCTACCACCACGAATTCCTGTAATTGTGATTCATTGAGAGCTTTAATCAAAGCCTCAAAGAAAACTAGTATAGGTAGTTGAGAGCTGGTGCTTTTCTGTAGTCTCTTAGAGCATAGGCCCCAAACATCCTTTACCGCCTCACAATTCCACAGACCATGTAGGGTGCTTTCCTCCTCTACAGTACAGATTAGACAAAGTGGATCATTCACTGCCTTCTTTTTGAACAAATTGAGCTGAGTGGGGAGGGATTCTTGACAAGCTCTCCATATAAAAGTTTTTTCACTGGAAGTGGCATGAAGCTACCATATATTGTTCCACACTTCTTTAAAATTGTTGCTGGTAAAGGCTTGGCCTTTGGCTTCCATTTCCTTTGCTTTCTCCAGGTGGTATGCACTCTTGACTGAGAAGGAGCCATCTTTTGTGCCATGCCAGATGAGCCTATCATTGGAGTTCATTGTGCTTATGGGTGTTTTAAGAATCACAAAGGCTTCCCCTTCTTCAAAAATATCTTGCACAAGTTCAGTTTTCCATCTCATAATAGTCCGGTCAATGAGTTCTGAAGCAGTAGCCTCACTATCTAGCACCTGAAGTGGGCTCATTACCTTTATTGGCTTTGCCTTTGTTATCCATTTGTCTGTCTAGATATGTATCTGGTCTCCTATGCCTAACCTCCAGAGTGAGCTTGCCTCCATTGTTTGTCTAGCAGCAAGAAGGCTTCTCCACACAAATGAGGGCTTGGCTCCCACCTTGGCTGTTTGAAAATTCAAATTTGGGAAGTGCTTGCCTTTTAATACTCTGGCAGGAAAGGATGTTGGGTCTTGAATTAGTCTCCAACATTGTTTGGGCATCATAGCTTTGTTAAATAATTCAAGATCCCTAGAGCCTAAGCCCCCCTCAGCTTTGGCTTGCCCCAATCTTTTTATGCTCTTTCTCTTGCTGACCCCATCAATAGTTTTGGACTACACTATTTATGCATTGTAATAAGGTTAGAGGGAGCTTAAACACACTCATTGTGTAAGTTGGATGGGCTTGAATCACTACTTTCAAGTAGATTTCTTTCCCTGCTTGAGAGAGAGTCTTAACTCTTTAATTACTCAACTTCATTCTTATGTTGTCCAGGATATTGTTGAAAGTTTTGAATCTTTCTTAACCAACCACTGGAGGTAGCCCCAAGTACTTTTCATATGGCATGGTTGTTCTCATTCCTGCTATAGATAGGATGAAGTTCTGAGTAGGTCTACTAGTGTTCTTACTGAAAACAATTGAAGTCTTCTCAACATTTAACCTCTGGCCCGAGGCCCTTTCATAGACTCTTAGTAAGCTAATCATTATGCCCCATTCTACTGCATTAGCCTTGCAAAACAAAAGGTTGTCATCTGCAAAAAAAGGTGGGATACCCTCATCTATCCACGAGCAACTGTTACCCCATGTATTAACTTCTTCTCCTTTTCTTTACTTAATAAATTATTGAAGGCTTCAGCACACAATATGGAAAGGTAAGGTGATAGAGGGTCACCTTGCCTTATGCCTCGAGTTGGGGAGAATACTTTTTGAGGTTCACCATTCACAAGTAGAGAGTAGGTGACAATTGCAAAATCCAAGCTTGTGAAGGACTGCTCTCAGAAAGCCCCATTCCACTCTATTATATGCTTTGCTCATGTCTAGCTTCAATGCCATATACCTACCCCTCTTTCCCTGTCATTTTACATTTCATGGTATGCAATGCTTCAAATGCAACAATTATGTTATTTGAGATGAGTCTATTAGGTACAAAAGCTGATTGGGATGCAGATATGATACCAGGAAGCACCTTTTTCGGTCTATTTGATATAATTTTTTAGATGAATTTATAGAGGACATTACATAATGAGATAGGTTTGAACTTTGTCACTCTTGTTGGCTCCTTCTTCTTTGGTATGAGTTCAATGAAAGTTCTATTTATGCTTCCCATGCTGCCCCTCGAGTTTAGTACATTCAAAATAGCATCACAGACTTAGGGTCCCACAATTGGCTAGTGTTTTTTATAGAACATAGCTGGAAAACCATCTGGTCTTGGAGAGCTGAGTCCATCCATTTGGAAAATTTCTTCTTCCACTTCCTGTGTGCAGTAAGTTTTGGTGAGATGCTCATTCTGAGGCTCAGTCACTCAGGCTTCTAAGGAAGAGAGACATTTTGTAGGGTGACTAGGATTGGAGGAGGAGAAAAGATCAGTGAAATAGTCTTGGAATAGATCACAAATTCCTTTTCTCGATTTAACTACATGATCATTACTGTAAATGTTATTTTGTTTGGCTAAGATTAGATGAGTCTGTATTTAAATTTGAATTATGGATGAATGTAAGTTTTAATAGGACTTTAGGATTGCATCCGATAATGATGAGTTTTGACTATGAAGTTATCCGATAAGGATAAGTGTTCGGAGTATAACTTAAGTCAAATCTTATTTAAATTATAAGATAAGAGTTTACAAGAGTCCTATGTATGGTTCAAGTCTTAGAGTCAGTTGAAGAAGATTAAAATGCAAGCTTTATTGAAGAAACTGAAGCTGATTTGAATTCGATGCAATTCAAAGAAGTGATCCAGTCCGAGATGTTTGCAAATTGTTAGCAATGTATCTAACTGAGATTCTGGATAAACCTGTTAGCAGATTCCTTCTTCAAATCAATCACAGTATTGCCTATTTGTAAAAGAGTTGGCTGAGGGTTTGGATTGGAGATTTGAACAGCATATATTCACAAGTATTGAGAGCTTAAAGAGATCTAAGAAGAGATCGAGTAAGAGAAAATCCTTGAGAAAAGGATTTTCCAAAAAGCTCAATCTTCAATCCATGAGATTGAGTGAGAGCATACTCCAAGGGGGAGTTGCCATGTTCGAGTTCAACCAATGGAGGTTCCAGTAGGAAAGACAAAGATTGAAGAGTGTCAGAGGTTCTGACTATCTACTGCGGTAGAAGACAAGCGAGTCACATGTCTTGAGTAAACGTGTTTAGTTACAAAGGTTTTGTAAACGTTTAACTTGTAATCCTCTCAATGAATAAAATGGGCTTTCCTTGGTTTGGTTGCCCCATAGGATTTTACTTTTGAAGAGTTCTTCGAAGGGTTTCCCTTTGTAACCAAATTATTGTGTTAATGCTTTCATGATCTATAATCCCGAGCTAATAGTTTTTGTTCAGTATTAGTGTGAACATTGGGAATTTCAATTGGCATCAAAGTGTGGTTCACTCAATCTGAGTGTGATTCATTCCCCTGGAAGATCATGGCAACACTATCATCACCACCACAATTTGACGGTGATAATTATGCCTACTAGAAGGTAAGGATGAGAGCGTTTCTAAAGTCGCTTGATGAGAGAGTCTGGCTAACCGTGGAGTCAGGATGGACAAGGCCAACAGTACCTATGGAAGATTGGACCAAAGAACAATCAAGCAACTGTAATTGGAACAACAGAGGTTTAAATTCCATTTTCTTGGCAGTTTCTCCTCATGAATTTAAGAGAATTTCCATGTGTGAGAATTCTAAAGATGCTTGGGATATTTTGGAACCCACACATGAAGGGACCAAAACAGTGAAAAATTCCAAATTACAAATGTTGACTTCAAAGTTTGAGGATATAAAAGTGCTGGATGATGAGACTTTTAATGAGTTTTATGCTAAACTAAATGATATTGTCAATTCTAGGTACAATCTTGGTGAGAAGGTAGAGAGGAGGCACAAGTTGTGAGAAAGATTCTTAGATCCCTGCCTAAAAGGTTTTGACCAAAGGTAATAGCCATAGAAGAAAGCAATAAATTAGACACAATTCGGGTTGAAAAACTAGTAGGCTCGTTGCAAACTTATGAATCTACCGTTCCACAACAAAAGAAAGGTAAGTCCATCGCACTCAAAACTGCTAAGGAAGAAAATCAGTCTTATGATGAAGATCTGTGTTGTTGTGAAATTTTGCAAGTGCACAAAATCGTACCAAGTAATATAATGATAAGAAATATGTCGAACCAATGAGGACTATTTACCTATTAACTATTAAAATTGTTCTGATTGTAAGTTATTTAAAAATCAAGAAAAGTGGTGAATTTTGAATTAGAAAATCAGCAACAAATTAAATTAAATCAACAACTGAAGAATTGACTAAACACTGGAAAAGAAGAAGATTTTACCGAAGAAGAAAATATTAAGGCATCCGACTCACCTAACCAATCTAATCAAAATTCTAACCATACAATCATTCAATTATCATCCTATTTGACAACGAAATATTCTAACTTATCTAAGAAGACCCTCTCTTGAGTAGAATTAGAATTACTCAACATACGATAACCTACGATATATCTATGCAAATTTAAAAGCATTTTAGCCTATTAAGATTAATAACATTTCACATAAAAGCCGCACAAATCATGTTGACATATTCCTGTCGTTCATTCAATTCATGGCATACATCATACGAAGCTAAACTACATGGATCATCTCTCGAATTAACATGCACAACAAATCATTCAACTATTAACCAAATAATTGAAAGCATTAAACTCAATGATATATACTCAAAAGGAATGATAAAATTATGATCACAACGAAATAAGATTTGGGATTATCATAGAGAGGCTACATCGTAGCCTTAGCAATAGAAATTAGTTCATAATCTAATCAAAACAAATCATAATAATTTTGGAATTCATAATGAGAATTATACAAAGAGAAGATTAAAGAGTTAAGAAGGAAACTCTATATAGATCGAGCATCTCTATCGTTGATGAACTCCAATTCTGTAGATTTTTGACCTCTTGCTTGAAGTGCTGTTTTCTCTTTGAATAATTTCGGTTTCGGCTTTGGCTTAAACACAAAAGTTGTAGGATTTTCTCTTAGCTTTCTGTAGATACTGAAATTGCCATTATTAGAGTTGTCTAGAAAAAGTTATCCTCCAAATACCAAAGGGTACTTCAGAAATTTCAAGAAATAAACGTTTCTTATTCTCTTAATAACTCATTCAATTTCCATGACTCCTTCAATTTATTTATTTCTAAACAAAAATAAATAAAAACTCTAATAAATAAGAAAATTAAACACAAACTAGCATAAAATTAAGAATAAAAGTATGACAAAACTTATATAGAAATTAAGCAAATCAAACACCCCTAGACTTCAGATTTGCAAGTCCTCGAGCAAAAAGAAAAGAGGAAAGAAAAATTAAACAAATAGAATAAGTAGATTTCTCACAATGATTGCCTCATAGATTGCATAAAGAAACTGATTCAAGGAAAGTCTAAACATTTAACAAGTTTTTAGATTAATTCATGAGCATGCTTAGACTACAAGAAAAACTTTGAGTGTGTGTGTGAGTTACCAATCTCAACTTGCTACTCTATTAACTCGGATCAATTTAAGCAAACTCAATTGAATTATGATTAATCTCTATGAGGTCATGATTCTCGAACTTCATATGCCTATTTTTTTCAAATCAACTCTCCACTATTGTAGTACAAACACACCACCAAAGATTAAAATGTCTTAATAAAAACTTGTAATGTCCGGCTTAAGGTGATGGCAAAAGAAAAAATTGGTATAGAATTCAAAGTAAGAAAATTCAACACAAGCTTCACCAATGAAGAGAGAGACAAAGTTTTACATGTACTTCCTAGAGCAACTTATGAGAAATTTATTCATCTGTTTTTTTTTTGTTTTTCCACAACCCCCAAACTTTTTTTTTTTTTTTTTTTTTTTGTAATTTGGGTTGTATTATTTGTATAATTTTTTTTAATTTTTTATTATTATTTTTATGATAGAATAACAAAACTTGCTCTTGCTTTTTTAACTCTTTAACAAACTTTTTTCTGTTCTTCAATGACTAAGCAAGTAACAAATTTTCTTGAAAGGCTAGGATGATTGTTTATGGATTAAAAGGTGTGGTAAATGTGGGTTAATGAAAGAAAAATGGTCAATGCGTTTAAGGTTCAAAGGGGTGACTAGAGACAAATAATTAGGGTAGGCTAGAAAAGCTCAAACGCTCCAAAGATGGCCTAGATCATTTCTCTAGTGGTGTGCTACCTAGGATTTCGCCTCGAGAGATTATCAAATAGGTTATAGAGTTCAATGAGATTGAGATCTTAGAAAATATCTAATTCACATAAATATACTCTAAGCCAACAAAGCAACTTATTGATCATGGTATTGTGCAAAAGTTTCAAAGGAATTAAATAACCCAAGCTAACACAAGAATTAAGCACAAACAAGACAAATTTAGCATTTTCCAAAAATCTAACTCAATTTCAATCAGGTAATATCATAGGCTTCGTGATCATCAACCCAAAAACAAACATAACAGGAAAACAAAATATTTTTGTGATTTTCAAAATTTTCAATTTTTTTTTGTTTGTGAAAATAAATAGATACTCCCAAAATAAATGACACCTACCCCAAAAAAAAAAACACTTAAAAGAACATATTGTCCCCAATGTGAAGAATCAAAAAAGATGAAAAATTGAAAGGATAAAAGTTAACTTTCCTGAAAATGTTGCATGAGTGCAATGCTAGGTTTGGGGAATATTTGAGGCAGTCATTTGGGTGTTGTGGTGCCGACTCTCGAGTGTGTGTGCCTGGGTGTGTTTCAAAGGAATGCTGTGGAAGGCTCTTCTAGTACAGTGGCGTGGAGCTGCACTATTTGAAAAGTGAGAGCATGAAAAACAAAATAAAATTGGAATAATCCGAAAAATAAACGAAAAAGAAATAAAATAATGGAAAGAAATTTGAGTTGCCTCCCAAAAAAGATTTGGTTATAGTCTTTAGCTTGATGTTTCCTTCTTTGAATCATTGATCAATCAAATCAATGGAGACTTTTTGCTTGTTGAAATCTTCTTCAAAGTAAGGCTTTAGATGTTGACCATTAACTTTGAATGTGCCTTTTGAGTCGTTAGAAACCTCAACAGCATCATACGGGAAAACTCCTATTACCATGAATGGTTTGGACCATTGGGATCGTAATTTTTCAAGGAAGAGGTGAAGTCTGGAATTATAAAGTAGAACTCTTTGGCCAACTTCAAAGTTTCTCTTGAGAATGTATCTATCATGCCATCTCTTGGTTCTCTCCTTGTATATGCGAGAATTCTCATAGGATGCATGCTGAAACTCATCCATCTCATTGAGTTGTAATATCCTCTTCTCCCCTGCTGCCTCCATGTCAAAATTAAGAGTCTTGATAGCCCAATAAGTGGTATGCCTTCCCGAAAACTAGACGATAGGGGGACATACCAATTGGAGTTTTGAAGGCTGTCCAGTATGCCCATAGTGTATCGTCTAACTTTTTGGACCAATCTTTCCTTAAGTTGCTCACGGTTTTCTCCAATATTCGTTTAAGCTATCAGTTGAAAATTTCTACTTGTCCACTAGTTTGAGGATGGTATGGAGTGGCAACCTTATGTGTAACACCATATTTGCTCAAGAGTGCCTCAAATTGCTGGTTGCAAAAATGTTTTCCCCCAGCACTAATTATTGCTCTTGGAGTTCCAAACCGAGTGAATATCTGCTTTCTCAAAAAATTCATCATAACTTTAGAATCATTTGTAGGGAGGGCCACGGCCTCTACCCATTTGAAAACATAATCCATAGCTACTAAAATGTATTGATTAGAGAAAGAAGGAAGGAATGGCCCCATGAAATCTATGCCCTAAATGCCAAATAACTCAACAACAAGTATATTATTTAATGGCATTTCATTTTTCCAAGAAATGTTTACCACTTCTTTGACATTTATCACAAGAAGAAACAAAAGCATAAGTATCTTTAAAAATAGCGAGCCATTAAAAACCTGATTGGAGCACTTTAGCTACCGTTTTGTTCACTCCATGGTGCCCATCAACCTCTAATGAATGACAATGTCTTAGGATCGACTCTATCTCTTCCTCAGGTACACCTCCTAATCACTTGATCACTACAATGCTTGTAGAGGAAAGGTTCCTCCCAATAGTAGTGCTTGGTCTCCAAAAAGAATTTCTTCCTTTGTTGATATGTAAAATCCGGATTGATCACATTACCTACCAAGTAGTTTACATAATCTGCATACCAAGGAGCTTGTGTTAGAGATATAACAAAGATTTGTTCATTTGGGAATACCTCATTTATTGGAGAAAGTGGGGCTCCCTCTTCGGTTGTGTGCTCAAGTCTAGAGAGTTGATCGGCTACTTGATTCTTGATTCTCTTTTTATCTTTTTGATCTCCAAATCAAATTCTTGTAGGAGTAAAATCCACCTAAGTAACCTTGGTTTAGCTTCATTTTTAGCTAACAAGTATTTAAGAGCAGTTCTTCTTCAAAAGTGCAAATGCCTGCAAGCAATCGTTGGAAAAGTTAAATGGAGTATCTTTGACCAAAAGAGAACAAAGGGGTTTAGCAATCTTAGAAAAATCTTGAATAAAACGACGATAAAACTCCGCTTGTCCCAAGAAACTTCTCACGCCCTTGACCGTGCTAGGTGGAGGTAATTTTTCGATGACCTCTACTTTGGCTCAATCTACCTCAATGCCCTTGGAAGAAAATTTATGCCCAAGTACAATTCCTTCCTGCACCATAAAATGACATTTTTTCCAATTAAGAACGAGGTTAGTTTCTTCACATCATTGTAGAACTAAAGATAGATTATTTAAACAATTATCAAATGAAGAACCCAAGACAGAAAAATCATTCATAAAAATTTCAATAAACTTTTCTACCATATCCAAAAAAATGGCCATCATGTATCGTTGAAATGTGGCTGGAGCATTGCACAAACCAAAGGGCATTCTCTGATAGGCAAATGTTCCATACGGGCAAGTGAAATTGGTCTTTTCTTGATCTTTCGATGAAATGTGGATTTAATTGTATCCCGAGTATCTATCTAGGAAGCAATAATAAGCATGACCGGCGAGCCGTTCCAACATTTGATCGATGAAAGGAAGTGGAAAGTAATCTTTTCATATGGCATCATTGAACTTGCGGTAGTCTATGCACACTCTCATACCCATGACCGTTCTTGTTGGGATGAGTTCATTATTTTCATTCTCTACTACCGTCACTCCTCCCTTCTTGGGCACTACTTGCACCAGACTTACCATGAGCTATTAGAAATAGGGTAAATAATTCTGGCATCCAACAATTTGAGAACTTCCTTTTTTAATACTTCTTGCAAATTTGGATTAAGTCTACTTTGTGGCTACACCGTAGGCTTATAATTGTCTTCCATTAAAATCTTGTCCATGCAAAGTGAAGGGCTTATTCCCTTAATGTCGGCTATAGTCCAACCCAAAGCTTACTTGTGAGCTCTCAAAACTTGAAATAACTTCTCTTCTTCAAGACCTGTCAAAGATGAAGAAATTATTACGGGTAAAAAAGAATAATGTAAATAAGCATATTTAAGATGAAAAGGAAGAGGTTTGAGTTCTAATGAAGGGTCCTCAATAATGGATGGCTTTTGTGGAGTAGTGCTTTCACCCAATGTTATGTTTTCTGACTTCCCTTTAGGCAAGTAAGGTGGAGATGCTTTCAAATAGTGTGCACAATTGCTTATTTTGAAATTCTCGGAATCGGACATGCCAAATTAAACAAGACATGCCTCAAGTGGTTCATTAGGATAACTCTCTTCAAAAATTTCTATCACAAGTTCATCAATGACATTTATGTTGAAGCATGTATCGATTGTTGACAGATATTTCATTGCCTCAAACACATTAAATGTAACTTGTTCATCTTGCACCCGTAGTATTAGTTTTGCTTGTTTCACATGTATGAGAGTTCTTCCCGTGCCTAAGAACGGGCAACCAAGAATAAGTGGGTTTTCTATATCTTCCTCCATACCTAAAACAATAAAATCTGCAGAGAAAATAAACTTGTCAACTTTAACAAGAACATCATCTACTATGTCTCTTAATCGTTTGATAGATCAGTTTGCCAATTGAAGTGAAATGGTAGTGGCCTTGACCTCTCCTATCCCCAATTGCCTGAAAATAGGAAAGGGCATCAAATTTATGCTAGCACCTAAATCACACAAAGCTTTTTCAAAAAAAGAGTTTCCAATGGTGCAAAAAATAGTAAAACTCTCTGGATTTCTAAGCTTTGGTGGCAACTTATTTTGTAAAATGGCGGTGCACTATTCGGTCAACATCACGGTCTCATACTCTCCTAATTTCCTCTTATTTGATAGAATCTCTTTCATGAACTTCACAGAACTAGGCATTTGTTCCAAAGCATTTGCAAAAGGAATGTTAATATGTAATTTTTTAAAAACATCAAGGAACTTAGAGAATTTTTTATCTAGCTTATTTTTCTTAAGTATTTGAGGAAAATGTATAGGAGGAACATAATGAGAAGTAAGAGAAGAAAACTCAGGAGGATTTCTTGAGTTTTTCACTGTTGGACTCGGAACTGGGGTGGGCGATGCGGCTCTCACAGTCATCTCCTCTTTTCTAGAATTTTTCTCTTTCTCTTCTAAATTAAGCTCCCTTCCACTTCATAAAGTAATGGCCTTCATTTGCTCTTTTGGGTTGTTTTCTGTGGTGCTTGGAAGTGATCCTTCAGGCCTTTCAGACATAAATGTTGCAAAGTGTCCTTTCAATGCTCTGCATAGTGTTCTCATTGTTCTTTAGAGCAATGTCATGTTCTTGAAATTTAGCTTCCACCTTGGCCATAAATTGTGCCATTACCTCCTTCATATTCGATTTCTTCTCTTGTTGTTGATTTTGAAAACCTAGTAGAGGCTTGACAACATTCTGCGAGTTGCTCCATGAGAAATTTGGGTGGTTTCACCATCTTGGATTGTAAGTGTTGGAATAAGGATTAGATTGTCGTTGGTAATTTGACACAAAATTTGCTTGCTCCAAACTATTATTGGCAAATGGATTTCCCGCTTGACAATCTATCCCCATATGATTTCCTGCACAATATTCACAAATTGCATTAGTAGATTAAATGGAACTCACGGCTAAAGCAGATAAAGAATCAATTTCGTGAACTCCTTGAGTTCTTTTTGTTGTCACTCAATCACTGGCCGTTGATAATTGTTGGTTTCCATCTCCTCCACCAACTCATATGCATCTTCCGGTGATTTCTTCATCAAAGTCCCTCCCGCTGCTCCATTAATCATTGTACGTGTTGTAGGCTACAAACCATTGTAGAAGGTTTGCACTTGAATCCAAACAGTAAGTCCAAGATGTGGCCACTTTCTAAGCAATTCTTTATACATCTCCCAAGCTTTATAAAGCGACTCCATATGAAATTGGACAAAAGTGGTGATATCATTTTGTATCTTCATGGTTTTGGCTGGGGGAAAGAACTTTGCAAGAAACTTTTTAGCCAAATCGTCCCATGTAATTATGGTTAATGGTGGAAGTGAGTTTAACCATGTCTTTGCCTTGTCTCGGAGCTAGAATGGAAAGAGTCTCAATTTAATAGCATTATCAGAAACCCCGTTATGTTTAAAAGTATCACATAACTCGAGAAAATTAGATATGTGAGCATATGGATCATCATGTGACATGCCACTAAATTGCATCGTTGAAGCCACCATTTGAAGAATAGCTGGCTTTATCTCAAAGTTATTTATGCTTGAATGACAGGTCGTCTAATGCTAGAAGTAGCTCTGGTGACCAAAGGGACAACATAATCTCCCAAAGTCCTATTTCTAAGTTGATCTTCAATTGTTTCGTTCTTGGTTGTGGAATCCTCCTTCTCCTTGTTCAAACGATGAATGGTGCATTCAATTTAAGGGTCAAAAGGTATTAAATCCAAACTTTGAGTATGTCTCATGTACAACTTGGGAATCTTGAAAAGAAAAATAAAAACAAAATTAGAAATAAAACTTCAAATTAACTTAGAACTAGTTGGTATCAAAAGTAATAGAAAATAAATAGTCCCCCGGTAACGGCACCAAAAACTTGTGAAATTTTGCAAGTGCATGAAATCGGTACCAAGTAATATAATGATAAGAAAGATGTCGAACCCACGAGGACTATTGTAATGCCCGTCCTTGTGGTGGATCATTTAGAAAATGATTTTAAGAAAATAGACAGGAATTACGGTTCCTTTTGAAATTTTCTTTCCTTTCATGCCAGGATATAAAAGACTCCATGTTTATAAATAAAACTTGTTTTCTTTATTAAAAAGTTATAGCAAAAAACATTATATTTCATAATTAAAGTCTCTCGTACAAAATAGCATGCCTAGGCTTTCGTGTTTTTCCCCTTGGGCTGTGCCTATCCTGGCGCGTCATGCTCATCTTATCCCTGGGAGGGCACACATTGAAACTAAAATGAGTCAATGACTCATAAGCATTACTTTATATAGTTAAAATATAATAACATAAGTTTTCAGTCATGCATTCATCACTCCATACATATCATACATAGACATTCAATTCATTTTAAAATGTTATGAGGTGGGGTTTTTCTTTAAAGAGGGTTTTCTTTTGTAAAACAGTTCCCCACACCTCGTTGCCTTCATTTCTTAAAGAGTCTTTTTATGCATACATCTTTTCATACATACATACATTCTTTCTTAACATGCATACATTTTTTTTATCGCTTTCATTGACCGTTGCACACTGTTACGCCCCGTGTACTGGGGTTAGCAATCTTTTGGACCTAATTCCACCCATGGCCATAGGTTGGGAATATGTTCCGTTAGGGTGTAACACCGGGTGCACTACCAGTACTACTTACCTGGCATTGCAATTTGCCCAGTCCAGTCCTTCGGTACCTTTTCCTTTCATTCATGTGGCCGTTATGCATTTTCATACATTAAACATTTAGCCCATTCATTCATTCCTTTTTAGTTCTTTACAGTCTAGTCCTTTACAATTCTTTCATTCCTTTCTTTTAGTTCATTCATTCATTTCAGTCCTTTTAGTCCTTACAATTCTTACAGTCCTTCAGTCCTTTCATTCATAAAAGTCATTTTAAAATCATGGGACATTTTAAAACACTTTCTTTGGGCCGAGACCTCCCATTTCATTTTGTAAAAATACATACAATACATACCACGTATAGCATCCATCCACATTCATACACTTACATACTTTGGGTGCGTGAAAATGGGCTGCCAAGGAGGGCCGTTACGTACATATACTTGAAAACTTATGCTTAGAATTCTTCTTAAAACAATGTTTCGCGTCAGTTCGTAAAGCATCGTAAAGAAAAGCGTTTCGTTTTCATTTTCATTTATTTAGAAAGCTCTAGAAGAGTATGAATGCAATAATTACCTGGACTTCATGCCATACTCATTCCATGCAGTCCATTCATGTGCGTGTCAGATGGCAACCTACATGCATACACATAACCTCACGTCCTTCGCTGTCTAATGCATAAGAAACTAGATTAGAAATAGAACTACGCTTCACTTGGAACACTCTTCGTCCATCCTTGAGCTCTTACGTGCCATTTACCATGCTAAAACCTTCGGGGTCTTATCCTTTTAAGTGAACTTCCGTAATTTACCTTAGGGTTAAGACACTAAGACCTTCATCTTATTCTTCTATCAACTTACCCATTACTACCTTCATGTATACTAGCCCATACTCAATCCTTATTCCGATCCATACAGGCCACATGACTTTAAGCCAACTCTGATGCTTAAACATCGTGCAACCATGCTGATTTTGATGTTATCACAGATGTTGTTTATCATGATTTAAGTGGGCAGGAAGCATACAAGGATTTATGTGAAAAGTTTGTGAAAGTTCAAAAGGTAAATAAAAATTGTACAAAAACCTAACCACCATGGAGAATGAAAAGAACAATTTGGTGGAGCCACTGAAATTGACATAACTAGAAGTGACAAGGTTGTGTGCACAAAAAGAGGTGCTTGAAAAAAGGTTGGCAACTTGTCAGGAAGTCAAAGAAAAGACTCCCACTCAAAAACTCAATGAACTACTGGAAGTTCAAAGAGACAGTTCCGATCTCATAGGATTGGGATACAATACTTCCAAAGATCCACATCATAAAGCATTTACTGCCTCTACATCCAAAGGTATCACCTTTGTAAGAGGAAGTAATGTAGAAAATGTTCCAATGAAACCTATGAACAAAGGCAAGTCAACAATAACTTCTCTAGGTAAGTCCAAAGGTATGTTTGTCATTCCTTAATTTTTGTGGAATAATTGGACACACTAGGACAAATTGCTTTAGACTTAGAAAAGAGAAAGGAAAAGGAAATAGAAATAAGTTTTCAAGCAAGGATACAAACCTAGAAATTAAGTTGCACAATTTAACCAATCAAATAAACACTCTAGGTAAGAAACTTGGTGAATTATCCAAATTGTGTTTTCTTGAAAACATGAATAATATGAATATTAAGATCAAGTGGGTAGTAAAAGAAAAGGCCATAGGTAGTAGCATACACAGCACTCAAAGCTATGGACGTTAGCATATGATATTTGGATAGTGCTTGTTCTAGACATATGACATGAGACAAAGGGTTGTTTAAGAAGATTGAGACCACCAGTGGAGGATTTGTAACTTTCGATGACAGAAGTACAATGACAGTGGAAGGAAAGGGAAGTGTAGATATTCCTAGTTTACCTACTCTTCATAATATTCTTTTTGTTAATGGCCTCAAGGCCAATCTGTTAAGTATTAGTCAGTTTTGTGATGATCATATTTCTGTCCAGTTCTCAAAGGATGAATACAAAGTCTACAATAGTGTTGGAAGATGGATCTTGAAAGGCACTAGAACTACTGACAACTGCTATGGAGTCTCACTTATGAACACAATGCATTGTCACAAAGTAGAGCTAGATGTAACTGAGTTGTGGCACTACCATTTAGGCTATATCAACTCTAAGAAGGAAGTTGTACGTGGACTGCCAAAGATTTTGAAAAATAAGAAGATGGTGTGCGGAGCTTATCAGGAAAGAAAGCAGACCAAGGCACAACACAAGAAGATAGTTGATATTCTGACCTCAAGACTACTTGAGCTGTTACACATAGATTTAATGGGTCATACTCAGAATGAGAGTCTCAGTGGAAAGAAGTATATAATGGTCATCATGGAGATTACTCTAGATATACATGGATCATTTTGTTGAGAGACAAAACAGAAACCTTCGACCTTGCAAAGAAACTGTTCAGACAACTACAAACAGAGAAGAATTCCTCTATCTCTCGTATTCGTAGTCATCATGGCAAAGAATTTGAAAATACTAATTTCGCTTCTTTTTGTGATGAGCAGGGAATACATAAAGAGCTCTCAGCTCTAATCACTCCACAACAAACTGAAATTGTGCAAAGGAAAAATAGGGCAATACAGGAGATGGCTCGTACCATGCTGAGTAGCAAAAAGTAGGCATTGTATTTTTTGGGAGAAGCCTTCAACACTGCACACTGCTGGACACATCTTGAACCGTGTAGTCTTTCATCCAGGCACCAGACTCACTCCCTATGAGTTATGGAATGGAAAGAAACCCACGGTGAAGTACTTTAAGGTGTTTAGGAGTACTTGCTACATTCTGAGAGGCGGAGAGAATGCTCACAAATTTGATAGCAAGAGTGATGAAGGAATATTTCTTGGATATTCACAAGAAGCAAAGCTTACAGAGTTAGTAATCTACGGACTAAGACAATGATGGAGTCAGTCAACGTAGTTGTGGATGACAACTCTAAGGAGATGGACCAAGAAGGAACTTGACAACCTTGTTGGGAAGCCTGAAGAAAACTCAAGTAATCAAGAGGAGACAAATCTAGTGGAACCTGCTACACCAAGTTCAGTTTCGTACCATGAAAAAAAGTCCTTTACAAGGATCAGCCACAATCATCCAAGGAGAACATCCACGGAGAATTGGATGAAGGTATGAGATTAAGAAAACATGTTTTAAATCAAGTCTTATATGCATGCTATCTGTCTCAAGTTGAACCTAAAAAGGTGGAAGAAGCTTTACAAGATGAAAGCTTGGTCAACGCCATGCATGAGGACTTACATCAGTTCATTCGAAATCAAGTATTTGAGCTGGTTCCAAGACCAGAGGATCAAAACATCATTGGAATAAAATGTATATTAAAAAAAAGTCAGACGAACATGGAACTATTGTTTGAAACAAGGCCAAACTAATAGCACAAGGATATACTCAGGTAGAAGGAATTGACTTTGATGAGACCTTTGCACCAGTAGCTCGTTTGGCATCTTTTTGCATATTGCTAGCAATTGCAAGCCATTTAAATTTTAAGTTTTATCAAATGGATGTTAAAAGTGCTTTTTTAAATGGCATACTCAATGAATAAGTATATGTAGAACAACCAAAGGGATTTAATAATAACTTGTTTACTAATAATGTTTTCAGGTTGAAGAAAGCTCTTTATGGATTGAAGTAAGCACCTTGAGCATGGTATGAGAGACTAATGCAATACTTGCTTGAACGTGACTTTATAAGAGGTTAAGCTAACTGAACACTATTATTAAGAAAATCTGGTAAGCATCTACTTATTGCTCAAATTTATGTAGATGACATTGTATTCGGCTCCACTATTGACAAACTCTCACATGATTTTCCCAAAGAAATGAAAATTTTGGAATGAGTATGATTGGGGAATTAAACTTCTTTCACGGGATTCAAATTAAACAAACTGAATGAGGGATTTTTATTTCACAATCTAAATATGCTAAAGATCTTGTTAAGCGATTTTCCATGGAATGGAAGACACATGCTCGCACTCCGATGAGCACCTCAGTTTAAATATGTTTAGATTCTACAGGTAAGAGCATTGATCCTACACTGTATAGAAGCATGATATGGAGTCTTCTTTACATTACTGCTAGCAAACTTGACATTGTCTTTAGTGTAGGTGTTGGTGCAAGATTGAAGGCTAATCCCAAAGAATCACACCTCACAGTAGTAAAAAGAATCTTGAAATACCTAAGTGCTTCTATTGACTATGGTATATGGTATTCAAAAGATTCAAATTTGAGTTTGGTTGGCTATTCTGATGCTGACTGGGTTGGTAGTGCTGATGATAGAAAAAGCACCACAGGTGGTTGTTTTTATGTCAGTAGTAATCTGGTAGCATAGATGAGCAAGAAACGAAACTCCATCTCCTTGTCCACTGCTTAAGCCGAATACATTGCGGCTGGTAGTTATTGCACTCAACTTCTTTGGATGAAAAAGATGCTTGAGGACTATGGGTTCTCTTAAGATACTATGACTGTCTACTGTGACAATTCAAGTGCGATTAGTGATTGAGCTGCATTATTGCATATTTTATACTTTTATAAACCAATATATTTTTAATTGTTTTATTATTTTGTTATTGGTTTTAGATAGAAAAATGGTTAATAGGCATAAAGACGAGTTGTGATTTAAATTTATTAATAGGCACAATATATCTTTGATATTTCAATCTTCATTTTAATTTATTTTTGGTTTCCTATTATTTGTGTGTTATTATCTTTTATGCTTTTAAAATTCCACCCTCCTCCAGTGCCCCTTACTGATACATGACTTCAAATAGAGGACAAAATATAGATGCACATGGTCTTTCTTGAAGCCATATTTTGGTTTTGACCATGTACTTTCCTTCCAATTTTGACCATGAGGCTAAAGACAATGTGAAAGCATTAATTTTTTCACATGGATGGCACTTTTGTTTTTTTTTTTTTTTGGTTTTTTTGTCTTTTGCATGCAGCAAGTTATACGGGATCCCATGCTTTATTTCTCTCAAACTCTTTTGACACATGCACCTTTTGACTCTTCAACCGGACCACACTTTCCATTTCAAACAGCAACTACATTTATACATGGGACCACCAATTGACCAAAAGATCAAGAGATAGGCACATGGAATAAAGAAAACTTTCATTGCTTTTTGGTATTAGGGACACGGTACAAGCTGCACACTGAGAAACTTTCACTGCACTTCAACTTTTGAGGAAGACAAGGAATGCAGGGCTAGAGGAAAATGAGAGAGGAAGTATGGAAGAAAAGCACTTTAGGAATGCAGAAGAAAGAGATGGAACGTAAGGGGCTACGGCACAAATTAAAAAAAAAAAGACCAAGACAAAACCACAAAGTAGGATGAACGTCTATAAAAAGGAATTGAAGGAGAACTGAAAGGGGGCCCTCGATCATTTGATCGAGTAGAGCCATAGCGTAGTGTAATGTAGTGTTTTTTTTTCTAAACTTTTCTTTAGTTTTGTGGAGAGAACTCAGGTGAGGAGAGGGAGATTGGCAACGCAATTGTAGAGCCCCCTAGCCCAACTGTTGCTGCCCATCCTTCCTTCCTCCACGTGGTCTTTTCTCTAGTTTATTTTGTGAGAAGGAGAGGGGAGAACAAAGGCTTGCTAGAGGGTTGTAGACTGGTTTTTGGCCAACCCCCAAATTCCACCATTCAGAATAGTTGTAGAGCCCCTTGGCCACACTATTGCTACCCATCTCTCTTCCTCCACCTGTAGCCTTTTTCTCCAATTTATCTTAAATTCCTGTATGTTTAATTTGATATCATTTAGTTTTCTTGCTTTTAAATTTCTGCTTATTTAATTTGATTTCATTTACTTTTCTTTGTGACACTCAAAAATCCAAAAAATATGAATCTGGTTCACGACCAGTATATTTTTTTATTTCTATTGCACTATTCCATTCATTGTATATATCACCATTCTCTTTGTGAATGTTTTCACCATTTTATACAAGTTTGATTTTAAGCAAGCTTTCGTTGTGGAGACGATCTAGAAATTTTATTCCTAATTATTACGTGACATCCTCCTGCACTTGGAAGAGCCTTTGTGCTACTCAATTTTGAGCGAGTCAAATTTTGGCTCTCAAAGAACCCTTTGCAACACTTAAGAACTAAGCACATAGATATAAGACATCATTTCATAAGAGAGTTGGTTGAAACCAAGGTAGTGTCTTTGGAACAAGTTGATATTGAACATCAGCTGGCCGATTTGTTCACTAAACATTTAGATGGTCTAAGGTTTGAATTTTTAAGAAAAGCCATTGGTGTGTGTGATATGCCCTAATTTTTTTTAATAATTAATAAATTTAAAAATGAAAAAAAAACTGGTTCTTTTGCTTATTTCTTCAAAAACCCCATGTAGTATTTTGCAAGGTGCTTTATGCATATCCTGGGTCTTTGAGCTTTGTAACTCCATCAATTTATTTTTCTAGGATCGAGATAGATCTTCTTTGGTATGTGTTTTTCCCTTTTGATGCACACCTCTTAAGAGAGATCACACAAGGATTCTATTCTTATAGAGAAAGGTCTCCTCTTGCCATAAATTAAGGCTGATCTTATAGAAAAAGTTGAGTTTTCAATAGTCATTACGGAAAAAGACAAACACTCATACATGGATATAAGCTCTAAAAGTCCTTGCAGAAAAAATTGTTGCATCAATCATTGTGGAAAAATATGTGCTATCCAAACTGGTCATATAGAGTGAATATGGCTTTGTGCTTGGAGGAAGTTACTTTTTTAGGTATTTAGGCCCCAGCATAAAGTTTAACTTTCAAGGAAAGTTCACTCCTATTGGTGAAAAATGAGAAAAAAAATTATAAAATAAAAAGGGAGTACATAAAAGGAAAGGAAAAAGTAATAAAAATCTTTGGAAAGATTTTTTCCTCACTCACATAATACGCATGAATCCTTGGCAGGTCATCTATTAAGAAAAATGCTCAAATGTGAAGACTGGCCAATAAGGAATACTTTTCCTAAATAAGTGGAAAAGTGTTGAATGTAACAAAGCTTGGACAAGGAAATTACTCAAAAAGTTCTAGACTAACCTTCTAGGATACTAAATCCTTGCTTAAGTGAAATCACTTATTTCCTTAATGCTCAAAGAGTTACTCACCATAGAGAGATATATATATATATATATATATATACTAATAAATTCTGCCATTTCTTAACTTTCTCACTCTAATCAAAATTGTACTAGAACCCTTCCACAAAGTAGGTCAAGTCATACCAGCATAGTCTTTAAATCTAAAATTTCAAGTATTTGTGCAATTCGATTTGGAAGAATTTAATCCATACACAGCTGAATTTACTTTATCTATTTCTTCAGGGAAACCTGTTAGCCTAGGACTAGCTTACTTCTTCATAATTAAAATGAATCATTCATTCTCCTAGGTGACACCTTGATAAACAATCAGCTATTAACCTAAACTTAAGGCTTTCTCTCTTATGATTGGCATAGCTCATTATCCATCATGAGCGGTCTCTTATTCTGACTCTAAATAGAAGGATATGTTCCTAGTGTTCATGTAAATCCTCAAGACTAAGATTTTACTTCCCATATATTGGTCTCCAATGTAAGGGTAATCTATGTCTCCACAAACACGGTGCTTCACAAAAATCCATTTAATGTCGGCTGGATAAAACTACTATCATAAATGAATCCTCGTAAGGCCAAAGGTTGTTCCAAATACTTTACTCTTCCGAAAACAAATAACATTGGGTCCTCAAAATTAAAACAACTCCAAATACACAAAATATAATTCCTCAACCTTTAATACCGTTCCTCGTACTATTGAAAGGCATAATATATCTACACTAGTATAAATAATAATACTTCTAGTGAGAATTGTTATTCTTATCAACTGGGTAACAATTCGACTTCCGAACTGAACTCTCGTGCAAAACCATAATCACCAACAACAAGGACTCACTTAAATCCAATAGCGTACAAGTTACAAACTGCAATAACTTATCATTACCCAAAATAACAGTAATGCACTAATACCATCAATTGCAATCCAATCAAATTTAACTAAGCTTAACAATATAGAGGTCCTAGTAAAATACTAGTGATGACGCCAGCTCCTTCAGTTCCTAAGGAGTTAGCATTTGTTTCTCCCTGAGTGACAGCTTACAATCTAATGGGTAAGTGCATTTGCTACTATTGCTGATGTCTAAGGATATTAGTCAGCAGGTGTACAGCTTCAACTAATCCTCCATCCATCGAGGGA
Organism: Carya cathayensis; assembly: GCA_011037825.1. Classification (NCBI taxonomy): domain Eukaryota; kingdom Viridiplantae; phylum Streptophyta; class Magnoliopsida; order Fagales; family Juglandaceae; genus Carya; species Carya cathayensis. Next base: position 369,824 of record QGSO01000293.1, read on the forward strand.
CTCTGATTTTCCTGATTGATGTTTCTCTCAGGGTTCCAAGGTGGATACCAAGAGTCATGTGTCACTTCTTGAAATACATGAGTGCACTTATAAAAACCACGTACTATGTCTTATACTTCAAGAAATTCAAGCCTAATGAAGACTAAAATTTCAAGCCTAGTATTTGGTGCATTTCCTAAGGACATGTGGATTTACAACCCAGAGACATATTGCTCTGACACCCTGTGACGCCCCCAGATTCCGTTTGGGATCAAACAAACATATGAAGCGTCGAGACATGCTACACATGGTTACCTGTCCTCGATCATGACATGTAAGATGCAATGTTCCTAACATGCATCTAGCATTATGCAATATTCGCAACGGAATTTTTTTTTCTTGAGCAACGTTATGCACCAAACTTATAATACCCCAAATCGTTAAATCATAATTCAAGCATACTTAACAAAAATAAACATCCACGATTTCAGTACGAGTCTTAGAAGACTGTAACCTCAAAAACATGGGAGACCAGACTCCATATATACATTACCAAAATACACTATTGAGGAAGTTCGTCGAGTAACTCGACCAACGAGGCCAGAATACTGTCCAAAAACTAACTATAGAAGCTGTAAGCTCCGCGTCGTGTCTGCGGCGTCTAGTCAACCTCCTTCAGTCTACCAATGTCCGCTCCCTGCTCTAATCCTGACACATTGCCAACCATTTAGGGGGAATGGTAGTTGAGACTATCACGGTGAGATTTGATTACAAATCTCAGTAAGTTAACAAGAAACTCATTCACAAGTTAATTATGAATGCATGAAAGTAAAAACATGAATGCATAATTAAAGTCGTAAGCATAGCATAACTTGACATATAGCATAACATAACTGACATAACTTGAACTGAAACGTGAACTGAACTTGACTTGACATGATATGAACTTGAACATAAAATATAACATGGGCTAGCAACATAACATGAACATGAACTTGAAACATAACATGGACTTGAATCATAGCATGAACGTGAACATACATAACATAAACATGAACTTGAATTTAATATAAATCTGAGCATAACATGACATAAACGTGAGCTTAAGGCATAATGTAAACATGAACATAACATAACATGTACGTGAATATAACATGACATAAACGTGAACTTGAAACATAACGTGACATGAACATAAAATAACATGAATGTGAGCTTGAATATAACATAAACGTGCACATAACATGATATGAACATGAACTTGAAACTTAACGTGAACATAACATAACATAGCATGAACTTGATCTGAAACTTGAAACTTTATCTCATGGGGTCACCATGATTGATTATTCCTATCTCATGGGGTTACCATGATTGCTTATTCTCAACTTCTTGATATGAACTTGGAATCTTATTCAAAAGACTTAATTAATAATGTGACCATATATGGGTGCTATACGGGTCCCCTTGAGCCGTGTGTCCCTGCCGATTACCACATCACAACACAAGTATCTACACAGTTGTGAATGCGTTCATACATGCTCCACAGTTGTTGTGGCCCCTCGTATTCTACATGTCACAATTGCTGTGTCTCACGTAGTGTATGCTCCACAGTTGTTGTGACCCCATACTTCATGCTTCATAGTTGTTATGGTCCCATGAATTGTTTATGCCACACTTGCTGTGATCACACGTAAAATAAAATATGGTTCCATCGGCGTTAGTGCCTGGTGCGCTCTAGTGACTAACTAGTTAGGCACCATTCACAACTTGTTGACTGTACTTCGTCAACTTAGGAAATTTCACACCTATTTAGACACTCCAGCGTGAACAAAGGAGTTTTACTAGGATATTACCCCATCCTAGCACTTAGGGTCGAGATTGACATGAATAACTTAACTTGAACGTGATCTAAAACTTGACTTAACATAAACTTGATCTAACTTCTTTACTTAACATGACATACTTGCAATGGTGAATATTACATTATATGACATACATGTAACATGTGACAGAATAGATTATGTAACAGATAAATATTCATAAAATAATAAATCATGCGTATAGATAAACATGTAAGGACGTGACGTGGCATGGCATATATGATAACATACATACATAAATTGTAGTTCTCTTACCCATCATATATATATAGTAAACTGATAGTAAGTTAGAAGCTAACTTACCTCGATCGTCACGTTCGACGAGAATAAAGCACAACTCTATGCTTCTGGAGGGGGAAGATATGGACTTGAATGATCATTTATTGGAGGTAGCTATGTGACATAAAGTGGAGAATAGAGAGGGGAAAGGATTGCCTGCAGAAGCTGTGAGGTATGGAGGTTGATGGGGTGTGTTTCTCCATCTCATCAAGGCATTATTGGGTGCAGCCAAGGGCAGTGAATGGCCTGCCATGTGGGGAAGGAAACTTCTTCAAGAAGCTTTGCCAAGGTGGCCAAATTCGTGGGATTTGGTGGGCCTGAACCAAGTGGGTTTCAATTTGGGTTTTAAAGGGGGTTTGGTTAGGGTTTGAGATGCTATCAAGTCCAAATCCAAATTTTCTTGGCCCAATCAAATTTACAAGGTTTAAAAAGTTAGATATTGATGTCATAACAAGGATTTGAGAAGTTAATAGCATGTGGAAGTGATTTAATCAAGTGATTAAACACAAGGCTAGAAATTGTATAAAAAATGAAGGCCAATTTAGGGTTTGGGGAAACCGTTTAGGATTTTGGTTTCAACCAAACTTTTGGGGTTTCAATTGGATTCCAACCATTTAGGGTTTCACTAGGGTTGAAACTCTCTTTGATCTGGCTCAATTTGGTTGATCAGATGAAAAAAGTTTTGCTTAGGTGGCATGATCTTACACCTTGATTTCCTTCACAAATCCATCTAATGGTTCCTCTTTATGCCAAGTGTCTAATACTATTCACTATGTGTGGCTAAGATCTTGCCAAGTGTCCAAATAAAACTTCTCTAACCTAATTTGAACATTCCAAACTGTGATTTTGAAAACACTGTACTTAGTACGTTTATCGAGGTTACTATTTACTCCAAAAAAATGTGTAATATAAACTTAGTACTGAAAAATTATAAATATTCATATTAACCTACAGTAAAAATTGTTTACCAAAACTCAAACCTAAAGTGCCCCTAAAAATAAATTCACAGTTTCCAAGAGTCGTTTCGTCCGAAATTATGAAAATGGCTTATTGCGCTATAAAATCTTAAATATTCAATTGAGTCTAGTGACGTAGACTATAACGTATTCTGACACTTCTATCTACTTCAAACAATTAAAATCGCATGTCTGGCACCGTAGTGAGTGATAACACTGATTATATTGACAGACTAAAACCTATGCGATTAGTCGATTCATGAAAACTTACGGAGTTTTCACGAGGTTCCTAAAGTCTATAGAAATCCTACCATTGAATTTCAAGCAGGCTGTTACACTAAAGATAGTAAATCTCCCTGACGATGATGAAAAATCAAATTCTGACAAATGTTGACAACACATAGGGGGAGATCATGGCATGAATCTATTGATAGAGGGAGCAGCGAGGGAGAAGAAGCAGGGCAGTGAAAACACCACCACCATTTTTTGGAAAAAAAATCTTTTACTTGAAAAGTTTGTAGTTTTATTTCAGGTTGGTTTGTATTTTGAACAATAATTTGCTTTTCGTATCTTTGTTTTCACTTATTACATTTAAACTGATATGTGTGTGGTTACATCAAGACTCATTGTGATACTTAAGATGTTCTACCTATGATATTTTTTTGATGAAGTATAACTTTCTATATGAGATCTTTGTTGGTGGTTTGGTTAGGTGTTTTTGCAGGTTTAACTCACATTCATCCAATATATATTTTTGTTGTCAATCAGCCAAAAGGGGAGATTGTAAATGTTATTTATGTTTGGCTAAGATTACATGAGTCTTTATTTAAATTTGAATTATGTATGAATGTAAGTTTTAATAGGACTTTAGGATTGCATCCGATAAGGATGAGTTTTGAATATGAAGTTATCTGATAATGATAAGTGTTCGAAGTATAACTCTTATCAAATCTTATTTAAATTATAAGATAAGAGTTTACAAGAGTCCTAGGTATGGTTTGAGTCTAAGAGTCAATTGAAGAAGATAAAGACGCAAGCCTTATTGAAGAAACTAAAGCTAATTTGAATTCGATGCAATCTAGAAGAAGTGATCCAGCCTGAGATGTTCGCAAATCGTTAGCAACGTATCTAACTGAGATTCTAGATAAACCTATTAGCAGAGTCCTTCCTCAAATCAATCACAACATTGCCTATTCGTAGAGGAGTTGGCTGCGGGTTTGGGTTGGAGACTTGAACAGCACATATTCACAAGTATTAAGAGCTTGAAGATCTAAGAGGAACTTCAAGCGATCGAGTAAGAGAAAATCCTTGAGAGATGGATTTTCCAAAAAGCTCAATCCGTGAGATTGAGTGAGAGCATATTCCAAGGGGGAGTTGTGGTGTTCAAGTTCAACCACTGGAGGTTCCAATAGGAAAGACAATGATTGAAGTGTGCTAGAGGTTCTGACTACTTACTAACGTGTTTAGTTACAAAGGCTTTATAAATGTTTTACTTGTAATCCTCTCAATCAATAAAATTGGCTTTCCTGAGTTTGGTTGCCTCGTAGGGTTTTACTTTTGAAGAGTTCTTCAAAGGGTTTCCCTTCGTAACCAAATTATTGTGTTAATGCTTTCATGATTTATAATCCTGAGCTAATAGTTTTTGTTCAATATTAGTGTGCATAATCAGAGGTACATTGGGAATTTCAATTACTGTCAACCAACTTCTTTATCATGTTAGTTTTCCTTCTTTATGATGTAGCCCGGTGGAAGTACTTTGTATTTATATCACCCTCCTTCAACCACCTTTGCTTGGCCCTTTGCTTACAGCCTCTATAATTTTTTCCACACTGATTACACCTAAAGAATAACGCGGTAGTTGTAACATAGCTTTGGGGTATCGTTTCCAAATATAAGGAAGACTAATAAGAGATGATAAACAAGAATTATATCAACAAGAAATTTTATTACATGAATCTGATAGAATTGAAATCATCACCATTCAAGCAAGTTCATGCCTAGCCTCACCAAAGAATTAGCTCCCCAATCAAAAGAATAAGAATTCTTTTTTTGGAAGATGAGTTTCTCCAAACTCTCTCCCAAAAACCAAGAGGAACTCTTCTTTTCTGCCCCTTGGCTCTCTATTTTCCTCCCCTTTTCACGAACTATCCCCCAATATAGAAAGAAAATCGCTTGCAAACTGGGGTAGGTAATACTCTAGATTTCAACCTGCAGATTGTGGGCCCTTTTTAGCTAAGTAAACTGCTGAATTAGAAAATGGCTATTTCTAAAACAAATGTAGCCCATTGATCTAGATTTCCAACGCATCTTTAATCGCCTCAATCAGATATCAGTAGAGAAATATATGACTATAATACTAACAAATAGTCAGAGAGACTACAGATTCCTAATATTTTTCATTAATTGCTCTTTCCCTCCTTGTTTACGACTCAAATTTCTTTGACTTTGGATGTATGAAATTCTCCGTTGGTTGTTTTCTTCTTTCTTATTAGCCAGACTTCAGCTTAATCATTTTTAAATTCATTCATTCAATAAAATCATTAGACACTAAATCAAAACTTGAGCATTATGAAAACATAATCAAAATGCCTAAATAACACATATAATCTAGCAATTAAACTCGTAAAAGTAATGTTCAGAGTACACTTTCGTGCACTTATCACACCCCCAACATACTCATTGCTAGTCCCTAGCAATTTTCAAAGCTATATTGGACATTCAATAATCCTATCACAAGCAATCCCCAGAGAGTGTGTGTTCTAAATTATATCCATCTAACCAGAAGTTCTGACACATACAAACATCAAGAACATCTCAAGCGAAAGGTTCAACTCCTTAACTCACATGTATAAGTGTTTCGTGTGAGGATTCTCTCTATGGAGTTGACAATTGGTGTACACGCACTCTCATGGGGAATTAGGCAATTATGTACAATATTGATCTTATGATAGGAACACTAACAAATGAGACTTCCACCACTCTTTCCAAAAGCTTACTTAGGATCCGAACGGTCAACAAAAAAGGTTGTAACGTGGCTTAGGTTTAGGGCTATATGAAAAAATAAATGAAAATGATTCAAAAAATTCCAAGTAAATACAAAGGAAATCTTATTAAATATCTCAGTAGACCATACTTCTCACTTGATGTACTTTCCAACTTTTCAGATCATCGAAAAACATTCAGAACATCGAATAATAATACTTTTCTTTCTTCTTCCTCTTCTTTTTTTTCTCAACAATTTGATAAACAAACACATACCACTTTGGTATTCTTGCCACTTCTACCCAACCTTGACTCTCCTTTTTTTTTTTTTCTTTTTTTGCCATTGAAGGTCACTCAATTGAACACTTTGCAACTTGTACTCTTCTTCTTTTTTTTTTTTTTAGAACCCAACACAAAAGAAAAAAAATATAAATTCCACACCTAGTATATACTTGGAAGTAAAAATGGTAGAAAAAGTAGTGTATAGTCCAATGTGGAGAGGCATGGATGATGTGAGCATATGAAAAGAAAAAGCTACATATGTTTATTGGGTAAAAGTTGGATACTAGGGGTCTATGATGAAAAGGGTTAGCTTGAAAGGCTAAACCTTGATCCTAAGTTAACCTTCATCATATCCCAAGTACATCCACCATCTTACCACAACCCATGTAATGATATTCTCAAAAAAAGTGCCCAATTCAATAGATTATGATTAACGCTTATCACAATTTACTACATTTATAGTCTCTCAATCCTCTCCAAAACTCACATGAATACTTGAGCAATAGAATTCTCTAGCTACATGTGTCAAACCACCATCTTACCACAAAACTTGGATGAGTGCATTGGGGGTTTTGTGAATGTTTCAATAAAAAATGATTATGGTGGGTTTGGTGAATTCACGAAGATGGCTATGAATGAGAATGAGTACACATGTGAAAAGGATACACGTGTGATGTAAAAAAATTGACACATGAAAATATGCCACAGAGTTCCAACAAGCATTTTAAATACAAAATTTGCACCACTACCCCCAACTTAAATGAAACATTGTCCTTAATGTTTAAGAATCAAAATTGAATGGGGAGTAACTAAAATGGGTAGAATACACCTGATGAGTGACGTGAGTGGCTCGCTAAGCACCAAAGATGGTAACCTGAAATGAAAAAATGAAACTAACTTGCAAATGAAAACAAAGAAAACAACAACAAACAAAATCAAAAAGAAAGAAAATAAGAGAAAGAAAAAATAAATTAAAACAAACAAAAAAAATAAAGAAAAACAAACCTGCGTGGTGTGGTCAAGGTTGATAGACCAGATCTACAAGTGGAATGTCTTCCACTTTCAGAACTTGCTTATCAATTAATACTTTAGGTTATCATCTTCCCTGAGATGGTAAATTCCACCACCAATTGGGTTTCCTGTAGGTCGTGACCTATTTGTACTCTCAATACCACCAGATCCAATCCAAATGTGAGATTTTTCAACAAACTCGTTGAGGTATTCTATGGCCTCATCAGGATCTTTCTGTAAGAACTCACTATTACACATCATCTCCACAAATTGGTGCTCTCTAAGTGTAAGTCCCTCATAAAAATAGCTCACTAAGTACCAATTCTCATACCCATGGTAAGGACACATACTCAACAACTCCTTAAATCTCTCTCAAAATTGATACAAAGCCTTACTGTCCTTTTGTGCAAAGGTGGAGATTCACCTTTTTAAAACGGTGGTCTTATGTTGGGGAAAGTATTTATTAAAAAAGACCTAAGTCATCTTATTTCATGACCCAATAGATCATGGTCTAAGTGAGTATAATCAACTCTTAGCTCTATCCTTCAAAGAGAAAGGAAAGAACTTAAAGTCTCACAACGTCATGAGTTGCATTTTGACTATGAAAAGTTGCAAGTACTTCCTCAAACTTCTTAATATGCACATATGGATCTTCATTTTCCAAACCATGAAAAGTAGGGAGTAAGTGTATCATCTCTGTTATGAAATCTAGTTAGCGAGTATTAGATGGAAACATGATGCATGATGGTGTGGCTATGCATATAGGGTGGAGGTAATCCTGAAGGGTCTTAGTGGGTTGATCTTTGTGTTCACTCATTTCCTCAAAATTAGAAAAATTATCAAATAGATGATTAGAAAAATTAAACTCTGACTCTGACTCTAACACAGATCTACAAGCAAACTTACCCAAGGCGTCTCTATACCTGTGCATGCAAGGTAAAAAAAATATAACACTAAAAAAAAACTACAAAAAGAAAAATAAAATAAAATAAAGATGCAACAAACTAAAAGAGGGAATGAAGTTACCGCCTTTACAAACTGCTGAAAAGAAAAACTATCTAACAATTCTTTTATCATCTTCCCAACGATGGCACCAAAATTTGATTACGCCTAAAGAATAACGTGGTAGTTGTGGCACATCTTTGGGGGTGTCAATCCCAAAAAGAAACAAATTAAAAGAATAGCAGAAGGAACAAAGAAACTAAAAATTTAAGACAACAAAAATCAAAGTAGCAATGTAAGAAAAATCTTTTCTGAAAAGAAATAAACTGAAGAGCCAAAATGTAATAATGGAAATGTTTGACCAGAATTAATAGCAATGAAGTATTGGGAATCTCTTACTTGAACTTGATTATTCTATCCATATTAGATTCATTGGATACTCAATTAGAGACCATAGCACTAGACTCTCTAATCGAAAAATATAATATATCTTTATAACCAATTTGTTCAAGTGTAATTCTTGAAAACCACTTTTCTTTTGAAAGCATGGATTGCTATCCTATTAGACTTTGATTCAAAGAAGACAATATACTTAATAGTAATGCTGCAACAGAGAATCACACTAATAAGATCAACAACCTGATCATAAACACCTCAAGAATCCCATAGAGAAAGCATGACTGATTCTATGAAAAGTATTGGTTGTAAAATTATCCAAATACAAGGAAGACTAATAAGATAGGATAAACAAGAATCGTATCAACAAGAAAGTTTATTACATGAATCCGATAAAATTAAAATGAACATCATTCAAGCAAGTTTATCCCTAACCTCACCAAAGAATTAGCTCCCTATTCGAAAGAAGAAGAATTCTTTTTCTGGAAGATGAGTTTCTCTGAACCTTAGCATCCTCTCTCCCAAACACCAAGAGGGGGACCTCTTCTTCTCTGCCCCTAGGCTCTCTATTTTTCTTCCCTTTTCATGAGCTATCCCCCAATATGGAAAGAAAATGGCGTGCAAACTCGGGTAGGTCATACTCTAGATTTCTATGTGCAGATTTTGGGTCCTTGTTAGCTTAGTAAATGGCTGAAATAGAAAATGGCTATTTCTTGAACAAATGTAGCCCATTGAGCTAGCTTTCCAAATCATCTTGAATCACATCAATCAAATATCAGTAGAGGAAGATATGACCATAATACTAATAGATACTTAGAGAGACCGCGAATTTCAAATATTTTTCATTAATTGCTCTTTCCTTCCTTGTTTATGACTCAAATTTCTTTGACTTTGGACGTGTGAAATTCCCCTTTGGTTGTTCTCTTCTTCCTTATTAGCCAGACTTTAGCTTAATCATTTTTAAATTCATTCCTGCAATAAAATCATTAAACACTGAATCAAAACTTGGGCATTATGAAATTAAAGTTTAAATTGGAAAAACATAATCAAAATGCCTAAATAACACATATAATCTAGCAATTAAACTCATAAAAGTAATGTTTAGAGTACACTTTTGCCCACTCATCACACACCCCTTTACACTTGCTTAATCTCCTCATTTAATTGCCCTATATTTCTTTCCTGCAGGTAAGAGAAAAGTGCCATCTAATCATGGACTACTCTTTTAGAGTTGCCAAAGGCCTTCTTGCTCCATTGAGTAAGCTTTTATTGGCAATGTTTTAGCCCTTCTGAGGTGGAGTTGATTTTGTTGTTTGCCATCCTTGGTGTCTTCCAAGCCTCTTCCACTGTTTTATATCAGTCATTACTCAGTGTCCAGCTAGCTTCAAATATGAATGGCTTGGTGTTTCTGCTACCAAGGTATTACATCTGATCCATAATGATCCAGATGGGGCTATGATTTGAATTAAGAGAGGGGAGGATAATGACGCTTGGATTTGTATACAGGTCTAACCATTCTCCATTACCAAATGCCCTATCCAGACACTCTTTTGTGACAGGTGACCCTTGCCTTCCATTAGTCCAAGTGAACTTCTTCCCTAAGTACCCTGATGTAAACCCCAATTGACTTGCTTTGAGACCCAACAACAATATTGAAAAAACAAACCCAAGAAAGCCAAACTCAAGTCAATGGACGGAGAATCTAGACTCGTTGAGAAGTCGTTTTAAGAACCTAGATTATATTAAAATCTAGACCAGATGAAGAACCCGTCTCAAGAACCCGGATTACAAGGAGGAACGCCAAAAAGGTTGTAATTTAGCTTTGAAAAGTTCAAACGTTCAATTAAGAACAAGAGGAGATAAACTCAACTTAAAATGAATAAATTCATCAACTTTCATATATTGTCTAACCTCTCAAATGAGATTACAGTTGGTTTAAATAAACAATCCCCCAAAACCCTAAGTGAGCCGTGGTACTGTAGCGTGAACAGTGTCGCACTATAGTAACTTCTAAAACCCTACTTCACATAAGATAATAACTTTCCAAATAAGCCATTCGGCAAAATACAAAGCTTTCCCAAAAAATCCTAGTCATTAGAAATAAGACATATGTGTGGGCTGACATCCTCAAGCCCACTTATTCTAAACTAATAAAATAAGCTCTTTTAATGAAATAAATAAGTCCAAGGCCTTCAATAACAATAGGCTCAAGTCGTGTCTTCCGTAGCATATCACATGGATGAAAACTGGATCTCCTCGCAAGCCCATCTTGAATGTTGGGCTCTTGCTAAACATGTCTCAAGTGGATTGCACACCCATCCATGCATAGCTAATAAAATAAGCTTTTTTAATAAAATAAATAAGTCCAAGGCCTTCACTAACAATAGGCCCAAGTCGTGTCTTCCGTAGCATATCACAAGGATGAAAACTGGATCTCCTCTCAAGCCCATCTTGAATGTTGGGCTCTTGCTAAACATGTCTCAAGTGGATTGCACCCCCATCCATGCATAGCTTCCTTGTCTCAAATGGATGTATGAAGCAAATAGTTTGACAACAGACCAAGTTATAGAGCATTCATTCTCTTTATATCAGGAATATAAGGCAGCTGCAGAGGCACTGAAAGTTGGACTGAGATATAGATGTAGATGGAAACCACCTCCTTTGGGTGTGTTAAAACTTAATGTCGATGGTGCTCTTTTCAATGATCAATGCAGGTCTGGTATTGGAGTGGTTTTAAGAGATGATCAAGGACAAGTCTTGTTTGCTGCTAGTAAACCAGAAGATGCACTTGCAGATCCAATGGAGATTGAATTAATTGCTATGTTAAAAGGTTTGTAGCTGTGCATTCCTTTAGGCATTTCAGATTTACAAATTGAAACAGATGCCTTGCTTGTTGTTCAGGAATTGCAAAAAGAGGATTTCTCATCAACTTTGTGGGAAAGTTTAATTCAAGATATCAAATCACCTCTTAACAGGCATCCATCATGGCAAGTGCATCATAAAGGGAGGGAAGCTAATGGAGTAGCTCATTCTTTGGCACTTTTTGCATGGAATCTCAATGATATTGTTATTTGGTAGGATTCAATCCCAGATTGCATGTTCCATGCTATGTGGACGGATTTATCTTTGTAATGCTTTTGCTGATTTGAATAATATGCTATATGGTTATACAAAAAAAAAAACAACTAAGCAACTAATTAATGGAAATTTATCATACCAAAAAAAATTATAATTAAATAGAATAATGGAGTATAAAAAAAATAAAGAAATTGGCTATTTGACTTGACTCGATTAAAGAGAAAATTTTAGCAAGATGGTATAACTAATTAGAATAGAAAAATAATATTCATAAGTTGGTATAGTCGATATATTTCATTTAGTAAAGTGCTTAATGGCATAATTTAATTTAAAAAATATATTCTAAAATTTAAATATTACAAATTAAATCTTACCATTTAAATTGTACTCTACATATACACCGACTTGATTATAAAATAATTATAGAGAATAATTAAAATTAATTAAAAAAATTAATCGTAGTATTAAAAAATTTCATAAATTAAAATTATGAAAGTAAAATTTGCAAATGAGAATTGTTTTCCAAGTAGGAAATGAATCTTTAGAATGCAAATCTTTCCGTTCAGTTCCACCGGAGAGGAAGGTGTGAGTCTCGGTTCCATCTTCTTCTCCATCTCACTTTCCTTTTCGGTTCCTTTTCTGATACCTATATGTAAATATGCTTATATGGTAGTTTTTTTTTCACCGGTTCAAACTTTCTTAGATTTGCAGCTTTCTAGCCATGAACAGTAGACACGTGCCGCACCACGACGTTCACCTCCTGCCGATCTACTGGAATGACGTGGAACCGCGCCCTTTCTGTCGGCAAGTGATGCTCACGCGCGGCTTGTTTCAGCGCCTAGCCTTCACGCGCCGCCGCGCTCCGACACCTCCAACGGGTACACGCGCCGTACCAGCAGATTCGCCAGCCTCCGATCCTTCAGATCGGCTTGACCTCTCCTCATTTCCAATGGCGCGTGAGGACCACGCGCCACTCCAGAGGCGCGAGTTTGCTTTTCGGCCACTGCATATCTGCCCATCCGATGCCAGTTTATCTGGATTATTGCTTTCCCTAACCGGTGATCTTGTGAAAGAGACTAAGGATCTCACCAACAACTATCTCAAGACTTTCAACCACAGTGCTTCCGCTTACACTGCTCCTAGCAATGGCTTACTTTCAAAACGTCTTTTAAGACGAGACCCTCTTTGTAGAGTTTGGGTAGAGACTAAGAACCTGTTTGGGATTGAGTTTGAAAGCTTTAAAAGTTCTTTTAATTGTTTAAAAGCTCTTTATAGAAAAAATGATATGTTTTGTAAATTTATAAAAAATGCTTTAATCACCTAAATAAGCTGAAAATCTACTTTTTTAAAAAACACCAAATTGAAGCTTTTATCAAAAAGCTCTTGCAGATAACTGTATATTTTTTAAAAATTAATATAACTAACTTTAAAAGTATTTTAGAGACATGGTTACCAAACATTAAATAACTTTTTAATAGTAGAGCTTGTTATTTAAGTTAAAAGTTATAAGTTCTAAAGTTATAAACTATATTTCCCACCGCAATCCCAAACATGCACTAAGAAATTTGTCTCAAAACTCTTTTTTTTTTCTTTGTTCCACTTCGTTTGTATTGTGGTTATTGTTTTGAAGAATTTGTTGGGAACTCTACCCTCTTTAACTTGTATCATCTTTTATTTTAATGAAATATGATTGATTAAAAAAAAAAAAAAAAGGAGGAAATGAATGGACATTTTCTAAAGCAAGCCTGTTTTGATCGGCTTCCCGTCACTCTCGCTATCATAGTCTCGTCTTGGTGCGTCTGTCCATTCTCTCCGTCTTTGTATTCTCTCTCCATCTGTGCGGCTATGCTACTACTCTTTCTGCCCACCCTTCAACCGTGCCAGTTGTTCTCTCTTTTCTCGATTTTTCGATCTTTTAAAAGCGCACACACATAAGCGGAACCAAAATCAAAGCGAAGGAAAACTTTTCTTGTGAAGGAGGAAATGGCTCTGAGTTTGAATTCAATGACGTATTTCTCTTCCCCTAAACTCCCTTCTAAAACCCTCAGTCTCAGATCTCCTGCAGTTTACATGGCCTCCACTCTGCACACCACGTCCAAGTAAGTAATTTGTTTTGCAATACGTGTTACTGTTGCATTTTGTTGCTAATATCATTTGCCATTTGTTTTTTTGGAAATGTGCTAAATGTGTAAGACCGAACTGAGTTTTGGTTTTTTTTTTTTTTTGGCAAATGGGTGCGATCATAAGCAAAGTTTTAGTGATTTTTTGCAAATAGTTTGCTGGATTAAATATTGTGGGGGTAATTTCGATGTCTTTCAAATGTAGTTTTCTGACGTGGGCATTGCTCTTTTTCTTTATAGCTCATTGAGATTTCATTGCATTGCATTCTTGAAAAAGCTTTGGAATCATTTCCTGTCGTTGGATTCGATGCTTTTGCTTATCGTTTGTCTTTAGGTTGGATATAGTCTGCATATTGCTCGAAATCAAGTTGAGCATTTCTTCTTAAAAAGTGTAACTCATATTATTCTGTATCTAATTTTCAGGTAAGCTGTTTCATATAATTTTCTCAATTTAACTTGTTAACTATCCTTTTTACTTTATAGTGTGGGTTTGTACGCCAGGTTGGGCTCTCATTGGGCATAATATATATATATATATATTGTTATGAAACTAATGAAAAGATAGAGAGCAAAAGAGAGAGAGATGTTTAGAGAACTTTGTTTTCTCTTATTTCTTGGGGTCTTACACAAATGAGGACTCCCTCTATTTATAGGGATTTCTTGGTACAAAGGATGGTTAGGATTGTTACACTTGTCATCAATCCAATGGTAAAGAGTACAAAGGAGGTTAGGTGTACCTAAAATCACTATTGGGGGGTAGGTGTACCTAAGATTACCATTGATGGCTAAATGTGGTCATACAATACAATTTGAACTTGGTTTCTAACATATATTTATTTATTTCTTACTTTATGTAACTGTTTCTTTTTTGAAGTTTGAGAGAGTATGCGTGCAATAGTTAATCATTTATTCATTTGTTGAGAGTTAGGTCTGCTTTTTTTACTTGTAAACAACAGAAAGATAGGTATGATTTTTTGGGTTAACCTTTTCTTTTGGAACTAGATCCCGTTGGCTGACTGGTTCCATTTATTATGTCGGAATATAATTAATTTAATTACTTTTCTATTTTTTATGTCCTTGTTTGCTTCTTCTCTGCTAATGCGTTTGGCTTCTTCTTATTAATTGCTTTTTTGTTCTTAGTTATATAATATAACTCACGAGTAATTGTGTTTTTTTTCCTACGATTTCTTTTCTTTGTTGGTAACTATTGTTTCGTAAAAAAGCTTTGGCATTAACAAACTCAAATATATAATGCATTTTCACTTGGATTACTATAATAGTTTTCATGTGTAATTAATATTTTTTGTGTGATTTATGATGGAGAATTATTTACTCGGAAAGGCATTGATATTTTTTGGATGCTCATTATATGGGATGTCATGTTTCCCTTTTGCTGTTAAAAGAGTTTTGATCTTCCCATCTGCCAAGATTCTCTGATCACAATACATTTTATTATAAACTCTGCCATCATCCATTGTTGTAAAGATTTTGGACCGGTGGCAACATTCGTACACGTGTATGCCTTTTTCTCATACGTATATTTTTTTTCTTGTCTTAGCATTTGGTAGCTGAATGCTTGACTTCTTTGTTCTCTACATGCTAGTGGTTGGTCAAGTTTGGTCATTTTTTCCTTTTGCTTGTCGTCCTCAGATGCCATCTTTTTAACATACAAATGATCTCTCTCTCTCTGGGGCTTGGTCCTCTGATTCCAGCTTAATTTATAATGTTTTATGTTCTTTTAATATTTTATGTTGCTTAAAGCATATTGTTGGCCAGAGATGTCATTGGTGTGTACTATTCACGTTTGACTGAAACTGATTTTTAAACCCATCAAGGTACTGGAGATTGTACTCCTTGTGAATTTATAACCACGTGGTGTACAAGACACCATATCTAGGGTGTTGTCTGCAGTTCGCTAGGACTAATGCATTCACCATTTACTTAGATATTCCTCCTGAAGTGATTCCCAGACATAAGTGCGTCTGACTTTGGCCTGCTTATCCAGAGTCCTTATCTCACAAATTTATGTGGCAAAGTGAAGCCATTTAATTTTAGAAGTCCCATCCAAACATGCCCATTACTTGATTAGTTTTTGAACTTGCATCGTTCAAAAACTAATGAAGTACCTTTTTAGATTTTATGGATTTTTGTCGTTTTCCTCATTCCTCTATATGGGTTTTTTCTATTCTGTACAATTTATGTTTTTTTTTTTTTTTATGAATAAGAGATTTTATTGAGACAAGTAGCAAGCCAAAGCCAAGTACACACGATGAAGTATACAAAAACTGAACCCTGCTACAAGTCATGAACTAGAAAAATACAAGGAAATCATGGACACTAGTTCCATTAAACACAATAGCCGAAGCCCATTGAAATAAAGTATTAAAGAAAAAACGTCTAAGATCATCCACCTAGTGTTCCTTATCTTCAAAGCATCAACCATTTCTCCCATCCCAAATACACCACATAAGACATAAAGGGATCATATTCCAAATAGCAGATATTTGCAAATTACCCCTTAAACTTCTCCAACAAGCAAAAAGATCTACCACTCTCCTAGGCATCAACCAAGCTATTCCACTTCTATTAAACACTTCATCACCATAAAACCCTAGTCACCTGGCAGAATTTCAGAGCAAGTACGAGGATACAAGTAGACAATGTAATAATAAATGATCCACCAATTCACTAGCTGATGTGAACTCCAATCGACTCATTTTGAGACCCAACAACAATATTGGACAAACAACCCAGGAAAGCCAAACTCAAGTCTATGGATGGAGAATTTAGACCCGTTGGGAACTCGTTTCAAGAACCTAGATTATATTACAATCTAGACCCGTTGAAATCCCGTCTCAAGAACCCAAATTACAAGGAGGAACGCCACAAAGGTTGTGATTTACCTTTGATAAGTTCAAGAGTTCAATTAAGAACAAGAGGAGAAAACTCACTCACAATTAAAATTCAGAATAATAGTCTGTCTTCTCAAATGAGGCTACAAGTGGTTTAAATAAACAATTCCCAAAACCCTAGAAGAACAGTGCCGCGCTACAGTAACTTCTAAAACCCTAGTTTGTAAAATAATAACTTTCCAAATAAGCCCTTGGCCAAAATACAAGGCCTTCCCAAAAACCCTAATTCAATAGAAAAAGACGTGTGGGATGGACATCTCAAAAGCCCAATTATTCTAGATTAATTCCTATGACTAATAAAATAAGTCATTTTAATGAAATAAATAAGTCCATAGCCTTCAATAATAATAGGCCCAAGTCGTGTCTTCTATAGCTTAGATCAAGTGTGTAACAACCCGCTAGAAATTCAATGGTGGAATTTCTATAGACATTAGAAATCTCGTGAAAACCCCATAAGTTTTTACGAATCGGCTAATCGCATAAGTTCTAGTATGTCAACATAATTAGTTTTATCACTCACTATGGTGCCAGAAATGTGATTTTATTTGTTTGAGGTAGTTAGAAGTGTCAGATTACGTTATAGTTTACGCCACTAGACTCAGTTGAATATTTAGGATTTTTCAGTACTAAGTTTATTATGCACTTTTTCGGAGTGAATAGTAACCTCGATAAGCGTACTAAGTGCAGTGGTTTCAAAATCACAGTGTGAAATGTCCAAATTAGGTTAGAGAAGTTTTATTTGGACACTTGGCAAGATCTTAACCACACATAATGAATAGTATTAGATACTTGGCACAAAGAGAAACCATTAGATGGATTTGTGAAGGAAATCAATGTGTGAGATCATGCCACCTAAGCAAAACAGTTTTTTTTCATCTGATCAACCAAATTGAGTTAGATGAAGAGGGTTTCAACCCTAGTAAAACCCTAAATGGTTGGAATCCTTTTGAAACCCCAAAAACTTGGTTGAAACCGAAACCCTAAACGGTTTCCCCAAACCCTAAAGTTGGCATTCAAACCCTTTTTGATCCAATTTCTAGTATTGTGTTTAATCACTTGATTAAATCACTTTCACATGCTTTTAATTTCTCAAATTCCTATTATGACATCTTTATCCAACATTTTAAACCTTAGAAATTTGATTGGGCCAAGAAAAATTGGATTTGGGCTTGATAGCATCTCAAACCCTAACCAAACCCCCTTTAAACCCCAAATTGAAGCCCACTTGGTTGAGGCCCACTAAGGCCCACTAAAGCCCACGAATTTTGGCCACCTTGGCATAGCTTCTTGGAGAAATTTCCTCCCCCACTTGGCAGACCATTCATTGCATCAAGTTGCACTCATTAATATGGAGGAACCCACCCCATCAAGTCCCATGTCTCATAGCCTTTGTAAGTTGTCTTTTGCCCCCCACTATCCTCTACATTATGTCACATGTCTACACCTCCACTCAATGATCATTAAGGTCCAAATATTCCCCCTACAGAAGTCTTGAGTCGTGCAAGACACACTTGTTTCACTTTAATCATTTCTTCACCCCGTTCTTAGAGAGAAACCCAAAAGAGCTCTCTCGGGCAGATTTCTGGGTCTTTTTGCGTGGAGTTTTTCGACCCTTTGTAAGTATTTTCACACAATGACTCCTTCATAAAAGTTGTTCCTCTTTGAGTCTAGTTTCTGTAGATGTATTTTTCGTATCATTCCATGGTCATTTGGTCGGTCAAAAGTATTTTTAACCATGGAAAGGTCATTCTGGGCGTGAATCTGGAGAGTGTGTTATGTTTTGGAGTTTTTGACCAAGCTAATGGATATATCTTGGTCCGAAAATTTTATGGAGTGTTCTTAGAATGTGTTTAAGAGTTTTCATTGAGGTTTTGTTGCATGAATAAAGATTTTGATGATAGATTTTATTAGATCTAGAAACATGAAAACTGGAAGTGACAAAACAGTTTTTATTTGGATAAAGTTTGAATATTTTGAGGTTTGATCTTACTCTAAAGGCTTTGATATTTTTATATGATGATCCTAAGTCTCTTATTTTCATGTTAGGATGTTATTTTGGAATATT
>QGSO01000293.1:389817-423602 GCA_011037825.1 Carya cathayensis
GTCTATCCTCTCAAATGAGGCTATAAGTGGTTTAAATAAACAATTCCCAAAACCCTAGAGGAATAGTGCCGCGGGTACTGTAACTTCTAAAACCCTAGTTTGTAAAATAATAACTTTCCAAATAAGCCCTTGGCCAAAAATACAAGGCCTTCCCAAAAACCCTAGTTCAATAGAAATAAGACGTGTGGGCTGGACATCTCAAAAGCCCAATTATTCTAGATTAATTCCTATGACTAATAAAATAAGTCATTTTAATGAAATAAATAAGTTCATAGCCTTCAATAATAATAGGCCCAAGTCGTGTCTTCCATAGCTTAGATCAAGTGGATCAAAACTGGTTCTCCTTCTTTCAAGCCCATCCTGAGTGTTGAGCTCTTACTAGCTTCATCCCAATTGAATTGCACCAATTCTTGCATTACTCCCTTGATCTTCATGGGTTTTAATCTTGCAATTGATCCTTAAGACTTGGTTCGCCTTGGGGCCCATCATTCCCTCTCTCCTCAAAAGGATTCGACCTCGAATCTCCACCTGGATCAAACGGAAAAAGATCAGTAACATTGAAAATAGCAAATATATGATACTTACCTGGAAGATCCACTAGATATGAATTAGCATTAACTTTTTCAAGAATGAAAAAAGGTCTATCCAAGCAACTCCTGCCATCAACAAGACAAAACATCAATGCTATAGGAGTAAGTGGATTAAAACCATTTGCAATTTCAATAGGAGAATAAAAAATTGTTGAATGCATGGTCCTATTACATGCAAACTCTAACAAGGGCAAACGATACTCTAACAAATGTTCATGCAACAAGTCAATGAAAGGTAAATGATACTCCCACAAACGTTCATGCAACAAGTCAATGAAAGGCAAATGATACTCCCATAAACATTCATTAATTACATCTAAAGTCTTCCTTGCACCAAAATGACAACTCTGATTATATGCAACCTCAATAAATGGCAAATAATATTCCCACCAACGTTCATATAACCAGTTAGTGAAAGACAAATGATACTGCCACAAATGTTCAAACAACACATCAATAATTGGCAAATGATACGCCCAAAGGTGTTCATGCAATACCCCTAAACTCATGTTTATGCCAAAGTGACCACTCCAACTATATGCAAACTCAATGAATGGGAAAGAATACTCCCACCAATGTTCATGCAATATGCCTAAAATATTCTTTATACTAAAGTGACCACTCCAACTATATGCAAACTTAATGAATGGCAAGTAGTACTCCCACAAATGGTCATGCAACACGTCTAAAGTCCTCTTTATATCAAAATGTCCCAACAAACCACATCTGTGCACAAGCAACTCTCGCATAAGACTAGTAGGCACAAAAAGTCTTTTCTCTCTAAACAAGTACCAACCTAGTCTATATAAATGAGAAAACGACGCTTTCTCACGTACTCCATACACACTGGAAAAGTCATCATCATTAGTATGTAATTTCTTGTCATATTCAAATCTCAATAACTTTGTATCTAAAATAACAATATGATCATACCTTCTTGCTAATGCACAAGCCACAAAAGTTTCCTTACCATGTGTGTACTTGATTACAAGAGGAAAAATTTCAATACATTCCTCGCACTTGGCATGCATTCTAGTCAACTTACCTTGTCCTTTCAAGTGTATCAAGGACTCATGTTCTTCAAAGAAAGGTCGGGAAGGGATTATCGCACCTGGCACAAAATCAATGTATTGCTCTATCTCTCTAATAGGTGGCAATCCACTAAACACACTGCTAGGAATAACGACCTTATATCCCTGCAACAAAGAAACAACAATATTAGGCAAAGGTACGTCAAGGTTAGTATTAAAACTTGCCTTAGCATAAAAACTCAATTCTCTCTTTGATTTTCTTTCACTTTCTTCACTCTCATCTTTCTTTTCACTCTCTTTTTTTCTTGAGGTTTCAACCTCACCCTCATTTCTTTCAATCTCTTTTTGCTTTCCACTCTCTTTTCTTTCACTCTCTTTTTCGACATCTTTTTTTGAACTCTCAGCCTCACAATTGTTTTTCAACTCATTCTCTCTTTTTCTTGAGGTTTCAGCCTCACACTCATTTTTTTTCTCTCCCATTTTTCTCTCTCTCTCATTTTTGGTCTCATTATTTTTTTCTTCCTCAATCTCATTCTCACTCTTTCTTTTCTGATCAATCTCACTTTCTCTCTTTCTTTTTTGATCAACCTCACTTTTCAACTTCAGTTGGTCCTCACGGACCTGTGTTGGAGTTAAAGGAGCAAGTTTGATTGTTTTTCCATTCTTTTCAAAACTGTACATGTTTATGAACCCGTCATAGATCGCTCTCCTATCACACTGCCACGGCCTCCCCAACAAAATATGACCACAATGCATAGGCACTACATCACAAAGGACCTCATCCTTGTACTTCCTAATTGAAAAAGATACTAGCACTTGCTTATTTACCCTAACCTCCCCACAATCATTCAACCACTGCAACTTGTATGGTCTAGGGTGTTTCAAGGTAGGTAAATTCAATTTCTCAACTAAAGTAGTGCTAACCACATTAGTACAACTCCCTCCATCAATGATCATACTACATACCTTGCTATTGATGTGGCATCTAGTATGGAAAATGTTCTCTCTTTGCTGCTCTATATCATCCATCTTAATTTCTGTATTGGGAGCACGCCTAACAACAAGTGACTCGCCATACTCTCTATTCTTATCGTACCCATTCTCAATACTAGGCTCACGTCTCCTCCTATCTCTCACACTTCGTAGATTTCTAATCACTACACCTTGTTGATCCATCCTATCCCTCATTTCTCCCAACTTCAAATTTAACCTTTCAAACTTTTGTTGCATGGATTGCAACACAAACAATGAGTTATCTACCCATCTCCTTTGGTGATGAGTCATTTTTATGAGACATCATATGCTCTGCACAAAAAAAAAAAAATGTTAGAGGAACAAAGACCTCACATGCTCCCTTACGTGTTTACACTCAAAATAATGGCACTTAACTCGTGTTTCACTCTTATTGGCTTTTTCCCGATAATGATCTCACACTCTCTTGCCTTTTATCTCAAGAGTTTTCCCACTCAAGTTCTTTAAGAACTAATTGAACTCAATCAAGACAATACAACCTTGTTTTTCTCCAACTAGTAATTAGGTCCAAGAAACAAGAACAAGAGAAAACACGGAAGGAATAAAATGACCCGAGACTCAAGGAATTTAAACGCTGGAAAGAGTAATTACGAAACAAGGTACCGACTAGAAAGATATATTCAACCCGTTTGAAGATAAGGCTTAATCAATGACAAAGCACTCAATTTCACATGGCAAAATATTTCATCCCAAAATCCTTCTCTCCTTTCTTTTTTTTTTTTTTTGAATTTTTTTTTTCGAATTTTCTTTTCTTTTCTTTTCCTTTCTTTTCTTTTCTTTTCCTTTCCTTTCTTTTCTTTTCTTTTTTTCTCTTCTTTTCTCAACAATTCAACCACAAACAGAAATATCCAATTGTGATAATCAAACAATTGAATTCAAACACATAAAAATTGATAAGGAAAATAGAAGGGAATGAAACCCTAGAAATTACAAACCCTAGATAGTGCAAACTTTTGGCAGCCCTCAAACAAGCAATTTAGCCACCCTATGATGATGAACATGAAACCCAAATGGTAGAATAAATTGGCAGCCCTAGGAAAAACGAATTTCTGCAACTTTTTTTTTTTTTAAACCCTAGAACAATGAAGCCCTAGAATTAACAATATGATAAAAAAAAGATAGAATCAGACCTGATTGGAAACCGAGCTCTGAATACCAAATGATGTGAACCCCAATCGACTCGCTTTGAGACCCAACAACAATATTGGAAAAACAACTCAGGAAAGCCAAACTCAAGTCTATGGATGGAGAATTTAGACCCGTTGGGAACTCGTTTCAAGAACCTAGATTATATTAAAATCTAGTCCCGTTGAAATCCCGTCTCAAGAACCCAAATTACAAGGAGGAACGCCACAAAGGTTGTGATTTACCTTTGATAAGTTCAAGAGTTCAATTAAGAACAAGAGGAGAAAACTCACTCACAATTAAAATTCAGAATAATAGTCTATCTTCTCAAATGAGGCTACAAGTGGTTTAAATAAACAATTCCCAAAACCCTAGAGGAATAGTGCCGCGGGTACTGTAGAGAAGAACAGTGCCGCGCTACAGTAACTTCTAAAACCCTAGTTTGTAAAATAATAACTTTCCAAATAAGCCCTTGGCCAAAATACAAGGCCTTCCCAAAAACCCTAATTCAATAGAAAAAGACGTGTGGGCTGGACATCTCAAAAGCCCAATTATTCTAGATTAATTCCTATGACTAATAAAATAAGTCATTTTAATGAAATAAATAAGTTCATAGCCTTCAATAATAATAGGCCCAAGTCGTGTCTTCCATAGCTTAGATCAAGTGGATCAAAACTGGTTCTCCTTCTTTCAAGCCCATCCTGATTGTTGAGCTCTACTAGCTTCATCCCAATTGAATTGCACCAATTCTTCCATTACTCCCTTGATCTTCGTGGCTCTTAATCTTGCAATTGATCCTTAAGACTTGGTCCGCCTTGGGGCCCATCACTAGCTTTCTTACATAAGAAGCACCAATCCAAAACATTAAATCTACTCTTCCGGAGATTGCCCAAAGTCAAAATCTTCCCTAAAGAAGCAGACCAGCCATAGAATGCCACCTTTGAAGGCACTTTACTCTTCCAAGGAAAGGAGTGTTCCCCATTCGGCCTAGACATCAACTTGTACAAAGAAAGAATTGAAAACCTCTTGTTACTAGTGCCTCCAGACCATCTTATCACTCATATCCTGCCCAAGATGTGTAGCATACGGTAAGCCAAATGGCCTCTATTTCCCAGTCATTAATGGCTCTAGGAAATAGAACATTCCAATGCGATGAATCACTAGAAGAATCCAAAATCTCAGCCACTGAAGCATCTGGATATTGAGAAATACAAAAGAGGTCTGGAAAAACAGCACTAAAAACCCTACCACCACACCGTGGATCATGCCCAAAAATAATTCTGGAGCCATCACCAACCACAAAAATACCTGCTTTACAAAATCATCCCATCCACTCCTAATACACCTCCACACCCCCACACCATGAGTACCTCTGACCTCATTGGAACTTTGGACTCCCATATTTTGAGTCAATCACAGCCCTCCACAAGGATTCGCAATCCTGATGATACATTCATAACCACTTCCAAAGTAATGCTTTATTTGCAATCCTGTACAATTTATGTACTTGGATTGTGCTTCTCTACACTTTTAATTTCTTTGGCGGTAAATAAAAAAATAAAAAATTTAAGTTGCATATGTTTTTTGTATCCAGGTGTAATATCCATTGTTGCTCTATTTGTTCCATGCATTGTCTGGAACAAAAATGAAAATAGGGTATGGCATCTTTGAACTTGCAATTTATGAACATTTTCATTCTGCCTGTCATACTACAAGCCTCCTACATCTGTCAGACTTTGACACTTAGGCCATACATTATGCAATTTGGTAGAGTAGCATGATCATGCAATTTGGCTCATCAGCTTGAACCTGAAATGGCTGCTAGGGTAGCTCTCAAATACAATATTACTGAGAAAGTGGGAGCTATTGTACTTTTGAAATCTCAGGGCACCAGAAAGTATTATATATGGTTGTGACGCTATTCATTGGAAGTGTATGCTTCTATTAACGTTTTCTTCTGTTTATTATAGAGAGGCTGAAAATCTTAAAAAGCCCTATTGCCCTCCACGGGAGGTACATATTCAGGTGACCCATTCCATGCCACCTCAGAAGGTTGAGATATTCAAATCATTGGAGGGTTGGGCTGAGCAGAACATCTTGGTGCACCTAAAGCCTGTTGAGAAATGTTGGCAACCACAAGATTTTCTTCCAGATCCTGAGTCGGAAGGATTCTATGAGCAAGTCAAGGAGTTGAGGGAAAAGTCAAAGGAAATTCCTGATGACTATTTTGTCGTGTTGGTTGGAGATATGATCACAGAAGAAGCCCTTCCAACTTACTAGACCATGCTTAATACCCTGGATGGAGTTCAAGATGAGACTGGTGCAAGCCTTACTTCTTGGGCAAGATGGACAAGGGCATGGACTGCTGAAGAGAATAGGCATGGTGACCTTCTTAACAAGTATCTCTATCTCTCTGGACGAGTAGACATGAAGCAAATTGAGAGGACAACTCAGTATTTGATAGGGTCAGGAATGGTGAGATCATCATTCCAATTTGTCTGTTTAGTTATTCTAATTATTATTATTAGCTCTAAAATCAAACACAGTATGAAAATAATTTCAGAAGTGATGGCTTTAGCAGATTTAGCACGTGAAGGAAAACTTATAAAAAGATGTTTACTCTGAAATGATGCGAACTATTAGAATTGGCATTATTCTAGATTGTTGGATGTTGATTTCTTGTTTATTTCATTTCATTCTCAAACTTTTACTATACAGTAGATTAACCTTAATCAATGCGATAAATATCGTGTGAAGAACAAACAATTGCAAAAGTCTCTTCTAGCGATGAGTTTCCACTTTTTTGTGGAACTAGTCTTTTGTTAGCTCATGTCGCTCTCCCCCACCCCCCAAAAAAAGAAAAAAAATATCTTGAGTGACAACTTGCATTCAAAAGTTTCTATGGAGTGGTTACTTTGAGAATAATCATTTGTATTTGCTTATTTACTAGGTGAGCTACTCTATAAAGTGGTCACAATAAAATTAAATAATGCAAATTATTTGTCTTGTCAGTCTGTTTTTTAAATGTTTATTATATTGAATTTTTATTATTGAAATAATGGTACCTGATTAAATATATATATATATATATTTTATCAACTACGATATAACTGTATATCTTAGTAACTGTATTACATCTGCATTAAAAGATTGATAGTCCCAATAAATGGACTATCAATCTTAGATATATATCTTAAATCTTAGATAATAATTAAAATATATATAAGATAAATATATATATACAGTTATATATATATATATATATATATTTTAACAGTCCATTTATCTTATATATATATATATATTTTATCAGTTTAAGATTTTGGGACAATTTATTGGAACAATGGTGCATGTGGTCTTGAGTTTGAACCTAGTTTTCTGCCTTTCATTGCAAGCTGTCTTATTCATTGAAGGTATGTCTATATCTCTGTTAGTGAAGAGGAGTGTAAGAATTATATTTTAAGCAATTAAACTAGTTATTTCTCGTTACTTAGGTTTTTGGGACAACTGGTTATTTATTAGTTATTATTTTATTATCTTGTTTTGGTCGTTAGATGACAATGCTGGAAATAGATGTAACCCTGTTTAGTTCTCACTACTTAAATTCACATGTTTTTAGGATCCTAAAACGGAAAACAACCCTTACCTGGGTTTCATCTACACTTCATTTCAAGAGAGGGCAACATTCATCTCCCATGGGAACACTGCTAGGCTAGCCAAGAAGCATGGGGACATGAAATTGGCTCAGATTTGTGGCACAATTGCCTCAGATGAAAAGCGCCATGAAGCTGCCTACACCAAGATTGTGGAGAAGCTCTTTGAGATTGACCCTGATGGCACTGTTATGGCTTTAGCTGACATGATGAGGAAAAAGATCTCAATGCCAGCCCACTTGATGTATGATGGGCAGGATGATAACCTTTTTGAACACTTCTCATCTGTTGCCCAACGGCTTGGAGTATACACTGCAAAGGACTATGCTGATTGAAAAAGCAATGGTTCTACACAACACTTCACCTAGAGGGGGGGTGAATAGGTGTAATCCAATTTTTATGGTCTTTTTAAAAAGATTGTTAAACAACAATTAATCAAAGCAATAAACAACATAAATAATCAACACAAGATTTTGTTCACGGAGTGGAAACTCATTTGAAGAACGTCTTCAAAATCTAAAACCACTCCGGGTGTAAGACACCACCTCAAATCCACTATAGAAAATTTAGTTTGTTACAACCAATTTAGAGACACTCACAAAACCTTTGTAGTAGCTAAACTTGGCTTGCAACACCACGAGCGACCCACTCGATCTCTACACGCATGTAGTGTCGGAACTCCGACCTTTCTATAGCTTCCCACGAGAACCTCTCGATCTCTGCATCACCAGCAGCTCCGGACTCTTCCGGCCAACGAACTTGTCCACTCCAATGGACTCAACTGAAGTTTGATGTTGAATGTAGTGTGGTGGAGATGTGTTTATCCAAGAGAGAATCAATCAAGTGGGGGAGAGATTGCTCTAAATGTTCTTGGAGGCCCTTAGGGTTTTTGCTCTGATTCTCCACCCTAGAACAGCAGAAAAGCTGTTCTATTTATAGTACCACTCAAATGAGGCGCATTAAAACCCTAGGTTTTAAGTCATCTGGAACATTCGCTCGAGCGGAGTGTCGAGCGAAGGTCGAGCGCCGAAATCTGTCTAAGTTCGCTCGAGCCAAGTGTCGAGCGAGAGTCGAGCGGTGCAATCTGCTTGAGTTCGCTCGAGCCATGTGTCGAGCGAGAGTCGAGCGGTCCAATCTGCTTGAGTTCGCTCGAGCCAAGTGTCGAGCGAGGGTCGAGCGGTCCAATCTGCTTGAGTTCGCTCGAGCTAAGTGTCGAGCGAGTGTCGAGCGGTGCAATCTGCTTGAGTTCGCTCGAGCCATGTGTCGAGCGAGAGTCGAGCGGTACAATCTGCTTGAGTTCGCTCGAGCCATGTATCGAGCGAGGGTCGAGCGGTCCAATCTGCTTGAGTTCGCTCGAGCTAAGTGTCGAGCGAGTGTCGAGCGGTGCAATCTGCTTGAGTTCGCTCGAGCCATGTGTCGAGCGAGAGTCGAGCGGTACAATCTGCTTGAGTTCGCTCGAGCCATGTATCGAGCGAG
This sequence comes from Carya cathayensis, assembly GCA_011037825.1. Lineage (NCBI taxonomy): Eukaryota > Viridiplantae > Streptophyta > Magnoliopsida > Fagales > Juglandaceae > Carya > Carya cathayensis. The sequence goes on from QGSO01000293.1 coordinate 398,725, forward strand.
AGTCGAGCGGTCCAATCTGCTTGAGTTCGCTCGAGCGCCCTGTCAAGCGAGTGTCGAGCGGTGACACCTGTTTTGACCATTGATCATCACATTTCAATCCTCTTCGCTTCAACACTTGTTACAACACTATTTTACACAGGTTTTCACAAGAATATGCCAATCAACTCATTTTTGCCTCAACACTGATATTTTGGAGTTTCTGGTTGGAAGATGGGATGTAGAGAAGCTGACTGGTCTTTCTGGAAAAGGGCACAAAGCTCAAGATTTTGTGTGCTGCTTGTCCTTGAGAATTAGACGGTTGGAGGAGAGAGTTCAGGGAAGGGCCAAACAAGTATCCACCGTTCCATTCAGCTGGCTTTTCGGTAGAGAAATTATGGTGTAAATTCAACAGCAGTCAGTCCGCACCATCTCTACTCATCTCATAGAGTAAAAAGGAGGGAAGTACTATATTTGTTCTTCATTTTGATGGTCGTTTTATTTTAGGAGCTGGGCTGGGATTGGCTTTTGATCAATGCTTTGTAGGTACACATTTTTACTTGTGTTTGTCTTATATCATCATCAGAGAAAGAACACTTTAGATGTGTCTGCGCGGGTGCGTGTTTTTTATTTTTATTTTTTCCCCCTTTCCTTTTTGCTTTCTTTCTGAAGCCTAGAAAGAAATAGTCGGTGTTTCTTCAACATTTGTTTTATGCAAGTGCGTGTTTTATCAGATTAATGTTAAGTTTAAAGTTTTACAAATTCTTTATAAAACAGGTTTTACTAATTCTTTTTAACAATGGCTAGAACAATGTGCGACAATGTGACAATGAGATGAGTCACAATAAGATGACATGTCATGCTGATTTATTTCAGTCGTCACTTTTGGCTGGCTCTTTCGGTGTTGCTACTCTTGGTAGGAGGCCGATGTTCCTCCTGTTGCTACTTGCTAGTCTCTTTATGATAGCGGCTACTTGTGATTCGAGAGTACCTTGTTTAATTGAAAAAAAAAATTACCCCTTTTGTTTAGGTTTTATCTCAGCTTTCCTCCGCACGATCTTTACCATTATAGATCACCATTGGATCTAAGTGGAAGAGATAGACACATGGAATAGGCTTTACAACCCTTATTGAGATCAAATATATGTTTCTAAAGTTTTGGATTAAGTAATGATTGGGCTTAAAAGTTGACGCCTTTGGGAAAAAGTTGAGACAATAGTTGTCATCATATCAGATTCTCGACACTCACAGTTTTATATTGGCAGGCAAATGAAAAGCTTTGGAGAATGACCTAAAAAGACGTAAAATGCGTAAGTTTTTTAGAATGTAGATGCTCAAAAGAAGCTCCCCGGTTGAGGAGTTGCATGGCTTGGAGGACAAGAAGTAGATTGGAGCACTTTTCGGATGAGGAGAAATGAAGGATCGAAAGATCAGTCGCCTTTAAAAGGTGACTTTAGTTGAGTAGATATCGGGGAGGCATGATTATCGGGCTTTTCGCCAAGGAAAGGGGTAATTGAGCCAAGTTTTCCATCATGTGGCCAATTTACATTGAAGGAACAATGCCGTTAGTTGCTCCGCATAGATACTCTTGTACTCTCGGATTACTCTGCCAAGGACCACGTTGCCTGTTAGCACGAAAGACTCCCTCATCGAACATTTCGTTTGGAGGCCTAAGCTTGAATATTAATTTTTGAGTCTATAGATATTTTATGTGCTAAATGGTTGTAAAAACCTTTTGAAGAGGAGGGAGGAGGTTCTTCAAGTGGTAAGAAAAATGGCTGAAGACAAAGTCCTTGAGCTGAATGGCTTTTCCATGGCATTTTTTCAAGCTCGTGAGGTTTTTCAAGGAGTTTTATGCATTTGGGAAATTTGAGAAAAACTTTAATGAGACTTTCATTGTGAGATTCCTAACGAACTCCTGTAAAACCACGAAATTGTCTATCAATTTCCTTGAATAAATTGATTAGATCTCGATATCTAGAATTATTAAATAAATCAAAATACTCAAAGAGAATAAACAAATTTGTAAGACACAACGATTGGTTACGAAGGGAAATCCTTTCAAGAACCCTTTAAAGGTAAAAAACCCTACGGGGCAGCCAAACCCAGGAAAGTCAATCTTATTATTTGAAGAACAATTACAAGCAATCATCAATTACAAAACATTTGCAATTCGACTATCTTACTTGCCAAGATAAACGACCCGTTTGTCTTCTACCGCAGTAGCAACCAGAACCTCTGGCGATCTTCAAATGTTGTCTTTCCTCCTAGAACTCTAGGGGCTAAATTCCAATCACACGATCTTCCAACACCAGAGCACGATCACACTTAAAGAGAGATGAAAAATCTCATGAAAATTCTCAAATGAATTTTCTCACACATGCTCAGAATATCCTGTCTAAAATTCGTGGCTCAAAGTCCATAATAAGATATAAAACCGAATTCCTTTAAATAGAAAGTCTGGAAAGAGTTCCAGTCACAGTAGGACTCTGCTAACAGTTACCAACAGTTGCAAAGACGTGTTCCAACGGACTGCTAACATTTCGTGAATAACAATCTTCTGGATTGACTAATCTGTTCAGCTTTCTTCAAGATATACCATGACTCAATTTTAACCTCAAAGACTTATGTAAACACCACCTAAGACTTCTAGATAGACTCAATATTGTTTAGAGATAAATCAATAATTATTTTACATTCATCCTAACAAATTCAAATAAAATGATAAGATAAGCCTTATAATATAGTCATCTAATCCTAGTCAATTTTTTTCTCTACACATTGCACTTAACCCACAGAGGGCTGGGGCTTATATGTGAAGGATTATCACCCTATTAGTCTTGTGAATGAATTTTCCAAAGTTCTTGCCAATCAAATGAATATATTAAGAAGATTATATCAAAGCCTCATAATGCTTCCTTCAAAGGGAGGCAAATATCAAATTCGTTGCTTATTGCTAGTTGGATATGGAGAAAGCTTATAACCATGTATATTAGGAACTTCCATATATTACTTGCTTGGCAAGTTTGGTTTCGGGGCGCTTCGGTTGATTTCTTTTACAACTCCTTTGGATTGAGATAGGGGATTTATTGTCTCCACCGTTTTTTGACGTTGTCAATGTACCCCACTGACTTTTGTAAATGATGCATTACTATTTTGTGAAGGCCATGACCATATATAATCGTTTAGGGCTTTACTACTTTGCTTTGGAGTTGTCTCAGCTTAAAAGCGAACCTTGTAAAGTCCAAACTGATCTTTATGGGACATATTTGTAAAATACGAAGCTTGGCAAGAACTTTGGGATGTAAGAGTTCTTTGCCCAGGAAGTACTTTAGTCTTCCCAAGGGAGATATATAAAAGGCGAAGGCTATTTAAGATGGTGTGATCGAGGAGATTGAGCGAAGCTTGGTACATTGGAAATTAATATAGTTGTCGAAAGGTGGTCTTTGTGATCTCTACAGATTGCCACCTGACTCATTTTAAAAAAGTGTTTTTAAGAGTTATTCCCAAGTATAAGAGTTGTCAAGTAGTAATAGGGAAGTCCCTAAGTCATTTGCTTAAAGAACAATTAGTTTAAAATGTGAATTTATTCACTATTGAAAATAAAAGAAAATTATTAACTACGGCTATCGACAATGATATTAACCATGAGAATTGATTCTTTTTGGACATTTATAAAAATAACTTGTTTCATTTTGTATAAAATGGTGAGTGAATGCTAAAGGATATGCAAAAAAAAAGTAAAAAGAAAATTGTGTCGAACACAAGTAGGGAGTGGGAAATAATTAGCTCGCAATAAGAACTTTTTTTTTTTCTACAATGCATCTTGACGCTACTTCAATCACTTATGTTCACTTAATGGATTCGTGAATGTATGATAAATAAATTATGGTTATCCTCACTTAAGAAGCTAAACCACATTCATCAACATCATCTAATCCAAAGTTCACAAGAAATAAACAGAGGATTACAAAACTTACGTTCTAAGGGACATTTTATCAAACACTATGTATGCACTTTCGAAATCCAATATTTTCACTTCACAAGATTTCGATCTAACTCAAAAAGAAAGTAAGAGAAAGGAAAAAAAGAAAACACCGATTTACACTACTTAACTAATCACACCAACGTAGCCAAGCAACCCAACGTCATTTCCAAGTAACCCAAGCAACCCAACATAAATCAAGCTACCTGACGCTACTAGGAGATCAATCGGAGACCACTGAAAATAAAATGCTACTGGAAAATTTAATTAAAGCCACCAAGAAAATAAATCCAAACACAAGTGATTACCAAAACTACTACACTGAAATGAAACAAGCTGAAATGAGACCAACTTAGATGTAAATCTAGTGAAAATAAGGATGGAATTTGTGAAGAGAAATTTGTTGTGATCAAAAGTAAGGAATGGTGGAACTTGGGAGTTGGTTGAGCATAGTCTACAACTCTCTAGCAAGAACCACCCTCCTGTCCGTTCTCCTCTCATCCGTCTGGTGCGTTCTCCTTTTTCTTTTTCTTTTTTGGTCTAGTTCCTTTATTTTTCGCAAGCCAGCATCCAAATCCCCGGTTTTTTGCTCCTTTTTTCCTTTCTTGGCAAGCTGAAGCCTGAACTTCTGAAAGTCAGTGCAACATGACTCCAATTGCACCTCACTCTCCAGCTGCGTCTCGTCACACCCAATAGAGTAAAACTGCTCTTTGCTTTTCATTTCTTCAAGACCCAAAGAGACCCAAAAGAAAATCCTGAAGTGTGTCTCGTGCTTTTGTTTAGTGCTTCGGTGTGGTTAGTAGTAGGGCCTGAAACATGAAGATGCAAGGTCTGGGCACTTCGGTTTTGGTGCTTCCGAAATGTGTGAAGTCTGGGTGCATGGCAGGATTAATTTCCATAAGTGTGCTTGTGAAGTGCTTTCTGTTTGATGCAGAGGCTTGCGTGAACTGCTTTGGAATTTCATCAAGCCTGGGGGTCCATGTTCAAAGACTGCTTTCGAAATTGCAACGTCCGCGTGAGTTAAAGGAACTGTTGTGCTTCGTTCTGTCAAATGTGTGCCTCGTTGCTTCCAAACCATGCAAAAGAATTCAATATATGGGTCCCGCATTTGACTTGAAAGTGCCAAATTGTGATCCGTGAGGTGTAGGGGCAGGTGACTTCCGTATGGAAATTTCAGCATGGCCTACTGCATATAAGAACAACAATTAACTTCCTCAATTTTATATAATAAATTAGAGATTAAGATCATAAAAGTATGCTGTTATCAATTGAGTTAGAATTTACTTATCAAGACCTAACTCATTCAATTACTAGTAAGAGAAGTATGATTGACTCGAATTTAGTGTAAAATAATCAAAATATTATAAGTCAATCACACCCCCAACTTGCGTTTTGCTAGTCTCTTAGCAAAATAGTGAAATAGAATTGAACAGAATATTGCAATAAGACAACCTTTCACTCATAAGCACACAAACTAGTCACTTAAATTCTCAATCACAGTGATGTCACTTCTCATAAATTCAAATAAATGTAGCATCTTCAATGGACTTCTTAACATTGTATTGAGGCAAAACTCTTGGAGACACAAGACCTTCACCATATCTTTCAACAAAAAAAAATTTATATGTGTACCACTTAACATCCTAAAGATTTTCACTTGAAGATTGATAATTACTGATCCTCACTACTTTGAAGCTGAAGGGTCTAGCAGTTTCACGCCAACTTTGTTTGAAAGCCGTTCCATTCATTTATTTATTAACTTTCGACTCCCAAAGTTTGGGCAACTGTTTCTAGCCCTTTACTCAAGAAGTTTCATTGAGTTGCCCTTACTATTGCGATTTTTTTTTATACGGCTTCACACAATGAGGAATCGAACTCAGGATTGTGTGCCTAACCCACACATTCACAAGTTCACCCTTACCACTCCAATTCACTCCCCCCAATTGAATAATGTAGTGTCCTCAATGTGACAGGGAAAGAAGGAAAAATAATGTAAAGGCAAGTAAACAATGTAAAAAATTAAACAAGGAAAGTAAAACAAAACAACAAAATAAAAAGAAACAACAAGAGATGGCATTCAGGGATCACAAGGCTTCTAGACAAAAAGAGTTTAAGACGCTGACCATTAACAGTGAATGATGTATTACTCTTAGGATTCTGAATTTCTATTGCTCCATGAGAATGAATTTTTGTTGTGACATATGGACCAATCCAATGGGATTTCAGTTTACTAAGAAAAATATGCAAACGAGAATTATAAAAAAGAACTTCTTGGTCAAGTGTGAAATGCTTGGGATGGATGTGTTTGTCATACAGAGTTTTCATGCACTCCTTCACCACTTGAGCATTGTCATCAACATTCCGACGAGTTTCATCTAATTCATTGATCTGCAATTTTCTCAACCTTGAAACTTAATCAAGCGACAAGTTAACATGTTTTATGGCCCACAAAGCTCGATGTTGAATGTCAATAGGTAAATGACAAGTTTTATCATAAATTAATCGATAAGGAGTCATTACTAGATTAGTTTTAAAAGCTGTTCTATAGGCTCACAAAGCATCAAGAAGCTTAACCGACCAATCTTTCCTATTAGGATTGACAGTTTTCTCCATAATGATTTTTATTTCTCAGTTTGCCAATTCAGTTTGTCCATTTGTTTAGGGGTGATAGGGGGTGGAAACTCGATGGTGATATCATATTTCTTCACAAGTGTATAAAATAGTTTGTTGCAAAAATGAGAACCCCTGTCACTAATGATAACCTTAGGCATGCCAAATCGAGTAAACAAAGATTGTAAAAATTTTAGCACAACATGATGGTCATTTGTTTTGCAAACGATGGCCTCAACTCACTTTAAAACATAGTCCACTGCCAATAAAATATATGTTTCCAAAGGAAACCGGAAAATGTTCTATGAAGTCTATTCTCCAACAATCAAAGATTTCTAAAGTAAGAATAGGGGAAAGGGGTATCATGTTTCTTTTACTAATGGATCCCAGTTTTTTACAAGACTTACATATTTTACAAAAATTGTAAGCGTCCTTAAACGTGGAAGGCCAATAAAAACCGCTTTGCAAAATTGTTTTATTTGCTGAAAAATGACCACCACATACACCCATATGACAAAATCTCAACACTGAAGAAAACTCATCATCAGGAATGCATCTTCAAATCAATTGGTCTAAAAAATATTTGAAAAAAATAAGGATAATCAAAGTAGAAATGTTTCACCTAAGATAGAAATCGACGCTTATCTTGGGTGGACCATTAAGAAGGCATTCACTAGTCACTAAATAGTTGACTATGTCAGCAAATCAGGGATCTCTATGAATCACAAAGAGCTGCTCATCCGAGAAACTATCATAAAGAGGAAGGCTGATATTTGAAGAGGAGGATAATGACAATCTAGAAAGGTGGTCAGCTGCCACGTTTTCAACTCCTTTCTTGTCCTTAATGTTGATGTTGAACTTTTGAAATAGTAAAATCTAGCAGATTAAGCATGATTTGGCATCTTTCTTAGCCAAAAAATAATTCAAAGCAGAGTGGTAAGTGAAAATAGTAACATAAGAGCCAAGAATGTAAGCCCAAAATTTATCAAGTGCAAAACCACTGCAAGCAATTCTTTTTGGTTTGGCAACTTTCTTAGCCAAAAAATAATTCAAAGCAGAGTAGTCAGTGAAAATAGTAACAGAAGAGCCAAGAATGTAAGCCCAAAATTTATCAAGTGCAAAAACCACTGCAAGCAATTCTTTTTGGTTTGGCATCTTTCTTAGCCAAAAAATAATTCAAAGCAGAGTGGTCAGTGAAAATAATAACAGAAGAGCCAAGAATGTAAGCCCAAAATTTATCAAGTGCAAAAACCACTGCAAGCAATTCTTTTTCAGTAGTAGTGTAATTTTTTTGGACATTATTCAAGGTTCTACTGGTATAATAAATCACAGAAGGTCTATTATCCACACGTTGCACCAAAACAACACCTAACGCATAATCACTTGCATCAGTCGTAATTTCAAAGGGAATGTCCCACTGTAGGGGTTGCATAATGGGGGCAGTGGTAAGTGATTCCTTAAGGGTATCAAAAGTTTTTTGGCACTCATCAATCCAAACAAATTCAATATCATTTTGTAAAAGAGTGCACAAATGTTTTGCAATAGAACTAAACCCTTGAATAAACCGCCTATAAAAGCTAGCATGGCCAAGAAAAGAACGAACATTTTTAACCGTCCTAGGGATAGGAACTTTAGATATCAATTCAATTTTTGTTTTGTTGACCTTTATACCTTCCAATGAAACAATATATCCCAAGACAATGCCCTGAGTAACCATAAATTGGTATTTCTCCCAATTAAGTATAAGATTTTTTTCCTCACATCTCTGAAGAACACGTGCCAAATTATGCAAATAATTCTCAAAAGATTTCCCAAAAACAGAGAAGTCATCCATGAATATTTCACAAATATCCTCAATCATGTCAGAAAAAATACTCATCATGCATCTTTGAAATGTGGTTAGGGCATTACATAAACTAAAAGACATTTTGGTAAAAGCAAATGTAACAAAAGGATAGGTGAAAGTGGTTTTCTCCTGGTCCTCAGGCGCTACAACAATTTGATAATATCCAGAGTATCCATACAATAAACAATAATATGCATTACCTGCCACTCTTTCTAAAATTTGATCCAAGAATGGTAAAGAAAAATGATCATTCCTACTTGCTGAATTAAGTTTTCTATAATAAATGCGCATTCTCTAGCCAGTAACCATTTTAGTTGGAATCAACTCATTTTTATCATTTTGAGCAATAGTGAAACTAGATTTTTTTGGTACTATTTGAGATGGGGTAGATCATACCCACTACAAGCAATTTGAGCACTTCCTTTTGCACCACCTCATTCATGGTGGGGTTGAGCAGCTCTAACTGGTCGAGCATCGTCCTCCAGGTGGATTTTATGAGTGCAAACAGCAGAATCAATTCCTTTGATGTCAGCTATGGTTCATCCAATTACACCTCGATTCTTCCTTAAGACTCCAATAAGAAGACCTTTCTCTTTCTGATTTAATTTTGAAGAGAACCACAAGGAATGTGCCTTCTTTAGGGCCAAGAAATGCATATTTTAAATCCTCAGGAAGTGGTTTCAGTTCCAGCTGGGGAACTTCTTCCTCTGAAAATTTAAATATGCCTGCTGGTGGTAGAGTCTCAAACTGATGCTGTCGTCTTGTACTTGTGGCTTGTACCTCTAGTGGTGAAGAAAAATCTGCAACACAATCTAGCACCTTAAGAAAATTTTCATTAGCATGGTCATTTTCCTCATTAAGCAAAAACTCGAAAGTTTGAAAAAGATACTCATCATCTAAAAAGGGGAGGGTTGAGCACATGATTTCTGTCGGTGTCAAACCCTCAATAGCATTCAAGTCACTTGTGTCATCAAAGTGGTCTGGCATTTTGCGTGCATTGAAAACGTTTACCTCAAGTGCCATGTTCCCAAAAGTGAGTTTTAGGATGCCACTTCTACAATTGATCAAAGCATTTGACATAGCTAGAAATTGTTTGAGAATTGTTGGCACTTGATTGATGCATATCCAAAATCACAAAATCAACTGGATAGTAAAACCTATCAACTTGCACTAGCGCATCTTCCACAACTCCTCTTGGCTTTTTTATTGATCTATCAACTAACTGGAGCATGATTGTGGTTTCCTTTAATTCTCCCAAACCAGGTTGCTCATAGAGTGAGTATGACAACAAATTCACACTACTGCCCAAATCCAACAAAGCTCTAGCAATTCAGGATTCACCAATCATGATGAAATTGTAGGGGAGCCTGGATCTTTATACTTTAGAGGGGTCTCACACTAAATTATCGCACTAACTTGTTCCATTAAAAATGCATTTTTCTTTACATTCAATTGCATCTTCACTATGCATAGTGCCTTCAAAAACTTGGCATAAGAGGGAATTTGCTAAATGGCCTCCAACAATGGAATGTTGATTTTTACTTGCTTGAACACTTTCAAAATTTCTTTTGTTGCCTACTCTTGGTAGTCAACAAAAATCTCTGAGGGTATGGTACCGCAGGCACATATTCCTTCTTCAACTCCTCAATTTTCTGACCCATAGGCTCATTGTCTTTTTGATGGTTCCCACTTGAGTCAACATGTGCCTTACATGATTCCGTTGCATCTTCCAAGACCTTGGGACACTATTCAAACTCACAATCATCTTTAACTGACAGCCTTGGTTCAGCTTGTTCAAAAATATCTAGTCGCTCAACATGTTTACCACTCCTAAGTGTGATCACTGCTTTCACTAGTTTAAGGTCTTCATTTTCAACTGAATGCACTTGTGATTGCTTGTACACTTGAGGGTTAGGTTGAGCTTGAGCAAGAAATTTACCCTTATTCAAGATGTTCAGAGTAGTCATTATTTTGCTAAGGTTACCTCTGATTTCAATGATAGCCTAAGAATTTTGAGCATTGGTTGAATTTTGGCTTGCTATAAATTTCTGAAAGGTGGCAGCCATTTGAGCAACTATATCATCCAGTGACTTCTTAGGAGGCTGGAAAGGCTGCTGATACTGAGTCATGGGAAATTGCTGAAAGTTACTCTGAGGGAGTGTGGTTGTTTGACTTGATTGTCCTTGGTCATTTCTCCATGAAAAATTAAGGCGGTTCTGCCATGCTGGAGTGTAGGTTTTTGACATTGGTGGGTTCTGAGGTCGACTCACCCAATTTACACCTTAAGGCTATTTTACTTAACCATTCTGATACATTGGCAAAGTGGGGCACTCCAAAGTTTTATAACTAGTATCAGCACAAAGAGTACACACTTCCTAAACCTTATTCATTGCTTTCTCTTTCGACAATTCCATAACTTCCAACCTTCTACTAATAGCAGCCAACCATGCCTGAACATCAATATTATCTTTTAATTCATGTCACCCTCCTTCACCTATTGCTCTTAATGGTTGAGTTGCACTTGGATTTCTATCAACCCTTGTATTCCATTGTTGAGCATTCTCGACCAAATAATTAAGGAAACCAAGAGCATCTTCAAGCTCCTTATCGAAAAATTCCCTAGTGCACATTGTAAGAACAAATTGCTTCGACTCAAGGGCCAAAGTAGTGTAGAAGTAATTCACCAATCACTATGACTCAAACCCATGATGAGGACACATGTTGACCAGCTCTTTGAACCTTTCGCAGCTTGAATGGAAGGTCTCATTCAATCTTTGCATGAATTGAATAATTTGTTCATGCAAAGATGGAGTTCTCTGTAAGGGAAAATACTTGTGTAAAAACTCTTTTGCCATGTCAGACCAACTAGCAATGGAGTTGGGCCTAAGAGAATTAAACCACGCCTTAGCCTTGTCTTTTAATGAAAAAGGAAAAAGGCGTAATCAAATTCTCTCATTAGTGACCGCCCTATGCATGAATGTAGTGCAAACAAGTTCAAAATCAGTAAATGCTAATATGGATTTTCAGATTCTATCCCAAGAAATTGGGGTATCACAGACATCATGCCATGTTTGATATTAAAATTATGTCCATGCTCAGGCAAGATGATGCAAGATGGTTGTGTGGTTCATGTCGGCTGTAGATAATCCTTGAGTGTCCTAGGAGCTTGTTCAGCCATGTTACCAAAGAAAAGATTTTCTAAGTCAATCTCGGAACCAAAATCGAAACTAGAATCCAACTCAAAACTTGGCACACAACTACTTGAACTATGACTCACCCAATTCAATCTCCTTGTGTCATCCCTAACCCACAACATCAAACATAAGTTCCAAACAAGATAAAATAGAATAAAGAAAAATATAAGAGTTAAAGAAAAGAATCTAAAGAAAATATACTAGAAGAATTTGAATTAAACTAGCCGTTTCCCAGCAACAGTGCCAAAAACTTGACACACTTTAAAAAAGAGTTTTAAGAGTTACTCCAAGTATAAGAGTTGTCAAGTAGTAATAGGGAAGTCCCTAAGTCATTTTCTCAAGGAACGATTAGATTAAAATGCAAATTCATTCACTATTGAAAATAAAAGAAAATTATTAACTACAGCTATCGACAATGATATTAGCAATGGGAATTGATTCTTTTTTTATATTGTTAAAAATACCTTTTTTCATTTTGTATAAAATGGTGAGTAAATGCTAAAGGATTTGCAAGAAAAAGTAAAGAGAAAATTGTGTCAAACACAAGAATTTTTTTGCTACAATGCACCTTGACGCTATTTCAATCACTTTCGTTCACTCAATGGATTCGTGAGAATGTGTGCTAAATAAATTATGGTTATCCTCACTTAAGAAGCTAAACCACATTCATCAACATCATCTAATCCAAAGTTCCCAAGAAATAAACAGAAGATTACAAAACTTACGTTCTAAGGGGTATTTTATCAAACACTATATATGCACTTCCGAAACCCAATATTTTCCCTTCCCAAGAGTTTGGTCTAACCCAAAAAAAAAAAAAAAAAAAAAGATTTACACTACTTAAATAAGCAAACCAACGTAACCAAGCAACCCAACTTCATTTCCAAGTAACCCAAGCAACCCAACATAAATCAAGCTACCCTACGCTACTGGGAGATCAATTGGAAACCACAAAAAATAAAATGCTACTGGAAAAATTAATTAAAGCCACCAAGAAAATAAATTCAAACACAAGTGACTACCAAAACTACTACACTGAAATGAAACAAGCTGAAATGAGAACAACTTAGATGTAAATCTAGTGAAAATAAAAACTTGAATCCGACAGCAAGGATGGAATTTGTGAAGAGAAATTTTTTGTGATCAAAAGTGAGGCACGGTGGAACTTGGGAGTTGGCTGAGAACAGTCTACAACTCTCTAGCAAGAACCACCCTCCTGTCCGTCCTCCTCTCATCCGTCTAGTGCGTTCTCCTTTTTTTTTGGTCTAGTTCCTTTATTTTTTGCAAGCCAGTGTCCAAATCCCCTATTTTTTGCTCCTTTTATCCTTTTTGACAAGCTGAAGCCTGAACTTCCAAAAGTTAGTGCAGCACGACTCCAATTGCACCTCACTCTCCTGCTGCATCTCATCACACCCAATTTTCATTTTTTCAAGACCCAAAAGAAAATCCTGAAGTGTGCCTGGTGCTTTTGTTTAGTGCTTTGGTGTTGTGAGTAGCAGGGGCTGAAACATGAAGATGCAAGGTTTGGGCACTTCAGTTTTGGTGCTTCCGAAATGTGTGAAGTATGGGCGCATGGCAGGATTAATTTCCATAAGTGTGCTTTTCATTTGATGCGGAGGCTTGCGTGAAGTGCTTTGAATTTCGTCAAGCCTACGGGGTCCATGTTCAGCAGCTGCTTTTGAAATTGTAACGTCCGCGTTAGTGAAAGGAATAGCTGTGCTTCGTTCCATCAAATGTGTGTCTCATTGCTTGAATTCAATATATGGGTCCGACATCTGACTTGAAAGTGCATAATTGTGATCCGTGAGGTGCAGGGGAAGGTGACTTCTAGGTGGAAATTTCCACATGGCTCACATGCATATACGCACAACAATTAACTTCCTCAATTTTATGTAATAAATTAGAGATTAAGATCATAAAATTAGACTGTTATCAATTGAGTTAAAATTTATTTATCGAGGCCTAACTCATTGAATTATTAGTAAGAAAAGTGTGATTGACTCGAATTTAAGTGCAAAATAATCACAATATTATAGCTCAATCACCACCGCAACTGAAATATTTGTTCTAACAGCAGTATCAAAGTTGATATTTGAGCATCCTTCTTCTATTGGACTCCAGCTCATTGTTCCTTCATTGAGTGCTTCTTTCCATGCATGCATGTAGATGTTCCTCCAATAGAATTTTAACAGTTCTAGCTTGTAATAAAGGGGCACCGAGAGCACCTCTTCCCCTTCTCTTGGTTATGCCTTAATGGCCAGCCGGAGGTTACACTTAGAAGGGCTATTTAATAGCCACTCCCTTTGGATGAGATGCTTGTGGCATATGCAAAAAATCTCTCTCTCAAATGGTTATCTCTAGTCCTGGCATTTAGGCTATTGAATATATGGGTGTTACTCTAGTCTTACCACGTAGCATACTCCACCATCGATTCAGGCAATTTTGGATGAACGACGACGATGACGAAAATCTATGGAGCAATTGCGCTAGATCTAGGGTTTGCCACAGAGATAATATCGCTTCTGCTATATACTCGGATTTAGTAAATTGCTTCTGAGTGATTATTTTGTGCAAACATGAATTTTATTAAGATGGAAAAATGGAGGATCTAAGGTTGAACATTTTTTGGTTTAGTCAAGAATGTTTTATCCCACGTTACCATAATCTTAATATTTCCAAAACTTTTATAAAAGGTTGCTAAAAATAGTGAGAGTAATTTAACAACTAGTTTGAGTCACCTTTGAGTGATGGTATATCATTAGTGATTGTGACTCCCAAAATTTTTAGAATAATAATATCCTCATAAATATCAGTATTCTCTAATTGTTTAGATACTAGAAGAGAATTTGTAATATAACTCCGCTAAAGGTAATGAATTCATATAGTAGGAATCCTAACATAGAATATTTGATTCGCTTCACTTATATGATCTAACCAGGGATTGTTGATCTGATTAATAAAGGAGAAGTGGAGTTGATAAATCCATTTCTTGGCACTGATTGAGTTGTCTTTAGAAAACCATTGATGGTACATTTATTGGAACTTTTATTGCAAAGTCAAATAGTTGATTATCGTAGGAGAATCAAATGGTTAGTTTTTGTGGCATGTAGGCGCAAAGTACTATGAGCACATGATTGTTGCTGCTTGTACTATTTTGATACAAAAAGAAAATGAATGCTACTGGTACTATTTACATGTAGTCTAAACAAACCATCTATTCAAAGATACCTAGTTGTTTTTAAAAAAACGACCTAATGAGTTGAATGAGGTTTTTTTAACACTGTTGACAATCCTAGAAAAGTGTCCTCCTAAGAGATATGACAATCTGGTTGTATTAGATTATTAATTGTTGCCTAGTGAATGGTTTTCCATAATATGAGGTAGTGAACAAGAGTTTGTGAAAAGTAGCCAAGACTTCATGTCTTGTGAGATTGTATAAGAAAACAGTTTCTATGGGCTCTTGTTCAAAATTCATAGAAAATTAATGAGATGACATATACCAAAGAATCTAGTTTTGCTTGTACTATTTGGTGTTTCCATTGTGGTTTGCTTATGTGAGCTAGAGGTTGAGAATTTGTTAAAGGGTAAATATGGCTTACTTGATAAAGTGAGTTTGTGATGCGATTTGGGCAAGTCATTAAAAGTAATGGCTACATTGTTGTGATTGTCCTTAGGGGCAAAGGCCTTAATCATTTTACCTTTAAAGAAAATTAAATGAAGCTTATCTCATATGCTTTTGTTTCGTACAAGAAATTCATATGAAATCTTGAAGTTGCAAATGGAGTTCGCTAAATGACATTTGTGGTCGCCTTGTAGATTCTTAAAAGTCACAGTAGAGCTTGTTGATTAAAATCTAAGGTTTATATTATGAGTTTGTCCTTAAATAAGATTCACAATAATTCATCGCTAACTTCATGGTTGTGCAAAGAACTTTTATACATAAAACAGAGTCCCTTTGTAGGAGCATGTTTTGCAAAGTTATTATACATGAAAATATGTATGGAGAGAAATGGTCATTAAACACCACTTGAGAGTTGTGGTTTAATAATTTGTAGTTGACCATGTGATTTCTCTCCCTCATGGTATTGCTTGTCATGCAATACTAATGCATTTTATAATCATGTGGTATGACTGGAAGCATTTTTGGTAAACACAAACATTCATCATAAATTTGAGAGTTATGGTGTAAAAGGTATGTTGACAAGTATAGATCGGCTAACTCACATGAGTGATCACCTTTGGTGCTACAAAGGGGTAACGAGCAAAGATGAGACAATATATCACTCGATACTTGTCTAGAGAGGGATAAGTTGTAAGACACAAACGATATGTTGTCTTAGTGGGAGTTGATATGAGGTCAATTATAACCAAATGCAAGATCCTCTTTGGCCATTCGGATAGCAAGCAAATGGAGGGACTTGGGTTAAGCGTTGAGATAGTGACTAGATTAAGATCTGCACTGTATATTGAGATTAGATATATATATATATATATGCTCTCTTTTTTTTTTTGGAAAGAGAACTCTACCGTAATATGTATTTCATACTACATGTGCTTTTGTGACCAACAGTAGAGGTGAGTGCTTGGATCCTTGCTTTCTCACTCTGTAAGTCTTGCAAGTCATAATTGATGACCTTAATTTATTTATGCTCTTAGGAGACTTTTGGCTATGTCATGAGTTGATATTTTAGTGTCTGCTACTTTGGAATGTTATCTATGACTATGAATGATACGGTCTAAGGAGACATTGCTGGGAAAGGAACTGGACTGAGACTGAATGACATGACCACGAAGGGAAGACTATTTGGTAACACATCGATATAGATGTGTACTCACTGCTGGCAAGTTGAGTTCTTTCTCATAAGTTGCGACATAGCTGTAAGTACATCATGTTTTATAGAGATTGAGCATTGCTCTAAGTCATTCTGTAACGCCCGTCCTTGTGGTGGGACCTTTAGAAAAATGATTTTAAGAAAGACAAAGGGAATTACTGTTCGTTTAAAACTTTTTCATTTCATGCCAGGATATGAAAGACTCCATGTTTATAAAATAAAATGTGTTTCTTAATTTAAATAGAGTTACAACGGAAAACATTAAACTTTATTATTAAAAATCTTTCACACAAAATATTGTGCCTAGGCTTCCGCGCTCTTCCTCTTGGACTGTGTTCGTCCTGACGCGTATTGCTCATCTTGTCCCTGTGAGAGCACTCATAAAAACTAAAATGAGTCGAAAACTCGTAAGCATTACTTCATATAGTTAAAGTATAATAACGTAGATTTTCAATCATGCATTCATCAATCCATACATACGATAGATAAGACATTCGTTCATTTAAAACATTTCAAGGTGGGATTTTTCTTGAAAGTGATTTTCTTTCGTAAAAAGTTCCTTTTCTTTTCGTAAAACATTTTCCCCTGCCTCGTGCTTTCATTTCTTAAAAAGTATGAGTACACATGCATATATACATTCTTTCTTATCACTTTTCATTGGCCATTACATACTGTTATGCCCCGTGTGCAAGGGTTAGCTGTCTTCCTTTAGACCAGACTCCGCTCGTGGCCACTGGTTGGGAATCCCTTCTCAGTCAGGGGCAATATTAGGTGCACTACTACTAGTACTACTTACCCGGTATTGCAATCTGCCCAGTCCATTGGTACCCATTCATTTAGTCATGGCCGTTACGTATTTTCATACATTAAAACCTTCAGTCCTTTCATTCATTCGTTCAATTCCTTCAATTCTTTTAGTCCTTTTCATTTATTCTTTTCAGTTCATTTAGTTCATAGACATCGTTTAAAAGCATTAGCTTAAACCTCGAAATTTAAAAGCAGTATTTGAAATCATAACATAAGCATCGTATAACATTAGTCCATGGCATTATTAAACAAAATCTTTCAAGGCATCACTTAAAATGTCAGTTCATGGCATCATTTAAAACATCAGTTCATAGGAACATTTTAAAACACTTTCTTCGCATTGTTTAAAGTATCGCTTAAAGCATAAGGCCAAAACCTCACATTTCATTTTGCGAAAATATGTCCAATACTTACTATGTATATCATCCATTCACATACATACACTCAATACTTTGGGGGTGCATAAAAAGAGGCTGCCAAGAAGGGCTGTTACATACGTACATGTACTTGAAGACTTATATTTTGCATACTTTCTTAAAACATCATTCATGTCATTTCATAAAGGAAAAACATTCTTTTTTGTTTTTTCATTTATTTAGAAAACTCTAGAAAAATATGAACATAATACTTACCTAGACTCCACGTCATACTCATTTCATGTAGTCTATTCATGTGCTTGTCAGATGGCAACCTACATGCATACATAACCTCAACGTCATTCTCTATCTAGTGCATAAGCAACTAAACTAGAAATACAAACTACATTTCACTTAGACACACTCTCCTTCTATCCCATCTTCTATGTCTTTCTTATCACGTTTTCTCTTTCTGGGACCCACTTGGATCACCTTTTCCAAATTTAGCGTTCTACTTCGAGATCTTATCCTTTAAAGTGAACTTTCATGATTCACCTTACGGTTAAGACATTATGACCTTTGTCTTACTTTCCTATTAACTGCATTCTGATGTATGACTCAGACCTACTAAATCACGCTTCCCAATCATAGACAATACACACTTCACTTCCTTCATGTATCCTAGCCCATACTTCATCCTCATTCCAATCCATACATGCCACATGACTTTAAGCCAACTCTGAGGTTTAAACATTGTCTAACCATGCTTAGGATAGATTACCCATTATATATGGTAAATCCGTTTTACACACTTGTCTCACTAGAGGCACATGTACCTTACCCCCTATCACCTAAGATCAACTTATAATCCGTTCGGCACATGTGTCTCACTAGAAGTACATGTACCCATTTACACTACACCTTTGTCCCGTTATGTAGCTCATGGCTATTCCCAAGCTACATTGTGATAACAGTCACTACGGCATGGTCACATCAAAACTACCTCGGGACGCTGTTCCACAGTTCTCGATGCTACACTACACGCACTATGCTCCTTAGTTATGCCATCCAATCCTTCGTGACACGCCATCCGATCCATCATGACTATACTATACTAAGTACACTCCACGTGAACTCCCTTCCATCCACACTATGCCACACATAACTACGACACACACCACAGAGTGCATCGGTATACAACATGGCATACACACCACGTGTATTCCCTTCACAACACTATGCCAAATCACTACTACAACACACACTTCACACCCACACTTCACAGCACACTACACAATTACGCCCAACTCTTCACTACACAACGAACTCCACAATGAACCAACTAAAATCTAACATAAATAATGAGGGAGAGAGGGTTATACCATTTTTTAGATTAACTCGTGCGTTGCTCGCAACCCGTTATGGTCAAAGATATCAGAAGGGTCGTACGTGGGGGTTAAACTACGTAGGTAGCTATCCACCTTGTATGGTGGTCTCGTGGTGGTGCCGAGGTGGTACATTGTGGGCTTGGACTGTGGGTCTCAAACAAGGAAATTTGGAAAGGGAGCTTGGCTAGTTATGGCGAGGCATGGGGGAGCATGAGAGGGTCCTAGTGGAGTTGTGGTGGCAAGGAGGAGGCGACAAGGTGGCCTATGGTGGCGGATCTAGCCGCAAGGTGGAAGAGAAGCTGTGTAAGGCTAGGGGCCATTTGGGCTACAGTGAGCTGCATGAGGAGCAAGGAGGTGCAAGGGAGTTTGTTGGTGGCTACAGTGGGGAGCCTAGTTACGACAGCACCGTTTGGCGGTGGCATGACAAGGGAACCCATGCAATATACCCATTTCAGGTTGAGGCAAGGGAGAGAGAGAGAGAGAGAGATTACCATGGGGCTAGGTTCCATGGAAGTGGGCAATGGTGGAAGGAGGAGCTACTGCTGATGTTGAGGTGGCGAGGGTGGTAGCGCACGGCAGCGCAAGGAGGAAAGAAATGGGTGAAACCCATTTCGGGAAAGAGGGATGGGAGAGAGAGAGAGAGAGAGAGAGAGAGCTGCGTGGAGGCTCATCGGTGGTGGGAAGGTGTGATTGAGCTAAAATATTACATATTTCATACATTTAGAACCAATACATTTTAATTAGTTCACAACATTATTATTGGTTTTATACGAAAAAATGGTTAATAAGCATAAATATGAGTTGTGATTTTGAATTGATTAATATTATGTTTATGCTTAATTTTATAAACTGTGATTTAATTGGATAATATTTCCTCACATGCACAACATATTTTTGATATTCAATTCTTCCTTTTAATTTATTTTTGATTTTCTATTAAAATGAGGAACACAAGGATATGGAGCTAAATAGGCTTTGGAAATGCAAGGCATTGGCTAGTCTTGCTTTTCATGTAGGGCCGACTCAATAGGAATGGGGTCTAAGGCCAAAATTTTTATTGGGGCTTTTTTATTTTAAAAAGTAAAATTAAATAAAATTATTTTAATTTTTACATTATATTTTTATTTACAAATTATTCCAATCGTTTGTCAAGTAAAATTACCGTTTAAGATTTTATACTACCTTTTCAACTTATAACCGACTTAATTTTTATTAGAAAATTTTCAATTTAAAGAAGATTTTATCAAATCTAGTTTAACAAGACGTGCTTTAGACTCTTAAGGGCGTTTGGGAATACAACTATTCTTAGGTATTCTCAGATATTCTCAAATTCAAAATTTTCTCTCTCATTTCTCAAAACCAAATAAAACATTTTAGTTCAAACTATTTCACTACTATTCACATATATTCTTAGTATATAAACAAGCCCTAAAAGTAATTATAATTATAATTGTCAATAAAGTTCTATAAATAACTTACACATTTGGAAAAAAGTAAGCCCTTGCCTTTTCAAAGATCATACTAAATTTTTTATCAACACTCAAAAATTAGATTTTGTTATTTATAATTTTTACATTATATATTAAACTAATAATGACAAAAGAGAAGTGTAGTTTTAGAAGAAGAATACTTAAAATAATTATTATATGAGATACTTGTGAAACTAATAATGACATAACATCTATTTAATACTTAATGTTATCTTATTGGATTAATTAATATTTTAATTAAATATTTTTTCTTTTAAAAGAAATTATACTTTAGACTTTTTTTTTGAAGGGGCCTCTTCTTCCACTAGGGCCTTAGGCAACTGTCTAATTCGTCTTAAGGAAGAGCCGGCCTTGTTTTCATGTAAGATCCAATGATTTTGAAGTCAAAAGAAGTGTAGCTCTTGTATTAGAACAAATAGAAAATTCTTTTCATAATGAAGAAAGTATGAGACCTTTTTTTTTGTAAGAGAAACGGTCGGCATCTTTTTTGCAAAGAAGCTTTCTTTTGAACACATTTCATCCCTTTCTTTTGGACGGCAACGCAGCAGGCCTTGGTCATAAATACACAGATTTGGTCTCTTTGGTTTTGAAAAAAAAAAAGAAAGGAAGAGGGCAGTTCGCTTCTTCCGGTTTTGACAAGATGTAGCAGGCTGAAACGAAAACGGGCTGAGGCGTTTTAGAGCCCTTTTTCGGTTTTGGGGCATGTGGCACTTCAGATGAAAAAGAGCTTCAGCTGAAAAGGAAAGCAAGAAAGACGTCGTAGGTGTTTTCGGGAGAGTCTGACGGACTGAAAAAAAAAAAGGAGCGCAAGTGGGGCAGCCTTCTGATAGCTTTCGAAAGATTTGAAAGGAAAGGTTGGGGAGTTTTACACCGAAGAAAAGAGAAAAGGACTGGTTTTCTCTGGACCGGAGCTTTTGGTCTGACAGAACGAAAAGCAGGCGGCACTTTTTTTACTGGGACGGGAGCACACTTGGGTGGAAAAAAAATAAGAAAGAGACAAGCGTGGGAGGAAACTTTTGGTGACTGGGACGTAGAAAGGCTGGGAATGCAAGAACCCAGTGGGGGATTTTTTTCATTTTCATTTTCATTTTGGGGACTTAAGGGAGGTCAGGCAGCAAGTTTTGGAGAGAGAGACTAGAGAGAGAAAACGGAGAGGTGGAGTAGCTTTTGAGACCCGGACGAAGTGAAAAGGGCAGCTGGTCTTGAGAGAGAGCAGGGGCTGGCTGAAACTCAGCTTTGGTGAGAGAAAATAACAGAGCACGAAGAGTACTCTCACGGGGAAGGAAGATGCAGGCAACCAGTTGGGGGGTGAAAACGAGAGAGAGAGCCGGAGCTTTTGGAAAGGGAGACGCTGGGCATTTATTTTCCGGTGCTTCGGGGAGTTTACGTGGGGCTTCGGGTTGATTTTCTTTGCAGAGAAAAATGGAAGGCTGCTTGCAGGGGCAAACACAAGGTTCTGGAGGATTATTTTTTCTGGTTAGACATGCGGAGCTTTTTCATTTGAGTTGGGGACTTATGAGAGGCATGCCTAACTTACGGACAGGGGATTATTTCTGTTTTGGAGAGGATGAAACAATCAGCAACAGAGGGAATTCTTTTGGGCTCTTCTCTCTACTTTTGCTCCCTTCAAATGTTGTTTTCTTGGGTTGAGTTTTGTGTTTTATTTTAGTTTTATCGTAGAGAATATTTATTTGATTTCCATGACTCTTTTGATGAATATGGGTTGGCTAAATTCTCGTACTAAAATTAGAGGTAAAGTTTAATAATTTAGACATTATTTTTGGATCAACATTGGAATTTATATTATGAGTTTGATCGATTGAATGATTTTATTAGTGGATATTTTGATTATCTATATATTTATCTTGATTCATTGTGATTTCTGAATGAAGTGAATACTTGAAAAAATCTTTGTGATATTCAAATGAGTGTGTGAATGCTTTAACCATAAATTATTCATGCTTAATGATTAGTGACTATTTTTCTTGACCTTAATTGCTAAATATTCCAATTAAATGAAATCATTATTCTAGTTTGATTGAAGTAAATTGATCGGAAACAATATTCTAAATTATTAGACGGATCCTTGAAACTTTAATCATTCTCCATAACAATTTATTTTGTCATTTTAGTTTTATTATGTTACTTTAAAAATCTTCAACTCGATAATTTTCTCTTCTAATTGATTGCATGTTCCTTTTAGTAATTTCTTTTCATTGTTTGAGTTCATTTTTCTTATCATATAAGTAAGTCCCTATGGATTCGACCATGTTAGGTACTACAATACTTATATACTTGCAAGTAAAACTGATCTAAATTTTTGATTTACTAGTTGAGTCAAAGTTTAGGCACAACAAGTTTTTGGCATCTCCCCCGTTTGTCGGCGTGAGAGGGAGATGCTGGTGGTGTCAATCATGCTGGGTGGGCGGCGGTGGAGGTGGCTGAGTTGATGGAGGAGACCGGGCAGGGGAGGGGCTTTCCGTGCGTGAGTTGAAGGAGAGGGAGGAGAGTGAGGGGAAAAAGACTAAGGGCTTGGGTATTTAATCTAGACCCTTCATCTTGGGATCTCCAAAACTATTTAACAGTGTGCTTTAAATACTAATTTGAAAATACGTAAACATTGATTTAACTTAAAACACCAAGAGGAATTAAGATAGAATATTATTTAATTAGACTTTAGTTTATAAAATATAATCTTCATCATTAATTAAATGATGAAGTTTTGCTAATAATCTTTAAGAGAATAAAACCATTTAAATAAATTTAGAGTTTTCAACATAAATTTAAATCTCATAATATTTTTAAATGACTAAAATCATTTAAATAAAATAATTTTTCACAATTATAATATTTTTGGACCTCTTTAAAAAAATTATAATTGTCTTACTTAAAATCAGGCTAGGTCCAATAATTCTGAAAATATCACATATAAATATTTTAAGGACATTTAAAATATTCGAGAATTTTAAAACATGAGGCTCGTTTTAGAAGTCACTTAATATCTTTAAAGACATGCCATCGAGGTTCGACACGTAGAACGAGACTCATAACCATAAGAGAGAGAAAGGAGCGGGATATTATACATTCGGACTCGAGAGGGATTAGGGATGCTTAGTCTAATATAACCAAATGAGTTAGGACATTAAGAAACATTTTTAGGGATGTTTCTATGTTGGTATTTTCATAGAGAAATTTCGTATAATGCTCCCATTTTGCTTTTACAGGTGTGCTCAATAGTCTCATAGCCTATTTGCTATTATAAACAAAATTGAGAACATATTAAGAGATGCAGACCTAGAATCTTTTCCACTATGTGTGAGTGGGATATGTAATAAAGGGGCACCCATAATGGGCACCTGTAACGCCCATTGTAACAGCCCGCTAAAATTATCAGTTTTGGATTCTTTCCCGACAGCAATCACATCTCTCTCGTCTTAACCCTCTATCTTTAGTTATTTATGTTTAACATAGTTGATTTGGTTGGCTGTAGACTGTGTAGTTAGTGTTTGTGGAGTTCGCTGCGTAGTTGTGAAACGAAGTGTGGTTGTGAAGTGTTAGGCTTGATTTTGTAGTTTTGTGGACTGTGCTGTGAAGTATAGGCGTGAGATGGATGCCGTAGATGTGATACGGCGGGTTGTGTGAAGAGAATACGCGTGTAGCGTATTCTGTGTAATGCAGCGACGCGCCGCACGACGTGTGCTGTAGTGATGTGGGTCGTAGAAGGAAGGGAGTACGCATGTAGTGTACTCCGTGTGGTATGGCGATGCATCGTGTGATGTGCATCGTGTTGATGAGTGTTGTAGCGAAGGAAGTACGCGTAGCGCGTACTCCGTGTCGCGTAGCGATGCACCGTGAGACGTGTATCGCAGTGATGGGTTTTGTAGTGTGAATGGAAGAGAGTTCACGTGAGTGTACTCTGTACTAAGTCGTGATACACCGGATGGCGTGTCACGAAGGGTTGAATGGCGTAGCAGAGAAGTGTGGAGCGTATGGTGTAATGTTGGGAAACTGTATGACAGTGTCCCGAAGCAGTGATGATATGGATTATAGTCCGGGATGACTGGTGTCATCTTGTGGTTGACTATGGCTAAGAGTATATGGATTGAGAAATGAGTTGTTTGTTTGGTTGTTATTGATAATTTTAATGAACTTGTTTTAGTGCAAAGGCTTTCTGAAGTCAATTTATCTCTTCCGAGTATAGTGAAACCTCAAGTTGGCCGTGGTGTTGCAAGTGCTTACAATATGGCAATTGAGTTCAGAAGTGAAAATCTTAAGGACTTGAGTGTTCCTCTTCCAGCTGTTGTGCAGTTCCTCGTGTCTCGCGCTCTATTCTCATAGAACGCGACGATCGAGGTAAGTTAGCCTCTAACTTACTATCAGTTTATTGTGTATGT
>QGSO01000293.1:430625-688125 GCA_011037825.1 Carya cathayensis
CATCACACATACACAATAAACTGATAGTAAGTTAGAGGCTAACTTACCTCGATCGTCGCGTTCTATGAGAATAGAGCGCGAGACACGAGGAACTGCACAACAGCTGGAAGAGGAACACTCAAGTCCTTAAGATTTTCACTTCTGAACTCAATTGCCATATTGTAAGCACTTGCAACACCACGGCCAACTTGAGGTTTCACTATACTCGGAAGAGATAAATTGACTTCAGAAAGCCTTTGCACTAAAACAAGTTCATTAAAATTATCAATAACAACCAAACAAACAACTCATTTCTCAATCCATATACTCTTAGCCATAGTCAACCACAAGATGACACCAGTCATCCCGGACTATAATCCATATCATCACTGCTTCGGGACACTGTCATACAGTTTCCCAACATTACACCATACGCTCCACACTTCTCTGCTACGCCATTCAACCCTTCGTGACACGCCATCCGGTGTATCACGACTTAGTACAGAGTACACTCACGTGAACTCTCTTCCATTCACACTACAAAACCCATCACTGCGATACACGTCTCACGGTGCATCGCTACGCGACACGGAGTACGCGCTACGCGTACTTCCTTCGCTACAACACTCATCAACACGATGCACATCACACGATGCATCGCCATACCACACGGAGTACACTACATGCGTACTCCCTTCCTTCTACGACCCACATCACTACAGCGCATGTCGCGCGGCGCGTCGCTGCATTACACAGAATACGCTACACGCGTATTCTCTTCACACAACCCGCCGTATCACATCTACGGCATCCATCTCACGCCTATACTTCACAGCACAGTCCACAAAACTACAAAATCAAGCCTAACACTTCACAACCACACTTCGTTTCACAACTACGCAGCGAACTCCACAAACACTAACTACACAGTCTACAGCCAACCAAATCAACTATGTTAAACATAAATAACTAAAGATAGAGGGTTAAGACGAGAGAGATGTGATTGCTGTCGGGAAAGAATCCAAAACTGATAATTTTAGCGGGCTGTTACATCCGTCACTACGACAGGGTCACATCACAACTAATGTGGGACATTGTTCCACAATTCCCAACACTACACAACACGTTCTACGCTCCTCAACTGCACCATCCAAACCTTTGTGACACGCCATTTGGTGCATCACGACACCACACAGAGCACACTCTACATGAACTCTCTTCCATTCACACTACGCCACACCTTATTACGACGCACGTCACACGGTGCATCACTGCACTACATGGAGTACACACCACGTGTACTCTCTTCAGACTACGCCATATCACATCACTACTACAGCACACACTTCACACCCACCCTTCGTAGCACACTCCACAACACTTCATAGCACACTACACAGTCAAACCCAACACTTTCACTACACAGCCACCCTTCATATCACAACTACATAGCGAACTCCACAATACTAACAGCACAGTCCACAACCTATCAACTAACATTTAGCATAAATAATGAGGGATAGAGGGTTATACCATCAACGGGATAATCTATGCGTTGCTCACTGACAGTCATGGTCAAAGGCATTGGAAGGGTCGTACGTGGCGGGTAAACTGTGTACAGTGGCTGTTTGGGCTACTTTAGGTGGCTATGGGTGACTCAGCTTATAATGTTGTCTTCCAAGCGTAGAAGCTGTCAAAGTAATACAAGGGTAAGTCCCAAGATCGAATTCACAGGGACAATGAGTTATCAAAGCGTTTGAGAGATTTTCTTTGTGTAAAGGATGTATCGATTATGAAAGATGAAAATTGATGTGGAACTATATTTCTAAAATTACCAAAACTAAGAGACTTAGAGAAAGTGTGTAGCAAATGAATTAAACTTGCAAGAAACAATAAATCAAACACTTGGGTTGGGTTTGAGATTCTTTTTATTTCGGATTCTAGATAATTTCTCGATTAACAATCCAGTCAAGGAATTGATATTCGGAAGATAAAAATTAAGCTCAAGTTTTTGCAATATTTTCTCAAGAAATTTTCTAATTTACTAGCCTATATTTATAATCAATCGAAAGAAGCCTTGATAAATTCAAACTTTTGTTGTGCCTTACGTCAAGAACAAAACAAGAGCAAGAGCCGCAATCTATTTTCCTTTTGAATCCGAATAGTAATTTAGTGAAATCAATATTACACAACAAAATATTGCATCAAACTAGAATCTAAAATAAATTAAATCTCATTCCGCAACCCAAGCTTTAGAAATTAGTTACACATGATATTTTTAGTAACAAAAATAAATCTAAGCAAAGTCATAAAAAGATAGAGAAATAAAAATGAAACCGACTTAATGAAAACTGAAAGAAAGGAAAACGATAAAAAAATGCGGAAACAAATATGGCCTAAGTGTGAGACAGTAACCAAATGATTGAAATGAAGAGAAGCAAACAACTAAAGACTCACGCAGACTACCAATGTAAACCAAAGAAAATAAACCAACCAAAGAAAAATAAAGCCAGCCACTAATTGGTCCGTAATAGAAAGAAATGCTGAAAACTAAAAGAAAAAAAATCAACACTCAATCGGAAAGTAAATAGACAAAGAAGAAAACCTGTTGTCCCCGAACGAAAAAAGATAGACAAAATAAACTAATTCCCTTAGGTCTGCAACTCTAAACTAAAACGTAAAAGAAAGAAAAACAGAAAAAATAACATAAGCTACCTTTCCTCTACTCCTAATCTCTACAGCAGGACATGTAAAAGAAAAAAAACAAAAACTAAAAGAACAAGCCGGCTGAAATAAAGAAATTATAACAAGGAAATAAAACTGAAACTATAACAAGGAAATAAAACTGTAAACTATAACAAGGAAATAAAACTGAAACTATAACAAGGAAATAAAACTGAAAACTATAACAAGGAAATAAAACTAAAACTATAACAAGGAAATAAAACTGAAAACTATAACAAGGAAATAAAACTAAAACTGTAACAAGGAAATAAAACTGAAACTAACTCCAGGAAATAAAACTGAAACTAACTCTTCTCAAACTAAAAAGTAGACTAACAAAACAGCAGAAAAAATAATTGAAGAAGAAAACAAGAAAGCTTCCGCTTGGTTCTCCAAAGAAAGAAATAAAAAAATTGTTCGGCAGCTAACTACTCCAAACAAAAACAAAAAAACTAAATAAAAAAAACTCTGTTCTGCTTCCTCTAAACGAAAAACAGTAAGAAAAGAAAAAAAAAACAGTCTGCCCTTCTTCCGTTCGGAACTCTCTTTTATAGTGCTGCATGTGTGTCTGAATTTTCTGCAGGTGTTCTCTTCACTGCATGTGCCGAGTGCTGTTTCCTTTTCTGTTTGTGTGTTGTGTTTCTGCATGTGCCTCTTGCTTTATTTTCTGCATGTGTGTTGTGTTTCTGCATGTTGTAAGTTGCTATCCGTGAGTTGTGAGCTGCTTTATGTGAGCTGTCCAAGTGATCTGCATGTGTGCTGCATATGTCCTGGTTTGCTGCTGCATGTGCATTTTATTTTCTGCAAGTGTGAGTGATGCCGTGTGATGCTTTCATTTTCTGCTGCATGTTTCTACTTTTTTCTGCATGTGAGTTGAACTTTCTGCATGTGTTCTCTTTTATCCTCTGCATTTCCAGCCGTGAGTTGCATTTTTTTCTGCTGCATGTTTCTGCTCTTTCTGCATGTGAGTTGAACTTTCTGCATTGAATTTCTGCTGCTGTCCGAGTGATGCTGCTGTGTGCTTTCATGTGTGTGTGGTTTGAGTTCCTTTGAGTTTGCTTTCTGCAGGTGTTGTCCATGTGATCTACATTGCTGTTTCTTCTCCCTGCATCCGTGAGCTACTTTTCTGCATGAGGTGTATTTCATGTGTGCGAACTGCTTTGCTTTATGTCCTGCATGTGCCAAGTGATGAGCTGCTGCCTTGTTGTCCATGTGATGCTGCCCACTTGCCAAGTTCCTGAAACACGAAATATTTGCAATGATCGCCAGAAGTGGTTGTGAGGACTTAAAAATCAGATGAAGATCAGTATCCATAAGTTCGTAAAACAAATACACGTCCTTTAAATTTGTCCGGTGAATAGAAATCATAACATCCTTCAAAGCAATGACATTCTTGTGTCGAATATGTCTAAGAAGCTTCAACTCCCTCAGCGCTCTCAGCACATCAATGCAGTTCTCAAAGACATTGTTGATCTTCTTGACGACAACTTTCTCGTTGGTTTCCCTGTTGATGGAGGAGCACACTACCCTATATTCCCCTTTACCTATGGGTTTGATTAGTACGTACTTGCCAAGTTCCTGCATTAGTCGGCCCCAATCAAAATGCATGCATCTATGTTTAATTAGGGGTAATATATTGTTTCGCATGTCAAAGAAAATTAATTCACATTATCTAACTAATACTCTTATTTTAACTCATAAAGCACTTTTACTCAAGATATTTAAGAGTATTAATGTCACATAATTGACCATTTATCAATGGGTGTGGATCTGAGTGGGGAAAAGTTTGGTCATGCTCCTAGAGTGGTGGCCTTGTGGTGGTGCTGAGGTGGCACATGGTGGATGCATGGTGGTTCGTGGAGGGGGTTTGGGCAGTGGATCTCATGGCATGAAAATGGAGAGGGAGGCTTGGTTGGTTGATTTTGGCCATGGAGGGCTTGAGGGAGGTGCGATGGAGCTGTGGTGGGGAGGTGGTGGCAGTCAGGTGGTCCATGGCGGTAGTTCTAGTCGTGAGTTGGAGAAACACCCATGAGAGAGTGGGGGAGAGTGAGAGAGGTGAGGACTTCGGGTGGGCTGGGTAAGATCACCGGTGAGAGGAGGTGGCCATTGGTGGTGGTGCGGTGGCTTAGGTAGCCTTGTACAGTAGTGCACGATGGAGAGCCCATGCATGCTGTGAGTGCATGCGTGAGGTGGTCCGACAAAGATGGAGAGAGTTGGGGAAAGGAAGACCATGGAGGTGGAGCTAGTGAGGTGGTGGTGTCGATGGAGGTGCTCAGAGGCCCCGTTGGCCGCTGACGGCAGCGCTAGTAAGAAGAATTGGTTTTGAAACCCATTTTTGGGTTGTGCTACCATGGTGAAGCGAGAGGCTTACAAAGGAAGGAAACTGACATGGAGAAGGAAGGAGGTGCTGGGGAGTTCGCCTGTGGTGGCGGTGGCTAATGGTGGCCGGCGGTGGGGCTAACCTGGGAGGAGAAAAGAATCTACTAGGGAGATGGGAGCTAGACGTGTGAGCTAAAGGAGAGGGAGGAGAGAGAGGGAAAGAGAGGAAATGAGGGAAAAGGCTAAGGGCTTGGGTATTTAATCCAGACCCTTCGTCTTGGGATCTGCCAAATCGATCTAACAGTAAGGATTTAAATACTGATTTTAATATACGTAAATATTTATTTAACTTAAAATATTGAGAAGAATTAAGATAGAATATTTTTAACTAAATTTTAGTTTATAAAATATAATCTTCATCATTTAATAAATGATGAAGTGTTGCTAATTATTTTTAAGAGAATAGAATCATTTAATTTAACTTAGAGTTTTTAACATAAATTTTAATCTCGTAATATATTTAAATAACTGAAGTCATTTAAATTATATAATTTTCTACAATTATAATATTTTTGGAGCTCTTCAAAAATATTATAATTGTTTTGTTTAAAAACAAGCTTAATCTAATAACACTGAAAGATATCACCTATAAATATTTTTAGGACATTTAAATTATTCGTAAGCTTTAAAATACTGGACTTGCTTTAAAAATCACTTGATATCTTTAAAACACGACATCGAGATCTGGCACACATAACGAGGCTCGTAACTATGAGAGAAGGACCGAGCGGGATGTTACAGCACCCATTTCCCTTCTCTTGAGGGTCATGAAATGGCTAGTAAGCCACTTCATGAGCCTTAATGTCTGGCCCTTGATGGCCTTTGGATGAGATACTTGTGGCATATACAAAAAATCTCTCTTTCAAATGTTCTTTCTAGTCTTGGCATTTAGGTTATGAAATATTTGGGTATTGCTCTGGTCTTACCACTTAGCATACTCTACCATCGATACAGGAGATTTTGGATGAACAACAACAACGACAGAGAATCCGTGGAACAACTATACTAGATCTACAATTTGTCAACAAGGTAATATCGCTTCCGCTATGTACTTTGATATAATATTTCTAACATAGCCAAATTCAGGGCCTCTGGTATTTTTACTTTATGAACTTTTAAATCTTTTAAATTTCTGTTATACCAGATTATGTCCGTGATGATGGTAGCATTTTTCCTCTTTGAACTTTCAAATTCCTGTTAGTTGTTATACTAAATTTTGTGATTGTCATATGCGAATAGACAGGCGATTAATGAATCCCACAAAGCTTTAAAGAGAAGGTCATGCCCTTTATAAATGATTTCAGTGATATTTATTTATTAAATAGTTATTTTGGAGTATAGGCCCAAATATGACTTATGCTTATATTAAATTAATATAAATGATATCGAAACCAAGCTCACTTGACAAGTGTTAGGCTTGCCCCGTAATGATAGAATGTTGCACTGTAATGATAGAATGGTCTGACTTGGATGTCGGGAATTTTTGGAGTTTATTCTAATACCCAAATTGAGTTAGGAAGGTGGTCTTTGGGCTTGATTTTGCTAAGCACCTATTGCTAAGCACGTACTGCTGGTTGTACTGAATGTGGATGAGGAATTTGATAGTATTGGCCTTCTGTTCTACAATATTGAGCCGGTCCTGGGTTGCTTGTCCCGATTTAGAGGCTGATTAACATGGCTATTTAGTTGGTTACTCACACTCCTTCCTCAATTCCTTGATTTGGTGGAAGCCATACGACCTTCTATTTGGGATTACAGTGAAATTAGCAACTGTTGCTTTATATTTCTCTTGTTTTGATCATCAGTTGCTGCATCTCTCTTTTCTTTTTCTCTTTTCTTTTTTCCTTTTTTTTTTTTTGTTTAAAAATTTCTGGATATATGAAATCATTCACAACTTTCATTTTTGTCAAATTAGCTTGCATCTGAAAGTTATGCTTAGATACATGATTTTTTTTTTTTTTTTTAAATTCTGGTTTCTTAAAAAAAAATTAAATGAGTTTTATCGAGTTTGTGAAAAGTGGTGAACATGTTTGGATTGATGAATGTTTAGAGATGTCTTTATATTGCGGTTTGAAAACGCGGTGAGACTTATTGAAAACATGTTTGGAAAGAATATTCCTTCAAGTGTGTTTTTAAGTTCTATAATTTTTTTTTTTGTTTACGAAATCGAGATAAGATGTTCAAAAAAGTCAGACTTTTTGTAGTAGACCCAAGAATTGTATAAATAGACGATGATCAGCATGTGGAATAATACAAGAAAATACATATCAATACTCAATTTCTCTCTTATTTCTCTCTTATCATCTCTCTAATTCTTTCTATTACATCTTCTTTCACTTCTATCTCTGGGTACGTGTGACAAGTTTGGTATCTAGAATAATTGATGATCAGTCGTTCTCTATGGCTGGCGGAACAAGATTGAACCAGTTGCAAGATTCTTTTTCTACTTTCAAGAAATCTTCAAAATCTCATCAGAAGGCTTTGGAGATAGAAGTTGGCTGCTTGAAGAGGTCCTTCGATACATAGTAAAGAAATTTGGAGTCCTTGGTACTACAGTTGAAAGGGCTCACTACAGAAATGCAGATGATGAATTTGAATAAATGTTACACCTAAAATTTGACTCAAATTAGTGAATTAAAAATTCAGAGCTATTTTACCTGCGAGAATACAGGTGTTATAGTACCTAACAGGGTCGAATGCACAGAGATTGACTTATATGATAAGGAAAATAAACTAAAACAATGAAAATAAATTATTAAAACATATGTACGATTAAATAGAAGTGAAAATTACTGAGATGAAGATTTTTAAAATAACATAATACAATTAAAATGGTAAAATAAATCAATATGGAGAATGCCTAAAATTTCAAGGATCAGTCTAATGATTTAGAATATTGTCTCCGATCAATTTACTTCAATTAAACTAGAATAGTGATTCCGTTTAACTTAAAGATTTAATAGTTATGGCCAAAAAAACTAATCACTGATGATTAACCATGAACGATTGATGGTTAAAACATTCACAAACCTATTTGAATATCACAGAAATTTTTCAAACATCCAATGTATTCAAAAATCACAATGAACTAAGATAAATATATAGATAATCAAAATATCCAATAATAAAAACATTTAATCGATCAAAATTACAATATAAATTCTAATATTGATCCTAAAACAATGTCTAAATCATTAAATTTCACATCTAACCTTATTACGAAAATTTAACCATGTTCATCACAAGAGCCATGTAAATCAAGTAAATATTCTCCATCAAAAAACTAAATAAAACACATAGATAACATTAGAAAAACAACCCTCACGAGAGAGCAACGGTGGAGAGAAGATAGAGTAAACAACTCAAGCCATGCATCTTGCCTCGTGTAGAACCAGGAAACCCCCGAGTGTTGAAAGCTCCTGACGAAACTCCCTGCGTGGAGACGTGCAGGGTCTCACTCCGGCCTTTTCAGCATCTTCACTTCCCCCCCAAATGAAAAAATAAAAATTGCTTCAGTACTTCTGTGTGTCAAAAAGCAAGCCCCCTTTTTTTTTTCTCCCCCCTCCGTTGCGTGTAAGGGTAAGTCAAAGAAAAACGTCCAAAACTTTCCCAGCTAAAGTGCTGCGTGGCTCTCTGCTTCTCCTCTTTTTTGTTCGTCGTTTCAGCCTCCCAAAAAATTGCCTCCTGATTAATGACTCTAAAGAACAGTTCCGAACGAAAAAAGAAAAAAGAAAAAAAACAAACGGTTGTCTTCCTCTTTTTATTTCACTGCATGTTAAACATAAAAAAGGCAAGGAAAGAACTGCTGCCTGTGTCTCTCGAAAGCAAGATCTTGTATTTTTCATGTGGCCGTGTTTCCACCACGTGGTCCTTTAAAAACTGTCCCCATGTGCTGCATTTATTTTCTTTATTCTGTACATGGGTCCCGCATCTTTTATGCATGTGATTTTTCTTTCTTTCATGTGACGCCCCCAAAATCTCCACGTACCAACACGGGGAAATTGAGACGTACGGATGATGACATCACGGGTCACCACCTTATCGAAGAGTGCCAAGTGTGTGCAAGCGACAGATGTGCACAAGGAGATACGCAGCGGATAGCAAAGTCAAATACTAAGTACCAGAATTTTTCTTAAATAAAATACAAAACGGTTCAAAGGTACATAATAAAATATTACATGATATAAATATTGTTTCAAACCAAACATAAAGCATGAACTCCAACTCAGATCTCCGGCGGAGCCGCATCCTCGGGCTCAGCCTCCTCCTCCTCCTCGAACTCTGTATCAAAATCTACGGTACCAAAAATGGTGCCGCAGGTAAGTAAAATCCAAAACACCACTAGATAAAAACATATTAAACTCAAACAACAAGCATGAATGAATGCCAATGCACAAAACTCCCAAACCATATTTTTCCACGCACGCCAAAAACCCATTTGGCTTAAAAACATAACCTTTAAAACCAAGCCTCGCCATTATCCCAGATAATGGCCCAAACCACCATTTTCCCAGAAAATGGATCACAAGACCATCGCCATTTTCCCAGAAAATGGCCCATATCCGAAAACCATGAAAACCAACCAATTATGCATGCACCATGATCTCCCCTAGGGATCATCCGCACACTCTGGCTCTGTGCCACACCGCAGGTAACGTCTACGCGTGTGACACCTACACGAGTGATGCCCAGACTCGCGCCTCCACCTTGCGCGTACCTGGCCAGGCCATCCTCTAGTCCCCGCCACTAAAAGGACCACGGAGTCGACACGACAGCGTTACCGTATCGTGCGATCCGGTCGTCGCCCAGCGACAACCCAGGGGATGTCACTCAGTATTAACCACTCCCGAGTGACCAGAGGAGCTCCACCGAGATAATAACCCATCCCGGCTTGGGCTCGTGACACGCACGCACCCAAAAATCCTTTTACGCCAATAAAACATGATTTTCTCAATTTAAATAAAATGCACGTGCATGCATCATGTAAATGCCAATTTCAATGCTCGACAAATAAAATCAACCATAGCACAACAATTCAAACAACTCCGTCCTTCATCCATCCGACCCCCGAACTCCTCGGACTCAGTCCGGAATCAGCGAACCAACCAAATAAATTATTGAAAGAGTAAAATACATTTAAATCTAAAAGTAGAGTTTGAAAAATACTTACAGCGCTATATAGGATTTTTAGAAGGTTCGGCGCGAAGCGAACGGCGATGCGAAAGCAACGTAACAGTGCAAATGCACTGTTCCCGTGGGTCACAAAATACCCACTTTTGACCGGGGACAAACCAAGGCACCAAATTGATAGGGAATGGTCTATTATATGTTGAAATATGAAAAGTACTGATATTGTTCATTAGGAGTTAGTTTTATATTTTTGCATGATATTGTGATTTTAATTTTTATGTAAAATTATGTTAATTAGGTCAAAATTCAAATGGGTTATTTGGGTCAGTTCAACCCATTAACATAAAATGAGCCGTGTCGTATTGACCTATTTTCTAATTAACTAATAACGGATCAAAATGTGTTGTGTTGTGTTAACTCGTTATTTTAACAAGTCGTGTTAGAGTTTAAAATTCTGACACATTTAGCTTCACAAGTCATGTTCATGTTAACCCATATATTATAATGTGCATGCTTTAACACGAAACGACCATGACCTGTTACCATAATTTGCCACCCTTGACCATACAGAGGTGGAGGGAATGACACAAGGATTGCTTGTAACACACCTCGCCAGAAATTCAAGGAATGAATTTCTTTAAGTTTTAGGAACCTCGAGAAAACTCGAAAGTTTTGACGAATCAACTCAATCGCATAGGTTTTACTCTGTCAGCATAGTCAGTATAGCCACTCACTATGGTGCCAAAAGTACAATTTTAATTATTTTAGATATCTAGAAGTGCCAGAATGGGATACGGTCTATGCCATTAGTGTCGTTTGAATATTTAGGATTTTATGGCGCGATAAAACCATTTTCAGTTTTTGGACGAAACATTTGTTCGAAAATGCATTTTGATTATTTCGAGGACTTCAAAGTCGAAGTTTAATAATATATTTGCACCCTAAGGTTAGTATGTATATTTAGAACTTTACCGTGCAAATTTTATTTTCACTTTTTTTGAAGTGATTAGTAACCTCGTTAGTAGCACCAAGTGCAATATTTTTAAAATTACAATGTAGAATGTCCAAATTAAGTTAAAGAAGTTTTATTTGGACACTTGACAAGATCTTAGCCACACTTGGTGGATAGTATTAGACACTTGGTGCCAAGAGGAACCATGAGATGAAAATGTGAAGGAAATCAAGCATTAAGATCATGTCACCTAAGCAAAATACTATTACATCCAATCATCAAATTTGTGCCAAACCAAATAGGGTTTCAGCCCTAGTGAAATCCCAAATACTTGGAATCCAATTGAAACCCTAAAAACTTGGTTGAAACTGAAACCCAAAACAGTTTTCCCAAACCCCAAACTTGTTTTCAAACCCTAAATGGATCCAGTTTCTATCTTAGTGTTTAATCACTTGATTAAATCACTTTCACATGCTATTAGCTAATCAAATTCATTCTATGACATCATTATTCAATCCTTTAGACCTTGAAAATTTCATTGGGCAAAAAAAATTAGAATTTGGTTTGATAGCATCCCAAACCCATTGTTTTAGGCTGACAAAGCCATCACTCAAGGTCATTCACAACCCTATCATCACCCCTCGGTTGTGTAAGAATGTCTCCAATCCATTTCCCTTTCATTTCATTCATTTCCAACACTTTTCTTAGAGAGAAAACTAAAGGTTCTCTTGGACAATTTTTCTGAGTCACTTTGCACATCATTTTTGAAGCTTTTGAAAGTAATATCTCATGAATTTCCAGAGTTTTTTTTATTTTCAAGGCCATGCAATCAGTAAAAAGTTGTTTTGAGCTCGAAAAGGTCATGAAGTGATGTAAACTGGACAGTGCTTGCTATTTTGTTATTTTTAACCAAGCTACTGGAAAGAACTTGGTTTGATTATTTTATGGAGTGTAGTTAACATTTTTATATGAAAGTTTGATGAGGAGTTGTTGCATGTTATAAGCTTTTGATTAAATGTTTTCTTAGATCTAAAAAGTTGGAAACTGGAAGGAGTAAAACATTTGATGTGATGTGAAAACTTTGATCATTTGTGGTTAAGTTATACTCCAATAGCTTTGATATTTTTATTTGGTGATCCTAAGTCTTTGATATACATGTTAGAATATTAGTTTGAATATTTTTTGTATTTATTTTTTAAGATATGATTTTTATGCAAAAGGAAACTCGATTAAGCCATAAAGTAACTCGATTAAGGTTTGTGGTTAGATCCATGTTATGGTTTAATTTAGGCCACGTAATCTTGAGTTTAATGCTTGGATCTACTTTAGGAAATGTCTTTAACCAAGTGATGTTATTGGTTTGTGATTTTGGAAGTTATTTTTTAAATATAGAGTTCTTGGAGATGTTTTTAAAGGAGATCAAACCTTGTGAATCAAAGATTATGTTTTTAGTTAAAGTTTGAAACTTTTTGTTAAAAAGTTGTGTTTTTATGAAGTGGATTTTTGTTGGTTGTTTTAGTATGCTTTTTAAGCATAGGATGTGATGATCTATATTGCAATATTTTGGTTTAAGCTTAAGTTATGAGGTTGTGTTTTTGCCTATGAGTGTTTCGGCTTTAGTGTTATTGTCATGGTTGTGATTTGTTTTAAATTTTCTAATTAGGTATTTGGATTTAGGACAAAACTTACATGAGGAACGTAAATTTTGATAAATTTTGGAGTTAAGATGCAAAATCCCTAAGTTAAGGTTAAAATTGTCATTTTCCCACATGTAGATTATAGAGGGTAAAATGGAAATTTTACTCTAAGATAGAATTTTCATGTTTCTAAGTTATAGTGTCTAAACTAGTGTGAAATTTCCTGAGTTGACAAGGTAAAAATCAATAGGTTTCAAATAAGACCTAATTGACTCATCACCAGAGCGAAGTTAGGCACTAACGTCGATGGTGCCACCCACATTTCAATTTCATTTTATACATACGTGTGCTAGTACAGATACCTAACATAGGATACGTACATTATGTGTTCCAAAGCAGGTGCAGATACCTATGAACTGGCACATATGTTTACGCACTCATAGCTTAAACAAATACCTGTATTGTGATGCAATAATCGGTAGAGACACATGGCTCAAGGAAACTCATGTAGCACCCCATTTCACTTTTATGAATCACGCTTAATTATTAAACAAGTTTCCAAGTTCACGTATTTCACATTCATGTTCATGTTATTCAGTCAGTTCACATTCAGTTCATGTTCAATTTCAGTCAGTTCACATTCAACTTTATGTCATGTTTAAGTTCAAGTCAATTCAGTTCTTCTCATATCAGGTCATGTCATCTTGAGTTTCAAGTTCAATCCATGCTCTGTTTAAATCATGTCAGTTCATGCCATGTTATATGTCAAGTTATGTCATACTTATTTCTGATTATAATTATACATTCATGTCTTTACTATCATGCATGCATCTGTAAATTGTATGTTAAGTTTTTTGTTAACTAGCTGAAATTTGTACTCAAATCTCACCATGTTAACTCAAGTACCATTCCCCCCAAAATGGTAGATCATGTGACAGGATCAAGAGATGTGGCAGATGATTGACTGAAGGTGGTCAACTAGACAGAAACAACATGATGCGGAGCCCATCACTTTGATGCTCTATTTTATGATAGTATTATGGCGTCCTTGACCGAGTTACACAAGCTACTCAATGGATTAGTCTAATAGTTACCTTAGTTTTACATGTACTTTGGGTGCTCTGTCTCCAATTCTATATATGTTACCAACATGTTAGACAAGTACTGTAACATTTTGAATACCAGTTATTATGTGAATTTCATAAATTATGTTTATATTTTTAGAATATATTACTTCTGGTACATAGTATTGCTCAAAGAAAAAAATTATTCACTGCAAATATTGCATATTATTAGATGCTTGCAAGGTGCATTGCATTTTTAATTGTCATGAATGGGGAGATAAGCTTGTATTGTATGTCCTGACGATTCAGATATCCGTCCAATCTCAACTAAAATCTAGGGGCGTCACAGTGGCCACCAAGGGCCACCAATTGGGCAACCCAATTTTGGCCACCCAAGGGATGACCATCAACAGCCACCCCTTTTGTGACACCCCTTGATTTTTGCTTGGGATCAAACAAATTCTGAAGCGTCAGGACATGCAACACAAGGTTACCTGCCTTCATTCATGATAAATAAAGATGCAATACACCTAGCACGCATCTAGTAGTATGCAACATTCACATCGGATAATTTTTTTTCTTTAAGCAATACTATGTACCAAATGAGATATATCCCAAAAATTTTGAAACTTAATACATAAACATTAAAGTGATAGACCTTCTCAATTACAACGTAAGTCCAAAAGGTCTGTAATCATAAGAGTACTAGATATCGAGCTCCTTACGTGCAAGTAGGAACTAAAGCCACTACTAGGCCAGTCCATTAAGTAGCTTATGCAATTCAATCAATGATACCATAATACTAACAATAAATCTAAGAATTGAGGCTATAAGCTCCATGTTGTGTCATGCCATCATCGTCTAATCGACCGTCTCCAGTCAATCAACCTCTGGTGCGTCTCCTGATCCTGGCACATGATCTATCATTTCGGAGGGAACAACTTTCATGAATGAATCATAGTGAGAAAATACATTCAATGGCTTAAAAAACTAAAAGCAAGAAGGCTCAAAAAAATTGCCTGAGAGAGCTTCTAAGTTTCTCTACGTGAGAAAATGGATGAAATGAGAGGGGGATGGTCTACACACCTCTTACACAAACTAAAGGGTGAAGTGAAGGCTTGAATGATGGTGGTTGATAAAGTGTTAAAATTGCATGACTAAGCTGTTACAGTGAATAAATTGTTTAACTAAAAATTGAGTTAAGCACTTAATTATACAGTAGATTATGATACTTGAGTCAATTAATAAATTTTGATATTTTTACACTTAAAAATATTTATAATGCAGTTGTTCCATATCATAATTAATACTCCAATTTTACCCTCTCATTTCTTACTTATATGTTGCAGGGCAATATTGGAAAGGAACACATGAGCTGCCGAATGGGTTCTCTTGGAAGGCTAGGTAGAGCTTGATTTTAATTGGTGGCAGAGCACACCAATACTGCATCTGAAAATAATAAATGAAAAAGAATAAAAAACAAAAGCAAGGCGCAAAGATGTGGGATAATTGGAATGTGGGGCACTATTGCCTCAAGTGTTGTCAGACCAGCAGCAAATTCAAGCACTGGAAGGTGCAATGCACATTTGGACTCAACACTGGTGCATGGCTGGAAGACTACTGTTGGAGTATTGCAACACATATAGATAATATGGAATTAAAGTCTAAAGTAGAAAAGGCTAAAATAGGCAATACAATATAGTTAGTTAATTCTGTTACTTTACATTTTCAGTATAAATAGAATGTAATGGCAGACTCGGATACCACTTCTTTTCATCAATACAATTCAGAATTCTTTTCCTTTTTCTCTGTTTTCAAGTTCTTTCTTCATTTGATTGAGTTCTTGTCATGGTATCAGATTAGAAATTCCGCACTTTTCTCTTCTGGGATTCGATCTATCTTCTTTCTAATAATCTTTTGATCATCTTCTTTACTTTCTCTTCATTACAATTTCTTCAAGATTTTGTAGTGATTTTTTTGCACTACAATTTCTTCAAGATTTTGTAGTGATTTTTCTGCATCACAATTTCTTCAAGATTTTGTAGTAATTTTTCTGCATCACAATCCCAAGTCCGTGATTCTCGATCTTTCTTGAAATGGGTTCTGAAAATTCTGTTGATTCTGTCCCTACTATTTCATCAGAAGTTCCAAACATAAATCCATCAGATATTTCATCAAGTCCCTACTATCTGCATCCAAGTGATAACCCTAGTGCCCTTCTTGTCTCAGAGATCTTTACTAGAGATAACTATGTTGCTTGGAACTGCTCGATCACCATTGCTTTATCTGTCAAGAATAAAGTGGCATTCATCGATGGTTCAATTCAACCTCCACATATTTCTGAATCTGTTCTTCACACAGCTTGGTTAAGGGCCAATAACTTGGTACTTTCTTGACTTATATAAACTCTATTTCCAAAGATATTTGAAGCAGTCTGCTATATGTAATTCATCTCTTGATCTTTGGAATGAATTGAAGACTCGATACTTAAGAAGTGATGAACCAAGGGTTTTTCACCTTGAAAATCTTTGAGATGCATAAACCAAGGTTCTTCCTCTGTCACTGAGTACTTCAGTGCTTTTAAGACATTATGGGATTTTTTCTCCTTTTTGCTACAAAGGTAACAATCAGATTATGTTCTAAAGTTTCTTGTTGGTTTAAATGATTCTTTTGCATCCATAAGAAGTCAATTGCTTCTTTCAATACCATTACCACCTATGGCCAAGGTCTTATGTTTATTACTCCAAGAAGAAAGCCAGAGACAAATGACCAACTCAATTTCTATTAAAATCCATGCATTGATGGTTAAATAGTCGACTCCTGTAGCAAATCAATACAGATTTGCCAAAGAAAAATCCAAGAAATCTATCCTTCATTGTACACATTGTGGATACAATGGACATATAGTGGATAAGTGCTTCCAGCTTCATGGATACCCTCTTGGGTGGACTGGACCGAAAGGAAAAAGAAATCATTCTACTACTCATGTTGCAATTGCAACTGATGATGTCTGTAAACAAAACAGTAATGCGTCTCACATGGTTTCTTTGACTTCTGAAGATTTCAATAAACTACTAGCTATTGCCAATTCCTCTTAGTCATCTCAGTCATCTCAAATTCCCTCAAACACCCAGAATATATCATCTTGCAATCTTGTCACTTCCTCTCAATTTTCTAGTAATTCTTCTTGCAATTCAGTTTCTACCATTTCAAAATTTAAATGTTCTTGGATATTAGACAATGGTGCAATAGATCACATGATCTGTTCACCCCTATTCTATTGCTTTCCCCCTAAACCAATAAATGTATCTATCAATCTACCCAATGGATAGATTATACCAACTACACACATAGGAACAATTTGCATTTCTAATAATCTTTTCTTGCAAAATGTCTTATGTGTACCATCTTTTACCTTTAATCTCTTGTCTATTTCTAAGCTAACCAAGATTCTAATATTTCTTTGTCTTTCTTTCGTACTCATTGTCTTTTACAGGACCAAACAATGAAGAAGATGATTGGGATTGCATTTGAGAAACAAGGCTTATATTACTTCAATTCTGCTTATGCAAATTCTAAGACTAATCCAACTCATTTTTTTGCTGCCTCTCAAAAGTCATTGGACTTATGGCATTACAGATTAGGCCATGTATCTCTTTCTAGACTTTCTTCTCTTAAACATCTCGATTCATCTATCTCCATGGATTGTCAAAGTGTATGTGATATCTGCCCCTTAGCAAAGCAAAGAAAACTATCATTTCCTGTATCACATAGCAAGTCTAATAAAATGTTTGATTTGATTCATTGTGACATATCGGGCCCATTTTGAACCATTTCTTATTCAGGTTATAAATTTTTCTTAACAATTGTTGATGATTTTACACGTTGTACTTGGGTTTATATGCTTAAAACAAAATCTGAAGTTCCATTCCTACTTAAAAGTTTCTGTAAAATGATTAAAACACAGTTTGATATTGCTGTCAAAATTATAAGATCAAACAATGGACCTAAGTTCCTACTCACATATTTCTATCATGAAAATAGAATTCTACACCAAAGAAGTTGTGTAGAAACCCCATAATTAAATGGCACAATAGAAAGAAAACATCAACATTTGCTTAGTACAGCTAGGACTTTAATGTTTCAAGCAAATATTCCATTATCTTTTGAAGTGACTATGTTCTCACAGTAGCCCATATTATTAATAGGATCCCTACTCCTCTTCTTAAAAACAAAATTCCCTATGAAATGCTTTTCAATAAAACACCAAAACTTGCTCATCTAAAAGTATTTGGTTGTCTTTGCTTTGCTTCAACACTTCAACATCACAGACAAAAATTTGATCCTATTAGTTGTCAAGTGCATATTTCTTGGGTATCCCTCTGATATAAAAGGCTACAAAGTAATGGATTTCCAAACTAAGAAAGTCTTCATCTCTAGAAATGTTATATTTCATGAAAACATTCTTCCTTTTATAGCTGTACCATCTAATCCTCAAAATCACACATTTCTATTACCTCCATCAGAAAATTCATACAGTTATGATATTTTCCATAGTAATCCAATTGCTAATCCACCTGCATTATCAACTTCACATGTAGATAATCCACATATTGATGATGACCATAATGATGACCATCAAAATTCTCCTATACCTCAGAACAATCATATTTCCAATAATCCTCAACAACTCAGAAAATCCACTCAACTTAGACAAGCACTTCATTTTCCGCAGGACTATTATTGTAGCCAAGTTTCTTCAAATGCAGCTCCTTCAATTTCTTCTGCTAGCTGATGGTTCTATACAAGGTAATTTCTACTCCATTTCTCCTTTCCTTTCTGCAAATAAGACTTTCATCATCTCATAAAGTCTTCCTTGCTTCTATCACAACTTCATTAGAACCCAAAACATATAAACAAGTTGCTCAATTTCCATAATGGCAAAAGGCTATGCAAAATGAACTTAATGCTTTAGAGTTAAACAAAACATTGGAGCTTGTTACTTTACCTAAACATAAACAGACCATTGGTTGTAAATGGGTGTTTAGAATCAAATACAAAGCTAATGGAACAATAGAGAGACATAAGGCAAGATTAGTGGCAAAAGGTTACACTCAACAAGAAGGCTTGGATTTCTTTGACACCTTCTCACTTGTTGCTAAGATTACTTCTATTAGACCATTGC
Organism: Carya cathayensis; assembly: GCA_011037825.1. Classification (NCBI taxonomy): domain Eukaryota; kingdom Viridiplantae; phylum Streptophyta; class Magnoliopsida; order Fagales; family Juglandaceae; genus Carya; species Carya cathayensis. Next base: position 449,676 of record QGSO01000293.1, read on the forward strand.
TGTTGCAATGCATTTTTACATGGTGAACTACATGAAAAGGTTTACATGGATTTGCCTCCTGGTCTGCCAAATCAGAACAACAAAGTTTGTAGACTTCTAAAAAGTCTTTATGGTTTTAAACAGGCCTCTAGACAGTGGTTTGAAAAACTGTCTAACTCTCTCATCAACTATGGTTTCTCTCAAGGTAGATCAGATTGTTCATTATTCATCAAAAAGTCAGCAACATCCTTTATGGCATTGATAGTATATGTCGATGATGTATTATTAGCCAGTGATAGTTTACAAGATATTGAACTATTGAAGAAATTTCTAGATGATCAATTCACAATTAAAGACTTGGGGCCATTGAAATATTTTCTTGGACTAGAGGGAGCAAGATCTCACACTGGGATCTCTCTTTGCCAACGAAAATATGCACTGGACATTCTACAAGATACTGGCCTCATTGGTTCCAAACCAGCAGCATTTCCTATGGAATCTAATCTTAAACTGGTTATTGATGATTTAGAACCAAATGAAGATCCATCTGATTATAGAAAACTGGTTGGCAAATTGTTATACTTAACAATTACCAGACCAGATATTGCATATTCTGACCAAGTTTTGAGCCAATTTCTAGCAAAACCGATAGTCAATGTGACACCTCCAGATTTCGCTTGGGATCAAACGGACATCTGAAGCGTCGGGACATACAACACATGATTACCTACCCCTGTTCATGACATATAAGATGCAATGTTCCTAACATGCATCTAGCATTATGCAATATTCGCAGCAGATAATTCTTTTTTTTTCTTGAGCAATACTATGCACCAAACTTATAATATCCCAAATAGTTAAATCGTAATCCAAGCATACTTAACAAAATAAACATCCACGATTTCAGCATGAGTCTTAGAAGAGTATAACCTCAAAAACATGGGAGACCAAACTCTATATTTACTCAAAATACACTATTGAGGAAGTTTGTCGAGTAACTCATGTAACTCGACTAACGAGGCCAGAAAACTATCCAAAAACTAACTATGGAAGTTGTAAGCTCCGTGTCGTATCTACGGCATCTAGTCAACCTTCGTCAGTCTACCAATGTTCGCTCCCTGCACTGATCCTAACACATCGCCTACATTCGGAGGGAATGGTAGTTGGGACTACCACGTTGAGATTTGATTACAAATCTCAGTAAGTTCACAGGAAACTCCCACACAGGTTAATTATGAATGCATGACAGTAAAAGCATGAATGCATAATGAAAGTCGTAAGTAAGCATAGCATAACTTGACATATAGTATGACATAACCTGAACTTAAATGTGAACTGAACTTGACTTAACATGACATGAACTTGAGCTTAAAACATAACATGGACTAGCAACATAACATGAACGTGAAACTTAAAACATAACATGGACTTGAAATATAGCATGAACGTGAACATGCATAACATAAATATGAACTTGAACTTAACATAAACCTGAGCATAACATGACATAAACGTGAACTTGAGACATAATGTGAACGTGAACATAACATAACATGAACGTGAACTTAAAAATAACATGTACGTGAACATAACATGACAGAAACGTGAACTTGAAACATAACATGAACGTGAGCTTAAACATATCATAAACACGAACATAACATGATATGAACATGAACTTGAAACTTAACGTGAACATGAACATAACTTGTACGTGAGCATAACATAACATAACATGAACTTGATCTGAAACTTGTCTTAACGTGGACTTGAACTGAAACTTATTCTTATCTCATTGGGTCACCATGATTGCTTATTCTTAACTTCTTGACATGAACTTGGAATCTTATTCAATAGACTTAATTAATAATGTGACCATATGGGTGCTACACGGGTCCCCTAGAGCCGTGTGTCCCTGCCGATTACCGCATCACAACACAGGTATCTACACCAGCTGTGAATGCGTTAATACGTACTCCACAGTTGATGTGGCCCCACGTATTCTACGTGTCACAATTGCTGTGTCTAACATAGTGTATGCTCCACAGTTTTTGTGACCCCATACTTCATGCTCCACAGTTGTTGTGGCCCCATGAATACACGTAAAATAAAATATGGCACCATCGGCGTTAGTGGCTAGCGCGCTCTGGTGACCAGCTAATTAGACCCCATTCGTAACCTGTTGACTGTACTTCGTCAACCCAGGGAATTTCACACCTATTTAGACACTCCAGGGTGAACAAAGGAGTTCCACTAGGATATTACCCCATCTTAGCACTTAGGGTCGTGATTGACATGAATAACTTAACTTAAACGTGATCTGAAACTTGACTTAACATAAACTTAATCTGACTTCTTTAGTTAACATGACATACTTGCAATGGTGAATATTACATGATATGACATACATGTAACATATGGCATACTTAACATAGCTAACTTATAGCATATGACAATACGTGATAGAATAGATTGTGTAACAGATAAATATTCGCGACAGAATAAATCATGTATAACAAATAAACATGTAATGACATGGCATGACATGACATATATGATAACCTACATACATAAATTGTAGTTCCCTTACCCATCATACATACATAATAAACTGATAGTAAGTTAGAAGCTAACTTACCTCGATCGTCGCGTTCTACGAGAATAAAGTGCGAAACACGAGGAACTGTAGGAAGGTATTCTAAAAGTTAGAAATTTAATTACTAACAATTAGAAACATGAAAACAAGCTAACTTAGAGTAAAATTATCATTTTACCCTCTACATGTGGGAAAATGACCATTTTACCCCTAACTTAAGGATTTCACATCTTAATTCTAAAAATATCCAAAATTTACATTCCTCATGTAAATTTTGTCCTAAACTCAAATATTAACTCAGAAAGATTTTAAAAAAATCACAACTATGGAAAACACACTATGGCCGAAACATCCATAGGCTATTTATCTTGATTTTTGTTGCAATTCCTTCCAACTTCAAAACTCATGCTTAAACCAAAATTTTGCAACAAAGATCATCCTATTCTAAGTTTTCAATCATACTTAAAACATCCATTTAGAAAAAGCTAATAATCAACACCAAAATTTTTGTAAAAAGATCCAAACACTTAATCACAAGCTTTGACCCTAAATCGAAACATCTCCAGGAATTCCAAAAATCAAATCTTACTTCTAACATATTCATAACATCATCTTAACATCAACCATGATTTAAATCATCAAACTAAAGTCACCAAAATCACAAAATAACACTTGGCGTTTTTGGTTTGACACTTAGTCCAAAAACAGAAACTTTTTCCTCAACTAGTTTTGATAAATCTCTTAATCAATGGCTTAAGAAGGTGAGATCTTCAAAATAAAGCATCACATGGTTTAAAAATGTGTCCTAAAGAATATCCAACCATCAAAATTACAATCACATGGCTAAAAATCAATAAAACATGGATCTAATCTAAAAAACGTCAAATCTTAGGCCTAACCGAAATCCTCTTGCATAGAAAAATCATATCTTTGAAGCTAATACTAAATATCTTCAAAATAAAATCCTAACATGAAAATAAGAGACTTAGGATCATCATATAAAAATATAAAAGCCTTTAGAGTAAGATCAAACCTTGAAATATTCAAACTTTCTACAAATAAAAACTGTTTTGCCACTTCCAGTTTTCAAGTTTCTAGATCTAAGAAAATTTATCATCAAAAGCTTTAGTCATGCAACAAAAACTCAATGAACACTCTTAAACACATGTTAAGAACACTCCATAAAATTTTCGGACCAATATATGTCCATTAGCTTGGTCAAAAACTCCAAAACATAAATACTCTCCAGATTCACGCCTAGAATGACCGTTCCATGGTTAAAAATACTTTTTACCAACCAAATGACCATGGAATGATACAAATAATATATCTACGGAAACTATACTCAAAGAGGAACAACTTTTATGAAAGAGTTATCATATGAAAATACTTACAAAGGGTGGAAAAGCTCCACGCAAAAAGACCCAGAAATCTGCCCGAGAGAGCTCTTTTGGGTTTCTCTCTAAGAACGGGGTGAAGAAGTGATGAAAGGGAAATAAGTGTGACTTGCACGACTCAAGACTTCTTTAAGGGAATATATGGACCTGAATGACCATTGATTGGAGGTAGATATGTGACATAAAGTGGAGAATAGAGAGGGGAAAGGACAACCTACAGAAGCTGTGAGATATGGAGGTTGATGGGGTGGGCTTCTCCATCTCATCAAGGCACTATTGGGTGCAGCCAAGGGCAGTGAATGGTCTGCCATATGCGGGACGAAACTTGTCCAATAAGCCTTGCCAAGGTGGCCAAATTCGTGGGCCTTGGTGGGCCCCAACCAAGTGGGCTTTAATTTGGGGTTTAAAGGAGGTTTGGTTAGGGTTTGAGATGCTATCAAGCCCAAATCCAATTTTTCTTGGCCCAATCAAATTTTCAAGATTTAAAAGGTTAGATAAAGATGTCATAACAAGAAATTGAGACATTAATGTTGTCTTCCAAGCGTAGAAGCTGTCAAAGTAATACAAGGGTAAGTCCCAAGATCGAATTCACAGGGACAATGGGTTATCAAAGCGTTTGTGAGATTTTCTTTGTGTAAAAGATGTATCGATTATGAAAGATGAAAATGGATGTGGATCTATGTTTCTAAAATTACTAAAACTAAGAGACTTAGAGAAAGTGTGTAGCAAATGAATTAAACTTGCAAGAAACAATAAAACAAACACTTGGGTTGGGTTTGAGATTCTTTTTATTTCGGATTCTAGATAATTTCTCGATGAACAATCCAGTCAAGGAATTGATATTCGGAAGATAAAAATTAAGCTCAAGTTTTTGCAATATTTTCTCAAGAAATTCTCTAATTTACTAGCCAAATTTATATTCATAATCAATCGAAAGAGGCCTTGATAAATTCAAGCTTTTGTTGTGCCTTACGTCAACAACAAAACAAGAGCAAGAGCCGCAATCTATTTTCCATTTGAATCCGACTAGTAATTTAGTGAAATCAACATTACACAACAAAATATTGCATCAAACTAGAATCTAAAAATAAATTAAATCTCATTCCACAACCCAAGCTTTAGAAATTAGTTACACATGATATTTTTAGTAACAAAAATAAATCTAAGAGGAGTCATGATAAAATCTGTAAAGAGAAATAAAAAAAAATGAATAACGCCGAACGAAAGAGAACTAAAGCTAAACTTTCCAAGAACAAGATGAAAATGAAAATGGAAAGTAAAGTAAATTAAATGTTAAACTGGACGAAGGAAGAAAGAAAGAAAAAAAAAAAGCTAAACGAAGTAATCGTAAACAAAAAAACGAGAATGAAAATAAAAGCAAGCGAGTTCCCTCTACCAAAATGAAACCAAAACTGAAAATAAAATAAGTAGAACTTAAGACCGAAACAAGTAGAACACGTCTTCCACAAAAAAATAAACTTAAGACTGAAAATAAAACAAAGAAGGAAGGCAACTACCGAACAAAATAAAACAGAAAAACTGAAGCAAAAAAAACTGCTACTTCCGTCTATGGTTTGGAACTCTCCTCCCCACTAGCCGAACAACTACAGCAAGCAAAATAAAACAAAACATGAAGCTACCTCTGCCCTACGTAGTAATTCTGAAACAAACGAAAAAACTGGAAAAACAGCAAAATAAGAGTTGCTGCAACGTCCCAATGCAGAATAAAATCAATGTCCTCAAACTAAAACTGTCCCCGATTTTATAAGGTGAGCTGATGCATGTGCGTGTGAGTTCCAGCTGGTTTCTTTTATTTTCTGCATGTGTGTGCCTTCATCCGTGAGTGATGCTGCATGTGCTGTTAACTTTCTGCATGTGTGAGCTTCAGCTTTCTGCATGTGTGCTTTCTATTTTCCTGCATGTGTTGCTGTCGTGAGCTGTGAGTTCATGTACTGTGCTGCATCTCTTTTTTTCTGTTTTCTGCATTATTTTTCTGCATGTGAAGTAAGCTATGTGCAGGTTCTGCATGTGCTGCTAAGCTGCTGTCCGAATTCTTTCTTGCATTTTCTGCATGTGCGTGAGTTTCAGCATTGAGGTTTTCTGCATGTGCTGCTTTTTCTGCTGGAGGTGCTTTGAGCTGTTGAGTGAGTTGCTGCTGTCAATCCGTGATGCATTTCCTGCATTTCTGCTTCTTCATTTCCTGCATTGTGGTTTGCAATTTTCTGCATGTGCCTTTTTCTGTTTTCTGCATTGTTGACTGCATGTTACTTTCTGCAAGCTGTTTCTATTTTCTGCATGAGGTGAGTGATGCTGCAGCTTCTTCTTTTTCTGTTTCCGTGAGCTGTGTTGGTCTGATGAGTTGCTGTCCAAGTTTCTGCTTCAAGTGCTGTCCATTGGTCCAAGTTGGTGTGTGTTGTATGTGTGTTTGCTGCATGAGTGATGACGTTAGTCTGCATGTCCACGTTAGTCTGCATGTGTCCGGTTTGCTGCCTTTTAATTTTCTACATGTGCATGTGTTTCTGCTTTGCTTTCCAGCCGTGACTTGCTAAGTGCCGTGAGCTGCTGTATTTTTCTTCTGCATGTGGTTTTTCTCCCTGCATGTGCATGTGTTTAAAAAAATATATTTCTTTCAAAGGCAAATATAGAACTTTATTAAAATATTGACATCAATTAATTTGACATTCAATATTAGAATTTGATGCATAATTAAGTGTTCAATCCTTATTTGATAAAATAAATCACTCATTTAAACAACTTAATCATGCAATTCTAAGCCTTTATCACACCCCCAACTAGCTTTTTGCTAGACTCTAGCAAATAAAGCGAATGAATTCATGCAAAGGTGAAATTACCAACTTGAGAAAATCTGAGAATCACATGCCATGAAATAGATTTGTTGAGTTTAAGAACACTGGAGATAGATTAATCTGAATTTTGTATCAACTGAGAGATTTATACACAATTTAGTTAATCAACCAAGGGAATTACATGTAACAAAGCTTGCTTTCTTTAAGTGCATGGAAATGGGGTTAGAATTCCAAGATCGACTACCAAGAGACATTAACAGTTTCAATCACAACAATCAATCTGAGAAAACCACATGGTCTTACTCTAATTCAAAACCATTGTAGTGGCGGCTTTCACGCTATTACACTTTGAAAGGCGCCTACTTCTTTTGTAAGGACCCCGGTAATAGGCAGCCTTTTCCAGTACACAAATGTAATTTTTGTTTTTGTTTTTTTTTTTTTTTTTTTTTTTTTTGATCCCTGGCTTGTCCCTTTTCTCATTTAATTCAGATTTCTTCCTAAGCCATTAGGATATGGTTCATTAGAGTCTCAAACAATTGAAGTGTAAATCAACCAACAATGACTCAATGTAGTCTTTCTAGGCCTTCCGGGTATGTGTTGTGTGTGTTTAAGCAAAACTCTTAACATCTTTCCCTTGGTTTAACAACTAAATAAAATGGATAAGTCACTCTTTTGACATATACTCATATTTGCACTACATTCCACATGTTCCATGACTTCAACAAATCTTTTTTTTTTTTTTAATTACCTTCCCAGCATGTAAAATTCAAGAATGGGGAATTTAATCTGCTTTCAACTCATTACTAGTACTCCCCAAGGTGGACCAAAATATGTCTAAGGCATGCAAACAGAGAAATAAATTCTCTTCCACCCCCCAACTAGATTGTAGCATTGTCCTCAATGATGCAAGAGAAATGAAGGAATTTACACAAAGAGAGCAGTTAAGGGGCAAAACAACTAAAAGAAGAACCGAAAATTCAAAGAAAAACTGAAGGAAAGAGAAAAGGAAGTACCTGGACGGCTTTGAAAGGAATGCAATAACAATAAAAATAAAAACTGAAAAACAAAAGAAAACAATGAAAAGAACAGGATAAATCAAGAACCATCAATTAGGATCAAGCAAATGTAGAGTAGATTCCTCAGGTGCAAAGTTAGAAATAAAAGGCTTGAGCCTTTGACCATTAACCTTAAAAGCATTTCCATTTTGAGGATTGACAACCTCAATAGCACCATGAGGGAAAACTGTTTTAACCACATAGGGGCCACTCCATCGGGATCTTAACTTGCCAGGGAACAAATGAAGTCGAGAATTGTAGAGTAAAACCTGTTGATTAGGCTCAAATGATTTTCTTTGAATATGCTTATCATGGAAAGACTTCATACGTTCCTTGGACAGCTTAGAATTATCATAAGCATCCCTCGAAGTTCCTCTAATTCACAAAGATGTAATTTCCTCAAAGATCCAGCTTGATCAAGATCAAAATTAAACTTTTTGATGGCCCAAAATGCACGGTGTTCAAGCTCAACAGGGAGGTGACAAGCCTTACCATAGATTAACCGATAAGGAGACATACCCAAAACAGTTTTATATGCAGTCCTGTATGCCCATAATGCATCGGTTAATTTCAAAGACCAATCCTTTCGGTTCGGACTCACAGTTTTTTCCAAAATGGTCTTAATTTCCCTATTAGCAAGTTCAACTTGGCCATTCGTTTGAGGGTGATATGGGGTAGAAATTTTGTGGTGAATGCCATACTTATGCAAGAGGGCAGCAAAAGGCTTGTTGCAAAAATGAGTGCCGTTATCACTTATGATGGCCTTAGGCATGCCAAATCTAGCAAAAATATTTTCCTTCAAAAATTTAAGCACCACCTTATGGTCATTTGTTTTACATGGTATGGCTTCGACCCATTTTGAAACATAATCAATGGCCACTAAGATGTACAAATAACCAAAAGAAGAAGGAAATGGCCCCATAAAATCAATTCCCCAACAATCAAAAATCTCTATGACCAAAATGGGTTTTAAAGGCATCATGTTCCTTTTCGTGACAGCACCTAATTTCTGACATGACTCGCAAGTCTTGCAGAAACTATATGCATCTTTAAACAAATGAGGCCAATAAAAACCACTTTGTAAAATTTTTGCAACTGTCTTGTGTGCAGAAAAATGACCCCCACACGCCTCACTATGGCAAAAAGAAAGGACAGCTTGCATCTCATGCTCAGGCACACATTTTCTAATGATTTGATCAGGACAATACTTGAAAAGGTAAGGATCATCATAAAAGAACGATCTCACCTCATGCATGAATTTCCGTATATCTTGAGCGCTCCAATGAGGTGGTGTTTGTCCTGTTACCAGAAAATTAACTATATCAGCAAACCAAGGCAAATTTTCAACCAACATAAGATGTTCATCAGGAAAAGAATCAAGAACAGGTGTTGGTTGTTCAGTTTCAGCAACTGTGAGCCTAGACAAATGGTCGGCTACCACATTCTCTACTCCTTTCTTGTCCTTGATGATGATATTGAACTCCTGGAGTAAAAGTATCCATCTAATCAACCTTGGTTTTGCATCTTTCTTTGTCAATAAATACTTGAGAGCTGCATGGTCAGTAAAGATGACTATAGGAGAACCAAGAATATATGCACGAAACTTCTCTAAAGCAAATACTACAGCAAGTAATTCTTTTTCAGTAGTAGAATAATTTTTTTGAGCAAAATTCAAAGTTTTACTTGCATAGTAAATGACATAAGGAAGTTTGTTCTTACGCTGTCCAAGAACAGCTCCTATAGCAAAATCACTTGCATCACACATGATTTCAAAAGAAAGTGACCAATCAGGAGGTTGAAGAATAGGAGCAGTGGTTAGCAAAGTTTTAAGCCGACAAAAAGCTTCTTGACACTCGGGTGTCCAATCAAATTTTACATCATTCATCAATAGCTTACATAGAGGCTTTGAAGTAGAGCTAAAGTCTTTGATAAATCTCCTATAAAAACCCGCATGCCCAAGAAAAGATCTAATGTCTTTCATTGACTTAGGTGTAGGAAGTTTAGAAATCAACTCAATTTTTGCTCTATCTACTTCAAGTCCTCTAGATGAAACAACATGTTCCAGAACAATGCCCTGTTGCACCATAAAATGGCACTTCTCCCAATTAAGTAGCAACTGCTTCTCTTCACACCTGGCCAAAACAGCTTGCAAATTGGTTAAACAACTCTCAAATGAATCACCAAATATAGAAAAATCATCCATAAACACTTCTAGAGTGTTCTCAATCATGTCACTAAAAATACTAAGCATACATCTTTGAAAAGTTGCCGGTGCATTGCATAAACCAAAAGGCATTCTCCTAAAAGCAAAAGTACCAAAAGGACAAGTAAAGGTGGTCTTTTCTTGATCCTCTGGTGCTATTTCCAATTGATAGTAACCGGAGAACCCATCTAAGAAGCAATAAAAAGCATGTCCAGCGACTTTTTCTAACACTTGATCAAGAAAAGGCAAAGGAAAATGATCTTTCCTAGTGGCGGCATTCAACTTCCTATAATCAATACACATGTGCCAACCAGTAGGAATCGATTCATCTTGATCATTTTTAACAATGGTAAGCCCAGATTTTTTTGGAACTACATGAATGGGACTTACCCACTTGCTATCCGAGATGGGGTAAATGATACCCACATCAAGCAATTTCAACACCTCATTTTTAACCACTTCCTTCATTGTGGGATTCAACCTTCTTTGCATTTCCCGAGAAGGTTTTGCATCATCTTCTAAATAAATCCTATGGGTACACTCCAAGGGACTTATACCTTTTATATCAGCCATTGTCCATCCAATAGACTTTTTATGCTTCTTAAGCACATATAGCAATTTATCTTCTTGTTCACTAGTTAAGTGAGAAGAAATTACCACAGGGAAGGTGCTTTGTGGTCCTAAGAAAGCATACTTCAACTCCAATGGAAGAGGTTTGAAGTCCAAAGTTGGGGATTGCTCCTCCGAAGGTTTGAGAGTTGATGTCAATGGTGGAAGTTGCTCAAATTTCGGCCTCCATGGGGGTGTAACTTGCTGACCTGTTGAGGAAACAAGAGATGAGTCATTAATATTATCAAATATTTTCAAATCTTCTTCAAATTCCTCTAAAGAATCAATAAGTTGAAAGTAATATGCAGGATTTTCATCAATGAAATTTTCCAGCAAATTCACTTCATGAACTTCTTCAACTTCTTGCGGTTGCCTGCAAAGATTAAAAATATTTAGCTCCAAGGTCATATTTCCAAAACTCAACTTTAAAACTCCACTTCTACAATTTATGAGTGCATTGGAAGTAGCCAAGAAAGGTCGAACTCTCCTCCCCACTAGCCGAACAACTACAGCAAGCAAAATAAAACAAAACATGAAGCTGCCTCTGCCCTACGTAGTAATTCTGAAACAAACGGAAAAACTGGAAAAACAGCAAAATAAGAGTTGCTGCAACGTCCCAGTGCAGAATAAAATCAATGTCCTCAAACTAAAACTGTCCCCGGTTTTATAAGGTGAGCTGATGCATGTGCGTGTGAGTTCCAGCTGGTTTCTTTTATTTTCTGCATGTGTGTGCCTTCATCCGTGAGTGATGCTGCATGAGCTGTTAACTTTCTGCATGTGTGAGCTTCAGCTTTCTGCATGTGTGCTTTCTATTTTCCTGCATGTGTTGCTACCGTGAGCTGTGAGTTCATGTGCTGTGCTGCATCTCTTTTTTTTCTGTTTTCTGCATGTGAAGTAAGCTGTGTGCAGGTTCTGCATGTGCTGCTAAGTTGCTGTCCGAATTCTTTCTTGCATTTTCTGCATGTGCGTGAGTTTCAGCATTGAGGTTTTCTGCATGTGCTGCTTTTTCTGCTGGAGGTGCTTTGAGCTGTTGAGTGAGTTGCTGCTGTCAATCCATGATGCATTTCCTGCATTTCTGCTTCTTCATTTTCTGCATTGTGGTTTGCAATTTTCTGCATGTGCCTTTTTCTGTTTTCTGCATTGTTGACTGCATGTTACTTTCTGCAAGCTGTTTCTATTTTCTGCATGAGGTGAGTGATGCTGCAGCTTCTTCTTTTTCTGTTTCCGTGAGCTGTGTTGGTCTGATGAGTTGCTGTCCAAGTTTCTGCTTCAAGTGCTGTCCGTTGGTCCAAGTTGGTGTGTGCTGTATGTGTGTTTGCTGCATGAGTGATGACGTTAGTCTGCATGTCCACGTTAGTCTGCATGTGTCCGGTTTGCTGCCTTTTAATTTTCTACATGTGCATGTGTTTCTGCTTTGCTTTCCAGCCGTGACTTGCTAAGTGCCGTGAGCTGCTGTATTTTTCTTCTGCATGTGGTTTTTCTCCCTGCATGTGCATGTGTTTAAAAAAATATATTTCTTTCAAAGGCAAATATAGAACTTTATTAAAATATTGACATCAATTAATTTGACATTCAATATTAGAATTTGATGCATAATTAAGTGTTCAATCCTTATTTGATAAAATAAATCACTCATTTAAACAACTTAATCATGCAATTCTAAGCCTTTATCACTATACAGTACAAGACTTACAGATTGATCACTCTCAACCAACCCTCTTATATACAGACAGCAAATCTGCTATGTCCATTGCCACAAACCTAGTACAACATGAAAGAACCAAACACATTCAAATTGATTGCCATTTAGTTTGAGAGAAGCTGCAGGAAAAGCTCATCAAGTTGTTCTATATTCCCTCTTGGCTACAATTGGCAGATATTTTCACAAAGCCACTTGGATCATTGCCTTTTCACCATACTCTTCGTAAGATGAACTTTATTAACATTCATGTTCATCTTGAAGGAGGGGTGTTGGAGTATTGCATCACATATAGATAATATGGAATTAAAGTCCAAAGTAGAAAAGGCTAAAATAGGCAATACAATATAGTTAGTTAATTCTGTTACTCTACATTTTCAGTATATATAGAATGTAATAGCAGACTCGGATACCACTTCTTTTCATCAATACAATTTAGAATTCTTCTCCTTTTTCTTTGTTTTCAAATTCTTTCTTCATTTGATCGAGTTCTTGTCAGCTACGGCATGAACGAGAGGTTCTTGTCAGCTACAACATGAACAAGAGGTATGCTAGTACGTAGTGCGCTGGAATGAAATGGCCTCGCAATGCGCAAAGCATGGAAAGTAGAAGCACGCCTACGGACTATGGAGAAGGCGTGAAGCTGAGCGGACCAGGGGGGATATACTGGCTGGGAGTTTTCTCACGGATGGATTTTCTATTCATTTTTATTTTGGGCTTCTTCGTTTTACTCCTGGGTTTTATTTTTTCGTTGGGTAACATTTTTCATTTTCGTTTCATTCCCTTTTTTTTCCTTCAACTATTTTTTGGTTTCCTTTTGGGCGTTGCGGCTTCTTCGTTTCAGCTGGGAGATCCTCCTATTTATTTTTACTGTTTTTCTTCTTTGGTCTTTATTGTTTTTTTTTTTTTTTTTTTTTGGCTCTAGCGTTTTCAATTGGGGTGAATTAATTTTTGAGTCGTTTCCTTTTCAATTCCTACGCTATTTCAGAGGCTATTTTGCACTCTAAGGTTTATCCCATCTGAGTATTTTCTCATATTTAATGATGGCTTCACTTAGATTAATTTTTACTTCTAGAAATATTATATGTAACTTGAAGCTTGGGTTGTGGAATAAAGTTTGATTTGTTTTGGGTTCTAGTTTAATGTAATATTTTGTTGATAAATATTGATTTCACTCTGTTACTAGACGGATTCGAATTGAAAATAGATTGCAGCTCTTGCTCTTGATTTGTTGTTGACGTAAGGCATAACAAAAGCTTAAAAATTATCAAGGCTTCTCTCAGTTGATTGTTAATGTGTGTTTGGCTAGTAAGGTAGTGAATCCCTTAGAGAAATATTAAAAAACCTGAGCATAAATTTTTTTATCTTCCGTTTATCAATGCCTTGACTAGATTATTAGATGAGAAAATTATTTAGGAACCAAAACAAAGAGAGTCCCACATCCAATCCAAGTGTTTGTTAATTTGCCTTTTTTGTTAGAAACTTTAATTCCATCTCTGACTTAATTTTGTTGAAATTAAATTTATACTTTTTCTTAATTCATCTTCAAGAATCTTCATATGTTAAGTTACTAAAAGTGAAATTCACCATTTCGTTTTAAGTTTAGTTTTGCATAGCATATTTTGTTTTTATACAACCATAAAAAGTACAAAAAGATTCTTTACATTGCATTTCATTTTATTTTCATCTCTCATAGTCAACACGTTTATTTTACAATAAAGTTTACAAATGCTTTGATAATCTACTGTCCCTGTGAAATACGATCCTGGACTTATCATTGATATAACTTAACACTTCTACACTTGGAAGCACATTTGAGATCATGTCAATGGTTTTGACCAAAAAAGAAAAGGCAAGCCACCCATGGTATTGGGTTGCCTTCACCTGTCGTTTAGTGAGGTGATGATGAGTTGGACTTTGCTTTCCCATCAAGTACCATTTGAGGGCTACCTTGGATAGAGGTTGGTCTGCTATGGGTGGGAGGAAACTTTCTCAACAAGATTTGCCAAGGAGGTCTACATTCATGGGCCTAATGGGCTTTAACCGAATGGACCTCATTTTGGGGTTTAAACAGGGTTGGTTTGGAATCAAGTTTAGGGTTTCTATTTTAATCAAACTTTTGGGGTGTCAATTGGATTTCAATTGTTTAGGGTTTCACTAGAGTTGAAACCCTCTTTGGTTTGACACAATTTGGATAGTTGGATGAAATAGAGTTTTTGTAACAGCCCGCTAAAATTATCAGTTTTGGATTTTTTTTCCCGACAGCAATCACATCTCTCTCGTCTTTACCCTCATCTGGAATCACACGTATAGATTATCTTTTCCGTAAATCACGTAATTTGTTCTTCACCGACAGCTGTAAAATCATGAACAGTTTTATCCTAAGCGTTGTACCTCGATGGCGTTTTTCCGGATCTTATCCATCGAATTTCAAAGTATTAGATAAGCTTGTTTTTAAAGTAGCACAATTATAATAATTTAATGAGCTCTGAAAATATTATAATTGTGGATATTTATTTAGATTAAATATTTTAATTGTTTTAAGATATTAAGAGGTTTAATTTTACGTTGAAAATTCTTATTTAAATTTAAGTGTTTTATGCACTTTGATTAATTAATGATACTTTATCATTTTATATAATGATGAAGAAAATATTATTTTATAAATTTTAGTTTATAAAATAATATTCTACCTTAATTCATCGTAGTGTTTTATTTAAAGTGTTTTATTTAAAATAAAACATTTAAGCGTTTTTAATCAGTGTTTTAACTCACTGTTGGTTTATTTGAGGATCCCGAAATGTAGGATTGAAGCGTTATACTCTGGCCCTACCTTTTTCTCTTCACTTTTTCTTTTTTTCTTTTTTCTTTTTCTTTCTTTTTCTCTCCCTCTCTCTCTCGTGGCCGACGGATTGAAGCTCCTCCATAGCCGTTCGTGTTGAAGCTCCAGCCGGCGCCACCTCCGGCCGCCGGACCCCACCTCCCACTCCGGCCTCTTCCTCTCCCTCCGGCGACTCCAACCATGCCGGTGGTGTACTAAACCGACTTCTCACTCTCTCTCTTTCTCCCTTCAAAGATATGGGTCTCTAGGGGTTTTTCTCATTTTTGGACCACCATACACGGCCAAATCAACCACCAAGCACCACCATTGGACTCACCTCATCAAGGGCTTCCTCCCCATGTCTTTCTTTTTCCCAAACTCTCACTTTTCACATATGGGTTTCTTAAAAACACCCGTTCGGTTTCACCACCGTGCGCCGCCGTACACGGCCACCCGTGGTGTTTCACCACCACCATCTTGTTCCTCTCATCCTCATGAACCTCCCCAAGAAATTTCATGACCAACGGAGCTTCGTAGAGCCCTCACTCTCCTACACTCTCCAAGGCCAAAAATGGTTTCAAACGGCCGATCCGCCGCCGTTAGCCACCGTCCGACCACCACCTCGCTACCACAGCTCCACCACATGTTCATCTACCTATCCCTAGCTTGCCATGAAGTTCTATGAATTTTCGCTACCTCGCGTTTCCGCTCACCGTTCGGATTTACTGTTCACGGCGTGATGCCGCCGTGCTCCGTCACCTTTGACCACCACGAGGCGACCGTGAGTCTTCCAAGACCACGCCTAGCCTTTCTCAAACCCAAACTACCACTTTGTGTGGTGGACAGCCACCGTACGCGATGTTACCGCCACGTACGTTCTTCTGACGCATGTTCGTGACGAGTAGCGAGCGACGCACGTGTTATCCCGTCGATGGTATAACCCTCTATCTCTAGTTATTTTACGTTTAAAATAGTTAGTTGGTTGGTTTGTGAATTGTGTAGTTGTATTTGTGGAGTTCGTTGCGTAGTTGTGAAGCGAAGTGTGGTTGTGAAGTGTTGAGTTTGATTGTGTATTTTGTGGACTGTGCTGTGAAGTATAGGCGTGAGATGGATGCCGTAGATGTGATACGGCGGGTTGTGTGAAGAGAATACGCGTGTAGCGTATTCTGTGTAATGCAGCGACGCGCCGCGCGACGTGCGCTGTAGTGATGTGTGTCGTAGAAGGAAGGGAGTACGCATGTAGTGTACTCCGTGTTGTATGGCGATGCATCGTGTGATGTGCATCGTGTTGATGAGTGTTGTAGCGAAGGAAGTACGCGTAGCGCGTACTCCGTGTCGCGTAGCGATGCACCGTGAGACGTGTATCGCAGTGATGGGTTTTGTAGTGTGAATGGAAGAGAGTTCACGTGAGTGTACTCTGTACTAAGTCGTGATACACCGGATGGCGTGTCACGAAGGGTTGGATGGCGTAGCAGAGAAGTGTGGAGCGTATGGTGTAGTGTTGGGAAACTGTATGACAGTGTCCCGAAGCAGTGATGATATGGATTATAGTCCGGGGTGACTGGTGTCATCTTGTGGTTGACTATGGCTAAGAGTATATGGATTGAGAAATGAGTTGTTTGTTTGGTTGTTATTGATAATTTTAATGAACTTGTTTTAGTGCAAAGGCTTTCTGAAGTCAATTTATCTCTTCCGAGTATAGTGAAACCTCAAGTTGGCCGTGGTGTTGCAAGTGCTTACAATATGGCAATTGAGTTCAGAAGTGAAAATCTTAAGGACTTGAGTGTTCCTCTTCCAGCTGTTGTGCAGTTCCTCGTGTCTCGCGCTCTATTCTCATAGAACGCGACGATCGAGGTAAGTTAGCCTCTAACTTACTATCAGTTTATTGTGTATGTGTGATGGGTAAGAGAACTACAATTTATGTATGTATGTTATCGTATATGCCATGTCATGCTATGTCATTACATGTTTATCTGTTACGTATGATTTAATCTCTCATGAATAATTATCTGTTACATAATCTTTTCTGTCATACAATGATGTATGTTATAAGTATGCCATGTTAAGTATGCCATATGATACATGTATGCCATGAAATGTTTATGATTAAATCATATTATGCCATTTACAAGTATACGCCATGTTAGAAAAGTATATGATATTAAATAATATCACATGCATTAAGAAAGATAAGACATGTTATGTTATAATAATGCGTGGGGCCACAACAACTGTGGAGTACGTATTATATTTATGTTATTTATAATGCGTGGGGCCACAACAACTGTGGAGTACGTATTATATTTTATGTTATTTATAATGCGTGGGGCCACAACAACTGTGGAGTACGTATTATATTTTATGTTACTTATAATGCGTGGGGCCACAACAACTGTGGAGTACGTATTATATTTATGTTACTTATAATGCGTGGGGCCACAACAACTGTGGAGTACGTATTATATTTATGTTATGTTATTTATAATGCGTGGGGCCACAACAACTGTGGAGTACGTATTATATTTTATGTTATTTATAATGCGTGGGGCCACAACAACTGTGGAGTACGTATTATATTTTATGTTATGTTACTTATAATGCGTGGGGCCACAACAACTGTGGAGTACGTATTATATTTATGTTACTTATAATGCGTGGGGCCACAACAACTGTGGAGTACGTATTATATTTATGTTATGTTACTTATAATGCGTGGGGCCACAACAACTGTGGAGTACGTATTATATTTATGTTATGTTATTTATAATGCGTGGGGCCACAACAACTGTGGAGTACGTATTATATCTTATGTTATGTTACTTATAATGCGTGGGGCCACAACAACTGTGGAGTACGTATTATATTTATGTTACTTATAATGCGTGGGGCCACAACAACTGTGGAGTACGTATTATATTTATGTTATGTTACTTATAATGCGTGGGGCCACAACAACTGTGGAGTACGTATTATATTTATGTTATGTTATTTATAATGCGTGGGGCCACAACAACTGTGGAGTACGTATTATATCTTATGTTATGTTACTTATAATGCGTGGGGCCACAACAACTGTGGAGTACGTATTATATTTATGTTACTTATAATGCGTGGGGCCACAACAACTGTGGAGTACGTATTATATTTATGTTATGTTACTTATAATGCGTGGGGCCACAACAACTGTGGAGTACGTATTATATCTATGTTATGTTATTTATAATGCGTGGGGCCACAACAACTGTGGAGTACGTATTATATCTTATGTTATGTTACTTATAATGCGTGGGGCCACAACAACTGTGGAGTACGTATTATATTTATGTTACTTATAATGCGTGGGGCCACAACAACTGTGGAGTACGTATTATATTTATGTTATGTTACTTATAATGCGTGGGGCCACAACAACTGTGGAGTACGTATTATATCTATGTTATGTTATTTATAATGCGTGGGGCCACAACAACTGTGGAGTACGTATTATATCTTATGTTATGTTACTTATAATGCGTGGGGCCACAACAACTGTGGAGTACGTATTATATTTATGTTACTTATAATGCGTGGGGCCACAACAACTGTGGAGTACGTATTATATTTATGTTATGTTACTTATAATGCGTGGGGCCACAACAACTGTGGAGTACGTATTATATTTATGTTACTTATAATGCGTGGGGCCACAACAACTGTGGAGTACGTATTATATTTTATGTTACATGAAGTATGGGGCCACAACAACTGTGGAGCATACACTACATGAGACACAGCAATTGTGACATGTAGAATACGTGGGGCCACAACAACTGTGGAGTACGTATTATATTTTATGTTATGTGAATTCATGGGGCCACAACAACTGTGGAGCATGAAGTATGGGGCCACAACAACTGTGGAGCATACACTACATGAGACACAGCAATTGTGACATGTAGAATACGTGGGGCCACAACAACTGTGGAGTACGTATTATGTTTTATGTTACTTGAATACGTGGGGCCACAACAACTGTGGAGTACGTATTAATGCACGTTATTAATCAAGACAATTAAATAAGATTCCAAGTTTATGTTAAGTCAAGTTTCAGATCAAGTTCATGTTATGTTATGCTCACGTACATGTTATGTTCATGTTCATGTTATGTTCCAAGTTCATGTTCACATCATGTTATGTTCACGTTTATGATACGTTCAAGCTCACGTTCATGTTATGTTATGTTCATGTCCATGTTATGTTTCACGTTCATGTTATGTTGATTGTTCATGTTATGTTTTAAGCTTAAGTTCATGCCATGTTAAGTCAAGTTCAGTTCACGCTTAAGTTCTGGTTAAGTCATGCTATATGTCAAGTTATACTATGTTTATGTATGACTATAATTATGCATTTATGCTTTTACTGCCATGCATGCATTTTTAACCTGTGTATAAGTTTTATGTTAACTTACTGAGATTTGTAATCAAATCTCACTGTGGTAGTCCCAACTACCATTCCCCCCGAATGGTAGATCTTGTTACAGGACCCAAAGGAGAATTGGAATCTGACCAACTGAATACGGTCGACTAGGCCACGGTGCGATGTTGATGATGGTATAGTATTTAACTTAGGTTAATACTTGTACTTTTGGAGTTGTATCTCAAGTATTCTTTTGATCACAACCATTTTAGACTAGTGTGGTGATCACGGCTTTTTAGTATGCCTTTATGTATGAATTATGTTTCAAGTATTTGGGATATATTTAGTTGGTGCATAGTATTGCTAAAGAAAAAGATTATCCGCTGCGAATATTGCATAATGTTAGATGCATGTTAGGAACATTGCATCTTATATGTCATGAACGGGGGCAGGTAACCTTGTGTTGCATGTCTCGACGCTTCAAATGTCCGTTCAATCCCAAGCGGAATTTGGGGGCGTCACAGTTTTTGCTTAGGTAGCATGTTCTTACACCTTGATTTCCTTCACATTTCCATCTTATGGTTTCTCTTGGTGCCAATTTTTCAATACTATTCACTAAGTGTGGCTAAGATTTTTTCAAGTATCTAAATAAAACTTCGATAACCAAATTTAGATATTTTAGATAGTGATTTTGTAAATGCTACACTTGGTACTACTATTGAGATTACTATTCACTCCTAAAAAGTAAAAAACAAATTTTGCATTGAAAGATCCTAAATAATCGTACTAACCTAATAGTGCAAATATTTTATCAAATTTCAAGTCCGAATGATCTCGAAATAATCAAAATGCGTTTTCGAACAAGCGTTTCGTTCAGAAATTGAAAATGGGCTTATTGTACCATAAAATCCTAAATATTCAAACAAAATTAATGATGCATACTGTATCTCATTCTGATACTTCTAGGTAGCTCAAATAAATAAAATCACACTTCTGGCACCCTAGTGAGTGGATATACTGACAATGCTGATATACCAAAACAAGCAATTGAGTCGATTCGTGAAAACGAATACTTTCAAGTCTTCACGAGGTTTCCAAAGCTTAAAGAAATGTATCTCTTGAATTTCTAACGAGATGTTACACCTATGGGTGGCTCAATCTAGCTATCCACAGGGCTTGGGTAGTCACGCCCAGTTTGGTTACCAAACCCTCCTCAACTCATTTCATCTCATCATTACACATTTTTCATCCCTATACACTTTTCTAAATTTCTATATAAAATATAATAAAAAATTAAACTTTTTTAAATCCCGACACACTCAGAATATTTAAAACTAATATTCTAACAATATTTTATTCAACTCAACTCAACATTCAAATACAATCTAAATCAAGCCTCCCAAGCAATCGTCCCAAAATGGGCAACAATGCCCTCTTTTGGGGCCACCAACAACTGTTTGGGCTACCCAAACTACGCTGCCCAAGTGGATGGAAGACATTAACCACCAACCACCAGCTGGGTGGATTGGTCTAGGCCACCCCAAGGGCTAGGCAAAGATGGCCCCTTAGGGAGGCCCAAATTGGATTTCTCAAAGGGGTGCCGTCCAAGTGTCCTTGATGGACACCCACAACCACCTCTCGTTCTCGTGGGTGGCTAGTTTCTCTCTCTCTCTCTCCCCAGTTTTTTTTTATTTTTTAAATAAAGAATTGATAGATAACTTTTTCAGTTAGTCTTCTGCCTCTTTTATTTATCTTAATTGTTTTATTTCTTTAATAATTTTCAAAATTTTTATAAAAAAATTAATGATTGCTTTAAATTTTATGTGCTTTAAAAAACTTTATTGTTAATTTTTTATATATGTTTTTATTTTTTGTTTAGTTGATGTTTTAGTATTTGTAACTTTATTTTTTCTATTATTTTCCTATTATTATTTTTAAATTAGTCTATAGACTTTTATTTTATGTTTTTTTAATTGTGTTATTTTTTATTTCTTTAAATTTTTTTATTTCTAATAATTTTTAATTTTACATTTTTTTTCTGTTTATGCTTAATGAATATTTGTTTGAGATTTTTAAATGCGGAATGCACATAATATAAAACCCGTCCTTCTCTTGCTGAATGTGACGTGGCAGTTAACTGTTCCAATCCTGATATTCAAATGAAATAAAATGAAGGTATTTTTATAAAGTGGTGTTACCTTTATATGGTATTTTACTATAATACTACTCATGTTCAAATGATTATGAAATATGTTGTGAAAAGTATTGTATTTATTATTTTTCATATATATATATATATATATATATATATAATCGAGCAGTGTAAGTTACCCCCCACAAGGTCCGGTTGAATATTTCAACATTTTCCTAGAGAAGAAAATGACAATGACATGATGATGAAAAAGTGGGCAAGGAAATAGAACCCAAAAAGAAAACATCGAATCTCGCCAAACGGCAGCCTTTGCTACTCTCTGGAGACGAAATCCTAGCTACTCACCGGCGACGATGGATAGGATTTCGGGGAGAGAGAGAGAGAGACGACCGGGGGGGCAATTATGAGGCATTGCTGTGTTGACAGGTCAGAACTCAGAACAAAATAATACATATAAATTATATAATCGAGCAGTGTGACTTATCCCACAAGTTGCGGTTGAATATTTCAGCATTTTCCCATAGAAGAAAATGACAATGACATTTTGATTATAAATGGTAATGCCCTCCTTCATCATCTTTTCATTATTGATAATTTGAGAATTTTTTATATAATTTCTCTTAACTGCAATAATAAGAAGAAGACGATAATAAAATATGATAGAATTTTTCTATAAAAAACAGATGAGTTGAGTCTTCGTAGACACAATAATTGACAAAGAAGGCATTTTCTACGTCAATTAAGGCATGCTTGAATAATAAGAGAGATAAGAATTATGTAAATAATAGTGAACTTATTTGTAAATAGTAATAAAAATATAGTTTAAATTAATATGTTTTATTGAGTTTTGATAAATGATGAATAAAAAGTTGAATAAAAATATTATAGAGTTAAAAAATTGTTTGAATATGATTTTTTAATATTATTTTGGTTTTGAAATTTGAATGAGTTGTATTATTTTTTGTGTTTTGTTTAAAAGTTTAGAAAAATTGTAATGATTAGATAAGGGATTAAATTAAAAAAAATTGTGAAAATTTTAAATTAAAAAGTCTTTTATATTTTAATAATATTTGAGAATAAAATTATGAAAAATTTTGAGATGAGATAAGATCGATGTTCTTAACTCATCTCATTTCCCAATCATAACCTAAATTATATTTCAGTTATGTGCTTATATAAACACATCTTTCCACCAAGTAATCAACAGGATAAGACAAATTTTGACAGTGGTGACCACTAATAAGCTTCCACCGTCCAACATTAAAGATGAAGAAAATTAGCCCTCACTTCCCAACAGCTATAGGCCATGGTTTCTCCAAACTGGCGACATCACAAAAAGCCCCCCTCCAATAATATTTGGCCGCTATGGGATTTTGGGGGAGGAGGATGAGATATTTGCCAGAATATAATATAAATAATTAAATCTATTTTTATTTTTATAAACTCAAGAGAGTACATCCACTCTTAAGCTTGACAGAGCTTAATTAAAGAGAGATCCTAAAGCCCAATGATCAATATAGAATCTTCAGGCCACAAGATGTGTACACTTATTACCTGGTATGAGAAACAGTGAACCCATCTGGTCAAAATCTAGAGCTCTAAGCTTGTGACTCAAGTTGTGATGGAAGTGCTTGCCTCAATTCATCAAGGATCAATCAGTATGAGAGTTGGAAGTCCCAAGGTAAGCAGGATAGTCTAGAAATAAAGATTGTGGATAATTAATTCTACAAGCAGAATATTATAGCAGTAGTCTCCTGATCCTTTTGCTTATATATATTGATGAATGCAGCAGATGAATCAACAACTTAAATCGGTCATTCTCAGAAGAAAACGCAACAGAAAAGGTTACAAGGAAGGCATTTTTTTAAATAGATGATGTCACTGTTATGAGCTTCTAACTATGCAATGTTTTGAATTTCCAACAAAGGTGGCTACCGAACCAATTGATGTCAAACTTTGAAAAACTGGGGTGTGGAAATTCAAGTTTAATTGTTTTACCAAGTAATAAGCCAAAAGAGTTGCTTCTCTGACTTGTTAAGAGGGAAAGTAAGAAGAACATATGCCTTTGTGCTCAATAATTTCGAAGCAACTTCCATAATTGTTGCTGCCTTCTACTTTCTGTACACCATATATATCCACATCATGCAGTGAAGGCTTTTTTTCCTTACAATCATGAAGCAGTTTTGAAAAAAGGATAGAAATTAGGTGTGACGCTCCCAACGTAGGTTCAGTGTCACCATATTCACGCATACCATGTACCATGATATCTTATGAGAGGTAAATTCGGTCACACACCCCTTGGGCCCTTATGGTCCAGACTTTCAGTTATTTAGAAACAGGCCACTCCACTAACTCTTCGTGGTGGCCAGCTGTGTCTGTCATTTTTTAAAAATTTTAATTTTTTTGATGTTTTTATTATTAAAATTAGTTTTGGTTAAACAAATTTGATTTATTTTTTAAAAATATTTTAGATGACTTGTGTAAGTTTGTGATTGGGACACGTGTTTCCTGTTGATGGACGGAAAAGTTGACGGTTGGACCTATTTCTAAATAATTAAAACCACAAGTCTTATTTCTGAAAAATTGGCCAGTGAAATAATCAAAAGTCGGGTACCACAAGAGGTGTGTGACCAAATTTCCCTTTATGAAAAACTCATAACGTTACTACAACAGGCTCATTGACTAAACTCATCGTGGCATGAAAACATACTATATGCATAATGCAATCGGCTATAAAACAATCATTTGAAAGCTCATAGAGGTTATAAAAACAACTTACTCCTCGTATGGTTACGTAGTTTTGATCAGATAAGATGAAATATTTCGAACCATAGTGAGATTTTTTAGTTAAGATAAGATAAGATGATTTGTAAAAAAAAAAATATGTTTGGATAGTGAGATGAAATAAAATGAAATGATTTTAATTTTTTGAGAATTTCATAAAGGGATGGGTCCCCACCAATTATAAAAAAATATATATATATATATATATATATTTTTAATTATTGAGTGAAAAATATTATCAATATATTAAAAATAAGTAAAACAGTGGCAGGGGAAGGGGAGACGTAAGATAAAGTTGGTCGTAGGATTATTTTTGACAGTTTGCCTTTCTCAAAAGTTTGTAGATGGTAGGGGAAGGGGAGGAATGAAGCAGTGGGCTATCTGAAGGGGTCAAAAGTTTGTCTAGGTAAACAATGTACAACGTAGAGATATACAAATGAGTTAAAAACTTACATTTGAGCATTTGGATAAACAGATAAAACTAGCCATACAATTCAGATGAGATGCGTTGTGTTTTATCTGTGTATCCAAACCAGCATGTATCAGTTTGGGCTTTTGCCCTCGTTTTCTGTGTAGTGGTCAATTATGAGTTAAAATTAGGCTTTAACTAACAAGATTTGCTACCCATCATCTCACATACCATACATTACACTTATTTTTATTTTATTTTTAATTTTATTCTTCCTAAACTAATTGACTTCTTCTACTCATTATCCATATATCACATATTTGGTAAGGAAAAAAAATAAACTAAAAAATATGTATGGTGTGTGGTGTGGGAATGATGAGTAGAGTTTTTCTTAACTAAAAATTCTTACCAAATTGATTAATATCCTCTTTAATAAAATACAATATGCAACTTAGCCCCCTCTATTTTCCAATATTTGCATTTTGACCCCAAACTCTAACCGTTTTCTATGAACTTCGTTATCTTCTTATCTAGAGTCATATCTGAGTTCATTTTCAATTTAGCTCACACTTAGCATGTTAAACCTCCTAGGGCCGAAATCCTTAAACCTTTCCTAAACCTCAATTTTTGCTAATTGGCTAAGTTCGTTACCTTATAAATTTTATTTCATCTAGACACAAGCTAAGATTCTAAATTTATAAACTCTTTTTGTTAGTACTAACCCCTTTTGACTAATTCAGTCCATTGAACACCTAATTATGCCTAATTAACTTGACATTAGGCAAAGCTCATGTTATACTCTTCATTGGTGATCATAAACCTACTAAACGAATTGATCTTAGTTTGTAATTCTAGTTCTTGATTCAAACTATTAAAGTAAACACTTAGCACACTTTATTCAAGTTATTGAGGCATGAACCAAACCCAAACTTCTACATTTAAAGCGGTTTCATAATGATGATCACTAACCCTAAATCCAACTTGTATCATCTAACTTCTAATCGATGCTAATTTCACATACACTCTTGCATAATCATCAATTATATCACATGTTAAGCTTTAAACAGAACCTAATCACATCATTTAACCATTAACTCATCACTTACATAATAGTTTACACATATCATACACCAATTACAACTAAAAAGCTCAAACCTTAGACCGTGTATATCATGATGTATGTGTTCATCATTTTTGCTTCAATCTCATTCTTGGAATCGCAACTCCAACTAATTAAACATCATATGAACAGAAATCTCAATCAAAAGATCAAACAGTTATACTTACTTTTGTGTAGCTTCCACAAATCAGATTTGCATCTTAAGTAGGTGGTGGCACTTTAAGTTGGTGGTGATGTGTAAGAGTGATGGCTAGTGAGTTACTGACCGTGCACTTGCTTGGAGGCTTCTAGAGCCATCTTGGGCGTTTGGCTTAAATGTGGGGCTGTTGTGATGAGTTGGCACATGTTTGACACGTCACTTGCCCATTGATCTAATGGTGTGCCACTTGGCACCATGTCATCCAAAATTCTTTTTGCTCTTAACAAATTCTAAAATTTCTATCTAGGACTACTACAACTTCCTTTTCGAGTATTTTGATTCCTATATACCTCTAACAAATCTTTGAAAGTTTTTGGTCATATGCGGTCATTTCTAGGATTTATTATACCTGATCTCGCATTCTTTTTCTCTTGATCATCATTAGGTTCCGCAACAACCACATCAAACGGGAGAGAGAGAGAGAGAGAGAGAGAGACCTAAGAAAGAAAAAAGAATAATCCAATTGTATTTATTGGCTTGGTGCCAGGGAAAAAATAGGCACCAAGTACAAAAGTGGCTAAGCTGCCGTTGAAATTTAAGGCAAAAACTGAGTACATAAAAGAGATTGGTACCCCAAACAAGGCTAATCTCTCTTGTTCACCCTCACAAACACATGCACACCAGCATTTGCCTACTATAGGATTAGGCTCCACGGCCTCCCTTCAGGTGACAAAAATGAATCAAATTACATCAAATCATAACATACCTGCAA
The DNA here is from genome assembly GCA_011037825.1 of Carya cathayensis. Taxonomy (NCBI): domain Eukaryota; kingdom Viridiplantae; phylum Streptophyta; class Magnoliopsida; order Fagales; family Juglandaceae; genus Carya; species Carya cathayensis. Next base: position 476,613 of record QGSO01000293.1, read on the forward strand.
AATGGCAAAATGTGACACAATACTTGTTGCCACTTTCATTAGCAAAGTGATATAAGATATTACTTTATTATTTATTACAAACTCGAAAAATTCCCAGCCACTTTCTTCATTCCTAATATACTTTTCTAATCACACAAAATTGGTATATGATCAAATAGGAAATGTAAAAAGATCATAAATTTGAAAGCCACCATCTCATTGGCAATAGAAATGATGCTCAACTAGTCTAGGTCAGAAAAGGTACAAAATATTCATATATTATTAACTTCTTATATCATCTCAACATTTGAGAGAACCTCTCTCCCTCCGACATCCCTTTTTATTGCTAAACTTGAAGGAGTGAAAGAGCTGCGTAGAAATTTAAGTGATGAAATCACCAGGTCCACTATTCATGCCCTAATTATTGTCAAGTCAGATGAAATCTATATTTTGTCATCATTATACATGTATTCCATGCGGCACACATGCAAGTTCAGCATTAAAAGAACAGTTCTGCTACGTACAGTCGCCGTGCAGTCGGCTGACGTCAGCATCTATTAAAAAAAAAAAATTCATTTACTGTCTTCTTTCCATTTACCGTTTGCTCATACACAAAAAAATGAAACGAATCGTTTCATTACCAGATGATTTGTCTCATGCGCAAATCAATTCTCTCCCATGTCCTTCCCCCTCCCCGAAACCCCTTCCTCCCTCCCCCTCCCTTCGAAAACCCTAACACTTTTGTGTAATTTATTGAGCTCTCTCTCTCTCTCTCTCTTTCAAGAACTTTTTCTTTATATTATTTGCTGTGAAGACTGGTCCCTGGGTGTTCTTTGTGAACGGCCTTGCTGATGCCTTGTGTCCCACTTGAAAATATTATAGCCATTGAAATCTCATAATCCAAAACTGTAACATTGACTTTTGTCTTCCATACAAGATCGAATACATCAATACGAGCAAACTCCAAATCCAAAAATACCAACAAAAAGAAATCGAAATCATCAACAAAGCAAGCTTGCATCTTCATAGATCGGAGGGGTTGTAATGAATGGTCTCGTATGCGAGTTGAGAGAGGCCATCTCCATGAGACATTACCCATCAAATCGTCGAGCAGTTCGAGCTTCTGGGCAACCTCGGCCATGTCGGAGGACCTCACCTGGTACCACAACTCAGCCAAGAGCTCGTCCACGCCAGTCTGGTTGGGCCTCATTTCTGTCGGCGCTGACGAGTGGGGGAAGAGAAAGGGTTTGAGGTCGGGGTTGGAAAGAAATGGAGAGCAAAAAAGGGGGCCTCATTTCTGTCGGCCTCTGTCGGCGTAGACGAGATGGAGATGCAGGGAGGGAGGAAGGAAAGAAGGGGGAAAGAAATGGAGAGCAAAAAAGGGGGCCTCATTTCTGTTGTCCTCTCTCGTTGCAGAAGGGAGGGAGGGAGGAAGGGGGAAAAGAAATGGAGAGCAAAACGGGAGCCTCATTTCTGTCAGCCTCTGTCAGTGCAGACGAGATGGAGATGCAGGGAGGGAGGGAGGAAGGAGGGAGCGAAATTGAGAGAGAGAGAGATGGAAAGAAATGGAGAGAAAAAGGTAAATAGATGAAAACTCACCGTTTTATTAAATGATATAAGCAAGCCGTTTGCAAGCCGCTTACATCCGGCGCTTGCATATAGCATTTTTCTTAAAAGAAAGAAGAAGCCGAAAGGAGGTCAACATGGAATACAGAGCATCGTATTCACCCAAAGACCCATCATGGTGCAGCCTAGGCATCAAGGAATGGGATTGGGATGAGCTGTAGACCCTGACATTCTGGATTTGATTCTGCAATAAGAGCTCCTTCGAATTATAGGTGGAGTCAAGTATTTGGGTTTTACACCTTAGGAAGTATGAAGTGTCCTATCATGGTGAAGTTCTACGTCATCAAAGAAAATAATAATCCATGGATCTTTTGACTTGAGATAGCTAAGAAAGTAGGTAGAGATACAATAGTTAGCAATTGAAAGACGTCCCAACCTCTCCCTTCTCAAACAAGTGAGCCAAGAAGGAAACTGATGAAAAGCAGAGTCCATATTGACAAGGCAACTTAAACTCAAGTCTGACATTTCATCGCCATACACTCGCAGCAGCTAGCAGCCATCTTGCCGGTAAAATTATAATCGTGAAAAAGAAGCACGTACACAAGTTTCAGGGGCTTCGATGGTAAAATATGGACTGATACACAATGTTAGGCATGAATATACTTCACACTTTTCTTAATTAATTGCATACTCAGATACCCAAGAGATCCTAATCATGAAGTAGCACTTCTAGACTCTTCAAATCTATTCAATATGCCTAGAAGGTTTATCAGAACCACTACTGCATGGTGCCTTCCACATTATGATATAGAAAAGAAAAAAAAAAATTTAATGTGTACAAATTATAAGAATCTGCCACTATCCTAAAACGTCGAAATTTTCAAAAACCAAGATGCCAGAAATGTTTATCCCGTCAATCATTCTAAAATATCAGCATGTTTAGAGTTACTATCAACCAATATTAGGCATTGTATATGGTTACCAAGTCAAAAGGTTTTTTTAAGCACCAATTCAGAACGGGTAAACAAACATAGAAAGGGGGCAGCAGTCAACATATAAACATTTGAACCGCATCAGGGGGTTCCTCTTCATGAAGCTCAATTAAAAGTACAATAGCTCTTCGAGCCAAGGAAGCAAGAAATGCCCCCACAAATAAATCTTGAATTGAACAATGGTTTTGCAAAATAACTACAAGCTTGATTGATACCCTACCCCACGTTGATGTAGGGAAGCCTGTAAAACATTGTAAATAAATCAATCAATCAGAACTCTTTCAAACTAGACACAACTTGCCCAAAGTCACAAAACCGTATACAGGCACATACAAATATTCATTCCACTATATTTTCATGTTTACATCTTCAAACTACTTACTACAGTAAAATACAACTTAACTATACCTCTAGAAATATACTCCAAATGCGCAACATAAAATGAAAAAAGAAATAAAGGATAAAGAAATTAATCCCTCTTCTTCTTTTTTTCTTTTTCATTTTCTTCCTTCCATTGATAAATTCATTTCCTCCTTTTAACAAAATGCAGCGCATTTTACCTCCAATTGAAGACTCAATTTTGCAGAAGCAATGTCTCTAACCTTTCAAGATTTCACAAAATCATTATTTTTTGTGGTCGTGTCTACCTCTGCAGAACCCGTCAAGAAAGTATTAGTTTCTTCTCAGAAACAATTAAGTATAAAATTACCAAGAATTTCAGAAAATTAAAAAATAAAACTAGGAAACTTAGATTGAAATGAAAACTTTCACGGATAAGCATGCCGACAGAATCTAGACCTCTGTATAAGAAATTAATCTAAGCATAAGCAGAGCATATCTAACTCTGCAATGAGAGAGAGAGAGAAAGAGAGAGAGAGAGAGAGAGAGAGAGAGAACCTTTGCGGGAGCTTCGGTCACCCGATACGAATCAGCCGTCGTCCCCACCAACCACAACCCGGGAAAAACATTCTGAAATGAAAAATAAAAAAAAGGAAATAATCTTTCAGCCACCATAACAGAATTCAAGCGCATCGAAAACAATCAAACAGCAAAACAAATATATGCATACGCATTTATACATAGTAACATAAGCATATATATGCACACACACACAGAGAGAGAGAGAGAGTTATACGTCGATCTGCTTCTGGATATTCCTGGGCCGCTTCTTGGGCCGGCGAGCGGGGCTGGACCCAGTCATGACAAAGATGTCCTCCTCGATCTCCTCCTTGGACAAAGCGATCCAGAACTTCCTTTTCTCCTTCTTCTCCGCAAAGTGCGACTCCGCCGCAATCCCCCGAAGCCGCAGCGACTTGGGCTGCGCGTTTTCGCTCTGCTGCTGCTGAGCGGCAGGAATCGCAAGCACCGCACTAGCGGTATTCTCCGTAAGAATCTCAATCATTGTGCTCCTCTGTACGGCCTTCCTCGGCCTCAAGTTCCACGGCTTCTGCGCCGCTTCCTCGGCCGCGGCTTCGGCTTCGGCTTCCTCACCCCCCTCCTCCTCCTCGGCGGGTTGCAGCATCCTCTGTCCGACGTCATCTGCTTCCGCGCCGCTCTCTCCTCGTTCCCGCTGCTTCTGAGGACCGTCGGCAAGGGAGCAGGGAAAGAATCCGAATCGGTTGCGCGATGAACGGGATCCAAGGCGAGCGGGCGGGTCGGAGTCGTGTTGGTCGGATTCTGGTTCGGAGGAAACCGGTGAGACGGTTCGGCGGCAGCGGGTGGCGGTGTTGGTGTGGCTCTTGCCTCCCCATTTTAAGAAAGGAAGGGAGAAGTTGTGCAGTGGCTGAGACTTCACCGGTGCCGTAGCCATTGCAATTGCACATAAACAAAAACAACCTTCCAATATATATAAAAGAAAAATGGAATATGTAACTCCCCAGCGTGCCTCTCCGCGTGGCTTTGCTCCAAAACATAAAACCCACGAACCAGAATTTGAAGGTCTCTAGAGGAAAAGGAAGAGAATACCCCGAGGACGCAGAGAGAGAGAGCGGGGCAGAGAGAAGTTGAGGGTATATATAGCTGAAGCCATCACTTTCATATACAAAGGGGAAGGAGGAGGAGGAGGAGTTGGGGTTGTATTGACTATTCCTACCTCTACGTTTTGCACAGTCTGCCCCAGCTTTCTTTGTGTATTTCCATTGTTGTCCTTATACCGTTGCTGGCCGTAAAACAAAACACGGAACCCCGTAAGTACAGTTAGTTTTATGAAAAAATCTATTCAACCTCCTGCTATTCACACAACCTCCTCACTCCATATATTTTTTTAATTTTTATTATTTTATTTTTTATTAAATATTTAATATATAAATAATGAATAAAATAATTAAATTAATTTAAAAAGAATAAACTCAAAAAAAATATTAAAAAAATATTAAAAAATTGAAAAAAAAGTGGAATGTGATGTGTGGGAGGTTGTGTAGCATAGCTCTAGTTTTATATCCGAAGAAAAAATTACCGGTCCCTTTATGATACGAAGGAAATTAATTATAGCAATTAAATAATAGGGCGAATTTTGCTAAATGTAAGTACTAAGTACAAGTCCGAAAATAATTATAATTAGGGCTCTAATTAAGTCGAGTCAAATTGATTTTTTGAGTTATTGAGTCGAATTTGATTCAAATAATCTGAGTTTAAGCTAAAGCCAGAAGTTTATTGGGCAAAATATCAAATTAAATGTTGTTTGGATAGTGAGATAAGATTAAATAATTTCAAATAAAAGTTAAAATTTAAAAATTTATAAAATATTTTTAAAATATTTTTTAATATTATTATTATTTTAATATTTAAAAATTTTGAATTATTTATTATATTTTTTATAATAATTTAAAAAAAATTATAATAATAAGATGTAATCCAAACAGCTTTTAAAGTTTGCCAAACTCGAACTCAAGCTCCAGCCGTGTATTTTTACTTGTGCTTTTTAACTTACTCTAGCCGACTCGTCATTATTGAGTATTGCTCGTACTTTTTAAATACATTTTATTTATTTTTAAATTAAGTAAATAATTAAAAATATAAAATTTTTAAAAAATTATTAAATTTAATGAACTTTGACAACTAATATATAAACCCTATTTTCAATTATAAGATTATTAAAGTTTTATGAATACATTTCTTATATGGTTTTTACATTGTAGTACTATATGATGAAATTACTAGGTCCTACATAGTAACTATTATACATATTATAAAATAGCTACTATAACGTAATTACTTAAGTACTTAATTGACTACTGTATAAGTATGAACTATCTTCCATAGACAGGTATTAATGACTAGACATAAGTAATTCGATTACATATTATATATTTAATTAGAAACATTGCTATACTTATATTATTAGATTTAATGTGTATATAAGCATATATATATATATATATATATATAAGAATATTATTATATATAAATATATTCAACGATGTCTGGATGAGCCCTAAACCTATCAAGCGAACAAATGGCCTTAACAAGTTTTTACCAAGTCAAGACAAGTTTGGTCAATAACGTGTTATTTACTAATTGAGTGTGTTTCTACTATTACGTTTAAGCTCTTTTTCACAAGTCAAATACGATTCGATTTAATCGAGCAACTATCAGGTAAACAATCATATAGACCGATTCATTTACAACTCTACTAAAAATAAAATAAAAATAAAAATATTTTTTATATCAACTGTTTTAATAAGTTTTACATTCATGTCAATAAGTAAATTTGTACATGCTAATAGAACTATTCAGTTCATGTTTGGGATTACGGTGAAAAAAATAGCTTATAATTTTAGGACTTATAGTTTATTACTTAAGTAATAAGTTTTACTATTAAAAAGTTATTTACTATTTGGTAACTATATGTTTAAAACAATTTTAAATATGTTACGTTTGTTTGAAAATAAATTAAAAAATACTTTTTGATGTAGAAATTATGATTATTTGAATTTATAAAAATTATGATCATGAGCCGCACCGAAAATGTAGCACAAGACTCATCCCGAGAAAAGTAAAAAGTTATATTTTTTTCATTCATTTTTTTATATTCTTAAATATTTATTTTTTAAAAAAATTTACAACATACTAAAAATATACTTCATCAATCACTAAGTAAAAAAGAAGCAAAAAATTTTATCAAGACCCAAATGTCGGTAGGTCTAGCATTTTTTTTATTATCATATCTTTAAAAGTTTAAAAATTTTAATTATTTAAAAAAATTGTATAAATATTTTTGTCAATTAATTGTCATTTTAAAATTCAAATTACTTTCTGCATCATTCGAAATAGCACATTTGAGAAAAAACATCAAATTATGTTACTCAAATGTACTTTTTAACTTATTTGAGATTAAAAATGCTTCAATACGTAACACCTAAATAACCAAATATTTTCATTAAAGAACTTTTAAAATTATTTAAATACTTTTTAAAAAATCTTACCTTAACCCAAACAGGCCCTTAATCAATTAGTTCTTTTTACTCGGTATAAGTACTTGTGTGTGTGTACGTGCTTGTTATTGTTCTCGTACTAGAAATGGCGCAACAGAAATTTATCTTTGGAGAATGAAATAACATCAAGATTAGTACTATATATAATAAAAAAATTATTGCAAACATGATTTGAGATATAACAATATTATCATTATATTCATCAACATAGGAGAATAGCGCCCATTTATGATGATTAAAGATATATACGATTTTTCATCTTTAAGAAAATCGTATTCAACTTTAATTAAAAATAAAAAGAGATTTTAAAAAGAACTTAAAGAAAAATGAAGAAAAGTAATATTTAGAAAAGATAAAATATAAAGGGAAAAAAAAAAGAAAAATATTGAAGGAAAGTTTAACAAGAATAAAGATAAATGTGTAATCGATTTGGTTTGGTTTTGGATATATTTTATATAAAAATTCTATGTGCAATCACTTTTATATACTCTTTTGTGCACTTCACTAATGTGATTAGTTATGTATTAAAAAAATTAATACAATCAATCACATCAGTGAAGTGTGCAAGGAGTACGCAAAAGTGACTGTATGTAACATTACTCTATTTTATAACCGAACTAGTATATACTGATTTTGCGATTTGAAAAACTGATATCGCACCGATTACACCCTTAAACCGATACTTCAAGTTTTACTGATTCTAGACTAGTTTGGTCCTATTTTTCCGGTATATTATATAATATAGTATATTATAGTATATAATAAAATATTGAATATATTGTTGTATATTATCATATATATTATAATTGTATTATAGACTATAGTGAATTATAATATTGATATAGTATTAGTATAACTATTACTACAATAAACTATAATGATAATATATAGTAATTTATATAGGTTTTAAAAATTTAATATAATATTAATTAGTGATTTATCATATAATACAAAATTATTTTATATATAATTATATAATAAAAAATCATATAAAAAATATTTTATATAATATAAAAAAATAATATATGTATATATATATATGAACTGGTCCGGTATTAGAGAAAGAAAAATCGGAACCGGACCGATTTTGATCAATTTTGATAAAAATGAAACCAATATTGGACTTAACCAAACCCGGTACCAAAACCAAATTCGCCGATTCAATTCGATTCGATTTACCAATTCACCAGTTTCTTTTTACCCCTAAACAAGGATTTCCCGTTATCAATTTTTTAGTTTATAGTTTTTAACTTTTAGAAAAATTTGAGAGCAAAAATATTTGCTTTTACGATATTTTTTTTTTTTTGTTTAGACTTGAGCTTAGATCGTGTATTTTATTGAGATTTATATCTATTTAGTATCTTATGATAGATGTTATATTGTTTTGGATAATTAAGGGCTTGTTTGAATAGTGAAATGAGATGGTTTTAGATGAAAGATAAAAGTTGAATAAAATATTATTAAAATATTATTTTTAATATTATTATTATTTTAAGATTTAAAAAAGTTGAATTGATTATTATATTTTATGTGAAAATTTAAAAAAATTATGATGATAAAATGAAGTGAGATGAGATGAATCTCTTTCCAAATCCAAATGAGGCCTAAACTTGCCTATCTCATTATCCTACCTATAACAATAGGATGATGATAGGTTGCCTTCTATACGTGCTCTCTAATATATTCTTTTTAAAATGTTATAAAATACACATCTACTAATAGTAATTTTTTGAAATATTTAAAAACTAAATAGAAATAATACACTAAAAACACTTTTATTAGAGAACGTATTTAAAGCATACCCAGGCATTTTCCATAACAATATTCAACTTTAGTGTTCCCGGGATAAAATACAGGACAAAATAAACTGATAAAGGTTTAAATATACATAAATAAATAAATAAAATCGTGTCGAATTGCATGATAATAGTTGCAGTGCAGAAGAGAGTGTGGCGCATGTGTGGTTGTGGAATGATATCGGAGGTATCATTGTTTAGGACCCCCCCGCATCCACTGTCAGATGTACAAACGGAAAAATTTTCCAATTTAGTAGTATTCTCATTTCCAATTTGGAGTTTTGAAATCGATCTGTGTTTGCATGGATTTATTCACATTCAAATCTTCGAAATCTCTATTTTTGACTGCACGAATCATTCACTGCATGGATTCATTCACATTCCTATGCATTTTTCCCGTTTTCCCCTTTCGGGATCTCTGTGTTTGATTGCACGTAACTGTAACTGTAATTGTAACTGTAACCCTAACCTAACCACTTCCTCTTCGTCTTGAAACTCTAACCCTTACCTAGCCAATTCCTCTTCACCCTACCCTAGCCTCTTCCTCTTCATCCCCCCCAACCCTAATATAGCTCCTTCCTCTTCATCGTTCCTGAAAACTCGTTCCCAACCCCTTCTCCTTCAACATGAATGGACACTGGGTAAATGACTGGCCAATAAGTTAAAAGCTTGGTAAGCTCTCTCACTTAACTCTGAAAAGTAATGATCTATAATCTAGTAAGCTCTCTTATTTATATGACCACTCTTAAAAGTTGTACAACTCACATCTGATGATTCATTGTTTCATTTGTAGGTTTAAATGTGCAGGATCTTTAAAGTAAATTAGTTCTGTCAGGTTCGGATTGTCACCTTACTGTGTTTTAATTTAATGAAGCATCCAATTTTTGCATGTTCTAATTGAAGTTAGCTACTGTTAGATTGTTTTGTTTATATTCTTGAATATGGACTCACAATTTGGTAGTCAAAATTAATAGAGTTTTGGTTGAGCTTGGCTCTTTTGTTGTATTATTAGTATGTATAATTTACAAAAAAAATGCATTTCATATATACTATTTTTTACATGCAACTTCTTAGAACTCTTAATACATTGTATATAAAGGTCATGAGCAATAATATCATGGCCTACAGAGATGTCTCTGCTATATGATGTCTTTGCTATGTTCGTCAAAATGGGCAATGAATAGAGATGTGCACCTGTTTTTAAAATTTTCAATGCACATACATTCAATTTATGTAACTGAAATTTCAAAGGACTATAGGATTAGGAAGGAGAGTAACAAGTTAACTTGCGCTTATTCCCTGATTCTCATATCTTCATTACATATAGGATCCAACTACAAGGACCCTTATTGATGGACTGGGTTTTGGAACATTTTTAATTTAATTTATGCCAACTCAAATGATCCATATATCCTAAATGATGCATTGGCATTTAGGGCTATTAGCAATTGTTGATTTTGCTATTGACATGTTTAAGAAGAACAACAATTATGTAAACTGGTGGTAGAATCTTTATTAAGGAACCACTGAGAATAAATTCTAGTATGCTACTCGTTAGTATTTGCTGTAATTAAATTTTGGTCATAACCATCTTTTCCTCAAGTATTCAGATTCTTGGAATGTGAGTAAAATATATTATATTTTTTTTCAATTGTTTAGATTATTGTATTGTGAATCTGATTTTGGTCAAAATGTCATCATTATTATCAATATCTTTTTCATCTTTTGTTAAATGTGCTTTGAATCAACCAATGTGCTTCTGTAAGGTTAGCTACACTGAGATATTCAAATATTGCTCTCCCACCAAATCCAAGCTCCGCACTCTCACCTTACTAGGTCAAACCCCTCTCCTACCAAAGCTGAGCTCTATGCTCGTATCTTACACGGTTGAGCCTCTCTCCCAGCAAAGCCACGCTCTACAGTCGTACCTGATGCGGTCGAATCCCACTCTAGCCAAAGCCTAGTTACACACTTGTACCTTACAAGGTCGAGCCCACCTCCCGCCAAAACTTAGCTCCACACTCGCACATTAAGTGGTTGAGCCCATCTCCAGCCAAAGTCAAGGTCCACGCTCCTAGCTTACACGGTCGAGCCGATCTCCTGCCAAAGCCTAGTTTCACGCTCACACTTTAAGCGGTCAAGCCTAGGGGTGAAAACGGTGGGGTCCGGTTGGGTTCGGTCCGGTCCGATTCTGTCCATCATTTTTCCTAGACCAAACCGAACATCTAGTTAATTCGTTCAGTTCGGTTCGCATTCGATTTGCTCTCGTTCTGTAGGTCCATTCGGTCCAATCCAATTATTTTTTTATTATTTTTTTTCAAATAAATCAATTAAAAATTTTATTTAAATTACTAAATTAAAATTAAGTGAATTATTACTATAGATTATGTAACTAACTCATTAAAAAATATATTTTATATGGTCAATGATACATATTATAAATTATATATACATGCATTATACATATTATAAATTATAATATATATATATGTACATACTATATACATATATACATAACGGGGAATTGGTATTATGTTAGTTAATTTATAATTTACCAATTGCTTTATATTTACTTACAACTTAGGTATTTTACAAAAAATTTATCTAATAACTTTAATTAGATATAGATGTAGATGTTATTAATTAGTTAATGGTGAATTGGTTATAAGTTAATTGATAATATACACTACTTAATTCATAGAATATTATTTTATAATTACATATTTAAAATTTTACATTATAAATGGGAATAGGTTAGATGAAAATTACATAGTTAATTATATAATTATTATATAAAATAATATATATAAAAAATCAAAAATATATTTTTTTTTAATTCGATCGGTCCGGTCCAGTTCAGTTTGAGGAATCGTGGACTATGGACTGGACCAAACCATTTCAGTCCAAGGAATCATGGACCGAAACCGAACCTCATGTTTCTCGGTCCAGTGGGTTTCTCCGGTCTGGACCGACCGATTTACAAGCCTAGTCAAACTCATCTCCCACCAAAGCGGAGCTTCAGGCTCGCATAAGCACCTTATGCGATCAATCTCATCTCCCGCAAAAGCCAAGTTCCACGCTTGCACCTTACATAGTTGAGTCCCCCTCCCACCAAATCCAAGCTCCATGCTCGCACCTTACGAGGTCGAGCCCCTCTCCCACCAAATCCAAGCTCCACGCTCACATCTTACGTGGTCGAGCCTCTCTTCCGGCAAAGCTGAGCTCCACACTCGTACCTTACACAGTCGAGCCCCTCTCCCACCAAAGTCGAGTTGCTCACTCGCACCTTACACGATCGAACCCACCACTTGCCAATGCCGAGCTCCACACTCGCATCTTAAGTGGTCGAGCTCATCTCCTGCCAAAGTCAAGGTCCACGCTCCCAGCTTATGCAGTTGAGCCAATCTCCCACCAAAGCTGAGTTTGACGCTGGCACCTTAAGCAGTTGAGCCGATCTCCCACCAAAGTCGAGCTTCACACTCACACCTTACGTAGATCGAGCCCCTCTCCCACCAAATCCAAGCTCCACACTATATCTTACATGATCGAGCCTCTCTCCAGGCAAAGCCGAGCTCTGCACTTGTACCTTACAAGGTCGAGCCCCTCTCCGACCAAAGCTGAGCTGCGCACTCATACCTTACATGGTTGAGCCCGCCTCCCACCAAAGACGAGCCCCACGCTCACACGTTAAGTGGTCGAGCCCATCTCCCGCCAAAGTTGAGGTCCACGCTCCCAGGCTTACATGGTCGAACCAATCTCCCACCAAAGTCGAGTTTCACACTCACACCTTAAGCAGTTGAGCCCATCTCCCGCCAAAGCAGAGCTCTGCACTTGCATCTTACTTGGTCGAGTCTCTCTCTCACTAAATCCAAGCTCCACACTCGCACCTTATTCTGTCAAGCCCCTCTCTTGCCAAAGCCAAGCTCCACGCTCCCACCTTTGCCAAAGCCAAGCTCCTGCTCCCACCTTAAGTGGTCGAGCCCATCTCCCACCAAGGTTGAGCTCAACGCTCGCACCTTACACAGTTGAGTCCGCCTCCAACCAAGGCCAAGCTCCACGCTTGCACCCTACGCGGTCGAGCCCATCTCCCGTCAAAGTCGAGCTCCGCACACTTGCACCTTACATGGTCGAGTCCTTCTCCCACCAAATCCAAGCTCCATGCTCGCACCTTATGCGGTCGAGCCCCTCTCTCGCCAAAGCCGAGCTCCATGCTCGCATCTTACGTAGTCAAGCCTCTCTCCCGGCAAAGCTGAGCTTCATGCTCACATCTTATGCGATCGAGCCCATCTCCCATCTTTCATATTTTATCTTAAAGATTCTCAAGACCTTCTTTTGAAGCAAATCAACCTTAAGAATTACAAGCAACTAAACGGGGATAACATATCCAAGGCCCGAAGAAGTAATAACTAAGCCCAGCCCATCAAAGGGTTCCACTAGAAGACAAAGGAAGAGAGAGAAAGATGGACAGAGAGGACAAGGGAAAAGAAAGTGTTGGGAAAAGAAGGAAATGATGGAAAAGAAGAGAAAAAATGAGAAATGAGGGAAACCAAGTCAGGCACGCCAACAAGGAGTGGAATAAAACTGTCATCTCTCACCACTCCCGAGGCAGGGATAAAAAGGGATCAGACCGAAGGAGAAAGGGGACTTCGAGTTTGACTTTTGCAGCTTCTTCAACCTCACGATGAGAACTCCAGCAAATACATCTCTAAATTCTACTGTATAATAAGAAATGAGAGACTATGGGAGAATGTAAATTACTCATGTTATAGTAGATTTTCCCTACCCAAACACCCGTGGACGTAGGCATTATGCCAAACCACATAAATCTATATCTTAACCTTTTTTATTTTCCCTGCATTTATTTTCCATTCGCTATCATGGATGTGCACACGAACACCAAACAAGCACACCAGACCACTACCAAAGGCTCTAAACTACACCAATCAAGGCCTGAATTATCATAGCGGGCCGAGAATAACTCTCTCTCCTTACGGCATGTTGTGCAATTTTTTGGCATTAACAGAACCAATGATAAGTATAATCATATGTAAGTAGTTTTTTGGAATGTAATCAAGGAGAAAGTTGTCCTTGTAAGGTCTTAGGATGGGGATTCATGCGTTGTAGTTTCTCTTCTCTCAATAGGTATCCAACGTGTGAGAAAAGAAAGTATTAAGAGGTATGAATAGCTTTGTACTCAAGTTCTGGTCATAAGAACAAGCGTGGGTTCACTTCAAATCCCATTTCTGACATTATAACCTAGGGTTGTTGTAACAGCCCGCTAAAATTATCAGTTTTGGATTATTTCCCGACAGCAATCACATCTCTCTCATCTTTACCCTCATCTGGAATCACGCGTATAGATTATCTTTTCCGTAAATCACGTAATTTGTTCTTCATCGACAGCTGTAAAATCATGAGTCTTCCAAGACCACGCCTAGCCTTTCTCAAGCCCAAACTACCACTTTATGTGGTGGACAGCCACCGTACGCCGCCACGTACGTTCCTCCGACGCATGTTCGTGACGAACAACGAGCGACGCGCGGGTTATCCCGTCGATGGTATAACCTTCTATCTCTAGTTATTTTACGTTTAAAATAGTTGGTTGGTTGGTTTGTGAATTGTGTAGTTGTATTTGTGGAGTTCGTTGCGTAGTTGTGAAGGGAAGTGTGGTTGTGAAGTGTTGAGTTTGATTGTGTATTTTGTGGACTGTGCTGTGAAGTATAGGCGTGAGATGGATGCCGTAGATGTGATACGGCGGGTTGTGTGAAGAGAATACGCGTGTAGCGTACTCTGTGTAATGCAGCGACGCGCCGCGCGACGTGCGCTGTAATGATGTGTGTCGTAGAAGGAAGGGAGTACGCATGTAGTGTACTCCGTGTTGTATGGCGATGCATCGTGTGATGTGCATCGTGTTGATGAGTGTTGTAGCGAAGGAAGTACGCGTAGTGCGTACTCCGTGTCGCGTAGCGATGCACTGTGAGACGTGTATCGCAGTGATGGGTTTTGTAGTGTGGATGGAAGAGAGTTCACGTGAGTGTACTCTGTATTAAGTCGTGAAACACCGGATGGCGTGTCACGAAGGGTTGGATGGCGTAACAGAGAAGTGTAGAGCATGGTGTAGTGTTGGGAAACTGTATGACAGTGTCCCGAAGCAGTGGTGTTATGGATTATAGTCTGGGGTGACTGGTGTCATCTTGTGGTTGACTATGGCTAAGAGTATATGGATTGAGAAAGGAATTGTTTGTTGGTTATTATTGATAATTTTAATGAACTTGTTTTAGTGCAAAGGCTTTATGAAGTCAAATTATCTCTTCTGAGTATAGTGAAACCTCAAGTTGCCGTGGTGTTGCAAGTGCTCATAATATGACAATTGAGTTCAGAAGTGAAAATCTTAAGGACTTGAGTGTTCCTCTTCCAGCTGTTGTGCAGTTCCTCGTGTTTCGCGCCCTTTTCTCATAGAACGCGACGATCGAGGTAAGTTAGCCTCTAACTTACTATCAGTTTATTGTGTATGTGTGATGGGTAAGGGAACTACAATTTATGTATGTATGTTATCGTATATGCCATGTCATGCTATGTCATTATATGTTTATCTGTTACGTATGATTTAATCTCATGAATAATTATCTGTTACACAATCTTTTCTATTATACAATGCTGTATGTTATAAGTATACCATGTTAAGTATGCCATATGATACAAGTATGCCATGAAATGTTTATGATTAAATCATATTGTGTCATTACAAGTATACGTCATGTTAGAAAAAATTATATGATATTAATTAACATCTCATGCATTAAGAAAAATAAGATATGTTATGTTACGTATAATACGTGGGGCCACAACAACTGTGGAGTACGTATTATATTTTATGTTACTTATAATGCGTGGGGCCACAACAACTGTGGAGTACGTATTATATCTTATATTATGTTACGTATAATACGTGGGGCCACAACAACTGTGGAGTACGTATTATATTTTATGTTACTTATAATGCGTGGGGCCACAACAACTGTGGAGTACGTATTATATTTATGTTATGTTACGTATAATACGTGGGGCCACAACAACTGTGGAGTACGTATTATATTTTATGTTACTTATAATGCGTGGGGCCACAACAACTGTGGAGTACGTATTATATTTATGTTATGTTACGTATAATACGTGGGGCCACAACAACTGTGGAGTACGTATTATATTTTATGTTATTTATAATGCGTGGGGCCACAACAACTGTGGAGTACGTATTATATTTATGTTATGTTACTTATAATGCGTGGGGCCACAACAACTGTGGAGTACGTATTATATTTATGTTATGTTACTTATAATGCGTGGGGCCACAACAACTGTGGAGTACGTATTATATTTATGTTATGTTATTTATAATGCGTGGGGCCACAACAACTGTGGAGTACGTATTATATTTATGTTATGTTACTTATAATGCGTGGGGCCACAACAACTGTGGAGTACGTATTATATTTATGTTATGTTATTTATAATGCGTGGGGCCACAACAACTGTGGAGTACGTATTATATCTTATGTTATGTTACTTATAATGCGTGGGGCCACAACAACTGTGGAGTACGTATTATATTTATGTTACTTATAATGCGTGGGGCCACAACAACTGTGGAGTACGTATTATATTTATGTTATGTTACTTATAATGCGTGGGGCCACAACAACTGTGGAGTACGTATTATATTTATGTTATGTTATTTATAATGCGTGGGGCCACAACAACTGTGGAGTACGTATTATATCTTATGTTATGTTACTTATAATGCGTGGGGCCACAACAACTGTGGAGTACGTATTATATTTATGTTACTTATAATGCGTGGGGCCACAACAACTGTGGAGTACGTATTATATTTATGTTATGTTACTTATAATGCGTGGGGCCACAACAACTGTGGAGTACGTATTATATTTATGTTATGTTATTTATAATGCGTGGGGCCACAACAACTGTGGAGTACGTATTATATTTATGTTATGTTACTTATAATGCGTGGGGCCACAACAACTGTGGAGTACGTATTATATTTATGTTACTTATAATGCGTGGGGCCACAACAACTGTGGAGTACGTATTATATTTTATGTTACATGAAGTATGGGGCCACAACAACTGTGGAGCATACACTACATGAGACACAGCAATTGTGACATGTAGAATACGTGGGGCCACAACAACTGTGGAGTACGTATTATATTTTATGTTATGTGAATTCATGGGGCCACAACAACTGTGGAGCATGAAGTATGGGGCCACAACAACTGTGGAGCATACACTACATGAGACACAGCAATTGTGACATGTAGAATACGTGGGGCCACAACAACTGTGGAGTACGTATTATGTTTTATGTTACTTGAATACGTGGGGCCACAACAACTGTGGAGTACGTATTAATGCACGTTATTAATCAAGACAATTAAATAAGATTCCAAGTTTATGTTAAGTCAAGTTTCAGATCAAGTTCATGTTATGTTATGCTCACGTACATGTTATGTTCATGTTCATGTTATGTTCCAAGTTCATGTTCACATCATGTTATGTTCACGTTTATGATACGTTCAAGCTCACGTTCATGTTATGTTATGTTCATGTCCATGTTATGTTTCACGTTCATGTTATGTTGATTGTTCATGTTATGTTTTAAGCTTAAGTTCATGCCATGTTAAGTCAAGTTCAGTTCACGCTTAAGTTCTGGTTAAGTCATGCTATATGTCAAGTTATACTATGTTTATGTATGACTATAATTATGCATTTATGCTTTTACTGCCATGCATGCATTTTTAACCTGTGTATAAGTTTTATGTTAACTTACTGAGATTTGTAATCAAATCTCACTGTGGTAGTCCCAACTACCATTCCCCCCGAATGGTAGATCTTGTTACAGGACCCAAAGGAGAATTGGAATCTGACCAACTGAATACGGTCGACTAGGCCACGGTGCGATGTTGATGATGGTATAGTATTTAACTTAGGTTAATACTTGTACTTTTGGAGTTGTATCTCAAGTATTCTTTTGATCACAACCATTTTAGACTAGTGTGGTGATCACGGCTTTTTAGTATGCCTTTATGTATGAATTATGTTTCAAGTATTTGGGATATATTTAGTTGGTGCATAGTATTGCTAAAGAAAAAGATTATCCGCTGCGAATATTGCATAATGTTAGATGCATGTTAGGAACATTGCATCTTATATGTCATGAACGGGGGCAGGTAACCTTGTGTTGCATGTCTCGACGCTTCAAATGTCCGTTCAATCCCAAGCGGAATTTGAGGGCGTCACAGTTGTAAACCGACATGGTCGGTTAAGTTTCTATTCAAAACCGAAACCGACCGACCAAGGATTTTTGGGGGAGAAAACCGGTTGAAATCGACCTTGTAAGGGAGGTGAAACCGGCCAGACCGGTTCCTGGCCAATTCATGGTCAATTTCTAGGTTTGGGCCATACATTTTTGGGCCCTTTTTAGGCCTTTTTTTTTTACCCAATTCAATACCCTTCTGGGCCTTTTTTTAACACAATTCGGTACCTTTTATTCAAGATAATTAACATTTGGGCTTCTTTTTACTGAATTTTTAAAATTCATTTTATTGTTTAAATTCATTGTAATGTTAATGTCATTTATAATATTACTAACTAGTAACTACTAATAATACTTTACTAATTACTATATAACTAAAAAAAAACTTCACTAGATGTTTAATGCACATTACAAACAAAAACAAATTGTCTTAAGCAAGTAAGTAACTATTGTTCTAGATTAAAATAAAATTGTGCTAAATCTCTAAATCTTCATTCCAAAGCAGTCTTCAGTCATCAATAGTTGTGACGTCCGATGCTCCTAACTCTATATAAAAACATTAATAAGATTAAAATGTGAAATATTAATAAATTTGGATAATGAATTAAATTAAATTATAAAAGTAAATGAATATGGAAATAATATGTAACATAAATTGATTATTGATATGATGATAAATTAAAAACATCAAAACCGAATACATTAGAAAAATTAAAAAAAAAAAATTCTCTCCCGAGTGTGAGAAAGTGTAGATCATGAAGGAACTCAAGTGAGAACTAATGTACAAAATCATACCTCAACAAAGTCGGTTGATCGTGGTAGGTTTTTTTTAACACCCAGTGGGGTTTTTGGCTTTTTGCCAAAAGTTGGAACCGTAGGAATTTGGAAATTGGTAGGAAGAAAATGGGTTAGAGGCTAGAGCCGTCATTGCACCGTTTGGGAACGGTGGAGAGGGTCTTGGAGGCTGGGCCACTGCTGATGGAGAGGATGAAGTTTTCAAAGTCTAAAAAGTGGAAATTGAAACCAGGGCTTGAGAAGGAGAAGAAGGGACAGCACAGGGTCAGCAAATTTTTCCTGATTTAAACCGAAACCGAACTGGCTCACCTCCTGCCAACCAGTTTCTGCCAGTTCCTTACTCCAGTAGCCAGTTGGAGTACGTCACAGCCGGTTTGGCCAGTTTTTGTACACCCCTTTTATAGCCTCGTTTTGTTCATAAAATTCACAAATATTTTTGCGAGCGGAGTTTAACCAAGGAATAAAGCTGGTGTTGGTAAATATAGTTCAACTGTATGTTTCCAAATTTTAAGAAGATGCCGAGGCCGAATGAACAATGGACCAAATTACATTTACCCCTATAAAAAATAATTCGCGGCTACCATAAATTTCACCAAGAGAAGGCCTTCTACCTGCTTGAGCTTTAAACAGCTCAATAGCACAACCGTGCCCATTGTCTTGGGAAAGTACACATGACATGCCCTGGTCAAAACAGAATCCTAAAGCATGGAACTCCACCGATTTATGCATCGAGCATACTCAGGCAAACGAAAAGGAACCAAATCAAGTTCTCGAGGATGTCCCGATCCAAGTTGAGAACTTGAGATATGGCTTTAAATGTGCTTAGAAATTATTAGAACATATAATAATAATCAACAAAATCAAAGAACAAAAGATACAAAAGAAAGATAGAAAACATCCATTACAATGTCTTCGACACAAATTTCTAAACTAATTAATCAGTTACAGGCTACCGATGCCCCTCACATCTCTAGGCAGCAACTTTGGATTTCTTTGGGACACGATAGCCCCCAACCACACAGGCGTGGTCACGCTCATAAGGTTCAAGCGTAACTTGTTCAAATGGCTTGAACTGATCCTGCTTTAGCTTGTTCACTTCACTCTGGAATACGGCCTCGGCAGGTTGTGTAGAATCTATGCAGTTGGCCTGGAATATTCAAGCAGAGATAACATCAGGAAACCAAAAGGCAAATTTCTACAGAATCAATAGTAAATTCGATTTAAAATAAAAGGAGAAAAAAAAAATTGGAATTCATATATCGTTACAACCATAGTGATATAGGAAGAAAACTAAATAAGAAGACTGTACAAACCTTGATAGAAATTACAAAATGGCCTCCAGCTTTAAGAAAATATGATGCATTCAATGCTAGAATCCTTGCCTGCAGGTTCATAGAAAAACGAAAACAAAATTCAAGTAAAGCAATCTAAGTAAAATATTCCCGACACCAGCCCCAGCAAAATTAGTAGGGCAGAGCTATGTCCACGAAAACAAGTTGATCCCATAAGAACGGGGCAAAGTAACATAAACAAACTGAAAACATTTCTAAACTCTAAAAAGGGCATGCAACTCAGTTATTGAAGATTCACACTCAATAGCTTTATCCTCCAACAATTTGAAGGGTCAAAGCACCAATTAATGGAAGAACCAAACATAGTCAGCTTCATGCTGATCCAAAATCATGATATCAACTGTGGTTTTCGGCATTTAAGCTAAAAGATATTAAAAGTGCACAGACATGGTTGTTACATGGAAATTATACAACCATTTAACAGCACCATCAACAAGAGAAGAATCAAGTCTGAAAGCACTCAAAATATCAGAGATTCAGAAACAAAAGATGCAGAAATAAGATACAGAAGTTTAAAAACTACTAGGAAAAGTAGCAATAAAAATTCATGTTTGCACATGGTAAATCAAGATACAAGTGAGATGTATAAACAAGAACAATCTAACAAAAAACAGTATAGAATGTAAAATGTTGTATATAGCCATATCATATGTAAGCAATAATGTACATAACAGTAGTCAATTCAATGGACTCTGTCTAGAGCATCTGAAACTCAAGCCCACATCACCCATAACATGTTGAAGGGAAGCTCGAGTAACTCATTATATACTCATTATTCCAAATAAGATATAATACTTGAAAGATTATACAATTAATGCCAATAGAACAAGAAATGACTTTATAACACCATCAGAAACTCGTTTTTGCATCACCCATTATGTCTTGACGGGGAATCCGAGTTAACTCATCATATGGTCAAGATATAAAACGACTAACAAGATACAAAATGTAAAAACTTAAAACACTTAATTTAACAAAAACACACATGAAGCTTACAAATCCCAAGTCCAAGAGTGTATATAATAACTGAAGAGTTTCAAAAACCATCAAATTTTTATACAAGAAACAAAAAATTTATCAAAACGAGAAGAAACTTAACTACATGGATTATTCAGGAGTATCAACAAGCAAATTAAAAATAAAAAATATGTGAAATAAGTTTCATCTTCAGAAAATAATTTTGCATTAAACCACAGAACTAAATGTTTCCTAAAAGCACAAAAAACTCGAGTACATTTGTTAAGTAATTTAAGAGGAGTTGCAGAAAGGAACTCGATGACAAGGTACAAAAAAAATTTGCTACAAGATGTCCCAAGGCATTTCCAATGCACTAATGAAAATAGATGTTGCGACCACTTCAAATGCAATGGTTCCACCGTGTCTACCACTTTAAATGTGAGAAGACCAATTGAATAAGAAACACATAAAAGAGCAAACCTGATCAGGCTGTGCAACATCAGAAAATATTACATCCACCATGCCAACTAGCATTCGATATTTGGACGGATGCCTAGCATCTTCAATGATGGGGATAACATTAGTGCGCTTCTTTGCCATGTTAACCAGGTCCCTACCACTTCTATGAGAAAACTCCACTGCGTAAACCACTCCAGTCTGCATGTAAAAGAAGGAATTTCATGCAACTCTTTTAAATATAAACAAGCTTCTAACAATGAATTCATGCGAACTACTTACAGGCCCAACAATGTCAGACACATGGGAGACAGTGGTTCCTGAAGCAGCCCCAAGATAGAGGACCCGAGCACCAGGTTTCTTCAAGTTTATTAAACCACAAACACAAAAAATGGTTATGCATAGATTTATAGTATAATAATATAACAAAAATATGAAACACAAAATTGAAACGAATTTAAAAATGGAGAAACTTACAATCCAAATCTCATCAACACCACCAATAATGGCAGCAGCCAACTTCGACCGAAATGGGTTCCAGACTCTGTATTCCACTTTTGTGCCATCTTCATTCTGGAAGAAAAAAGAATTTGTGAATTAAGTAGATCAATAACATTTAACAAAATTAAGTTTTCTACACAGAGCTGATGTTCTATGCATGCTGCAAGATAGTGTTTCCATAATAATAACAATAATACTAATAATCCCAAAATACCAGGTTATATAAACATTACCTACTTTTATGAAGAAAAAAAGTTTAGCACTACATGGTAAACATTTATTCTGTACAGAAGAAAAATTAACAAATTCGCATCCAGCATATTATTAATACCACCTTATAATTTTATTATTTTGCCCACTTTTCTGGAATCTGGAAGATGATATCATAGAAATACCTTCTCTTTTCTAGCACCACTTAATCTAGCAAATTTAATAAACCCAGAGTCTCTTTTCTAGACAGTTTCTAGGAGAATATATTCCCCACTATGGGGGACTGAATCCCAACCATGAACAATAGCATCTAGGGGGCAGGAGGAAAGTGCCACCAGGCCAGAGCAAGAATCCTGAGTCAACATTGACTAATATAAATGCAAAAATCAAAACAATATGCTTTGTGCATTGAGAACGAGCAAAGTTACGGCACAGTGCAACAGAATAGAATCTCGATGATCCACAAATTACTAATTAATCAAAAGCACATTTAAATTAAAGAAGATGATTCCTGTAAAATGACCTGTACAGAGATCCTTTTCTCATTGTAAACAGCTTCACCAGGTACCAAATTCTTAGTAACAATAGCATCTTCTTTACCCTTAGCAATGAATACTCCCCCATGTCTATGAGGCTCAACCACAACCTTATTTCCACCCTTCATTCCACCTCGACCTCCACCCCGGCCTCTTCCACCAGCGCCTCGGCCACCACGGCCTCTCATGGCACCACCTCTGTCGCCGCCTCTCCCTCCACCACCTCTGCCTCGACCTCTGCCTCCATCACCCCTGCCCCTGAATCCACCACCACCACCACGTCCTGCACAAACACAAACAATTAAAACGGCAAAATCCAGCATTGAATCGTATAAGAACTCTATTGGGTTGACGGTCAAATGCAAAAAGTCGTACAAAGTTCAGAAATTTTAAAGTTAGTCAAGATTGATAGGAAAAAAACATATGATTTAGAACAAAAATTAAAAGACAGTGAACACCTAAATCTCTATCGCGTTGACATTCAAATTTAAGAAATATCTCACCCCGTAAATATTAGATTGATCATTGCTCGGAGCATTTTAAACAATGGCGTCCTTTCAAATGATCAAACGTTTACGTTCACCGAAACATATTCAAATATTCATACAAACAAAACAAAATATGAACAAAACAGAATCCTATACTGTGTATGATCGCTGAAAAAATAGAGAAAAATGCAAGAAACCATAATATTAGGCTAAAGAAGTCTATCAGTTCACCATTTAAAAAGAAAAACTTAAATATTCCATCTCAGATATTTTCCCAAGCTTTCTCGGCAACCAAGCAAAGAGAAACGACGACAGAGAAGAAAGGGTTTTCTATAGCTACCTCGAGGAGGTCTCATTGCAGCGGGTCCTTGGGAAGAAAGAGAATGGAGCGAGAACGGAGCGAGTCTGAGTAAACGACGACAGAATGGAGCGAGAGAGGCGGAGTATGGGGTTTAGGCCGGTTTTTTATAGTAGAAATTAGGGTTTAGGGTTTGGAAAAATCTATTCTTCGCCCTTAATTTACACATCTGCCATTATGGTACAGTAAAAAGACCTAAAACCCCCCACTCGATAGGAAAAGCTCTCGTAGGCAACTTTAACGCTTCTTTGGATTGTGTTAAGAGTTTTAAAATAATTTTAGAAAGTTTTTAACGAAAAAATTAGTTATTTACGTGTTATATCTTAAAATATTTTTTTTCAAATGTACTTTTATAGATAATTTGAAATGTAGTTTAAATTTAAAAAAAAAAAACTAGTTGTGTAATCGGTTTGGTCCAATCTAATCTGATTTTAGACAAAATTTAGAACTAAACTGGCGTGCACTAGTTTTGAATTTTTTAAAACTGATTACATACCAGTTACTCTCCTAAACTGATACTCCGATTTTTCTATTTTAATATACTATATTATAGATTTATATAATATAGTATATTATAATATATAGTGATATAGTATTATAATAATTATTAATACAATAAACAAAATGATATAAGACTTTAAAATTTAATATTATATTAATTATTAATTTAAAATATAATATAAAACTATTTTATATATAATTATATATTATATATAAAAATTATATTCAATAGAAAAAATTAAAATATATATAAACTGGTCTGGTTCGGTTTTAGAAAAATAAAACTCGGAACCGGACCGATTTTGACTGGTTTTAAGAAAAATAAAACTAGTACCGTACCAAACCAAACTCGGGACTAGACTGATTTCACCGATTTGGTCCAGTCCGGTCCAGTTTCCGGTTCACAGATTTTTTTTTACACCCCTAAAAAAATTGTTAATAGACAAAAATAATTACAACTTTCTGATAATTATAACTTTCAAACTATTAAGGATATGGTCATAATTTTTAAAAAAATCAAATGACCATCGTTTATACCTCAAATAGCACTTTTTTTAAAATTTCTTTCCAAACAAATGTAACATGTTTAAAAGTATTTTAAATATTTGATCACTAAATAGTAAATAATGTTTTAATAGTAGACTATATTACTTAATCTATAAATTATAAATTATTAACCTTAAAACTATAAGTTATATTTCCGACCGCAATCCTATATATGCACTTCCTCCTTCTTGTCAAGTCTCTCGACACCTAGTGTTTCAAGTTTTCAACACTTCCCATTTCTCACTGGCACCTAGGCTTTCACCCTTCCCGTAACCCATTATAGCCTATGCATATAAACATGTTAGTAGTGGGTACCTATGACTCATGTTGTGTCCACATGGGTAAAAAAATTATTAATTAGCTCCCAACCATTAGGAGTTAATTAACCATCCCAAGAGTGCAAAAAAAAAATTAAAAGTACAAAACAAAGGCTCTCTTTTTTCTCTATAATTTCCTAGAGTAATCATCTTGATCAACTCTTGATCTTGAAAAGTGAAATTATTTAGGAGACTCTAGTAGTTAGAGGTGAAAAAAAACCGGTGGATTCAGTCCGATTCAAAATCGGTTCAATTCAGTACCTAATTCATTTTTGTCGAAATCAGTATGAATCCAATTTTTATAAAATTAATATATATTTTCTAACACCAAACCGGACCGGTTCATATATATATATATGAATTTTTTATATAATTTTTATATATAACTTATTTAATTATATATAAAATAATTTTATATTATATGTTAAATTGCTAATTAATATAATATTAAATTTTAAAATCCTATTATTCATTTATAATAATAATCTAATAATATAAAATTAATATAACATTTGATATAACATAAAATTAATCTTATAAAATTTAATATAACATTTGATATAACATTATCATTAAAAATTTTAATTTTATATCATAAAATTAATATAATATAAAATTTTAATCTTAAACATGAACATTTGCTCATATGTTATTAATATAAACTAAATATATATATTAATGATAAATACATTTTATAACATAATAAATTATAATATATAGTCTTTTTTATAAATACATTTCTATACATTTGATCATATGCACTCATATAAAAAAGGCGTATGTAACAATCAAATTATCATTAACATATATGTAACCAAGCATATTATCACTAACATTTATAATCAAATATATAAATAAGTTAATACTATATCACTATATGATATTATTATTATTATTATTATTATTATTATTATTATACACTAATACTAACACTAAGGAGATGTTTAAACAATGAGATGAGATGAGAATTTTAAATATATTTGGGATTTTGGAAATGGAAGAGAAAAAATTGAATAAAAAAAATTATGAAATTAAAATACTAATTTTTAATATTATTTTTATTATGGGATTATAAAATGTTGAATTATTTATTTATTTCTTATTTAAAAATTTGAAAAATTTGTAATGATTAATTTGAAAGTATTTGTGTTTGATTAATGTTGGGAATGAAATAAGATGAGATAAAATTAGATGAGATAAGATAGAATGAGATGAAAATGATTTCCAACATCCCCTAATTCTATTAGTAATCCACTATAAATAAATAACTATATAAATCATCACCATATAATCTATTATATATCACTATATAATTATAGTATAGTTATACTAACTACATAATCCACTAATACTATACTAAAATTGCAAAAATTGGACTTAAACGAATAAAACTAGAATTACCAGTTTATGAATGTAACCGGTGCAGTATTGATTCTTTAAATCTCAAAATCAGTATATACCTGTTCAATTCTAAAATATGTCCAAAACCGTTCTAAACCAGACTGGTTACACTACTATTAGTAGCCTCCTAAGTGATGTAGAGATAGGATCACAATATAATAATGTGGGTTGTAAAACGAAAAAAGATTCAGTCTTGTGAGAATTCCACTCCTAGAGATATAATTTGTGCATATGGTTGATTGAACATTTAGTCCAGAGACATAATCATTGATGGAGTAATATAATAACTGCTGCCTGTTGATTATACACCCTTTTGATTTGATGATTTATTTTATATAATAATTTATCTTTCATTCTAGGCTTTTGTAACTAGATATATAATTAGATGTAATCCAAGACACGCATGAATGGCTCGCCCAACATATATATTAGTGCACAGATCGATACTAGTTGTTTTCTAAGAGTGATCGGCATACAATATATAATACTTTATGGCCTATATACTTCGGAAAAATGTATAGTTGCAAGCCCAACTATACATTTGTAACACCGCGACCTAGAGTGATTTTATTATTATTATTATTATTATTATTATTATTATTATTATTATTATTATTATTATCAGATATGTTTTAGAGGAGATATTGTTTTGAATCAGGACTCTTTCACACTCCAAAACCAGTATCCTTTCAGTATTCGTAATCTAGTAGGATTGCAATCCTTTCACCCTTCACGCTTCAATCCTCTCAGTGTACTTTTCCTTATAGTGATCCACTTAGTTTCCTAGTTGCATAATTTCTCAATTGGAAATTAACTCCAACTTCAAACTCTAGCCTAGTCTCCTAATCACACACGTACTTCTTCTTTTTTTCCCTCTCTATAAAACCCACAAGACCCTCAGAAGGAAAAAATAGAAAACATTATACACATCAGCCCAACGTAACTGCCTCTACAACCCAGAAAACCACTCTCACAACCAACCAAGACACTTAACTCGCCAAAAACAGTCACAGAAAGTGCCGACCAGCCCAATCCCTTCGAACCCGCTCCCTTCCGATAAGCCCACGTCGGAATCTTCTCCCTCCCTCCATTTGTTTTTCGATTTGACAGCTTTTCTCTCTCTCTCTCTCTCTCTCTCTCTCTCTCTCTCTTGTTCGCACCACCATTTTGAGGAGCTCTTTAGCATCGCTGATCACTTCTAGCCACACCAAAGCCACCTTTGCCTCAGCCTCATTCTTTTGTTGAGTGTCGCACAATTTTCCCCTCCTAAGTCCAATTCTTTGTCCACCTGTTTTGTCCCTTTTTAATTGTATGTTTCAGACTTTCTCAATGGCTCCTCAAATAAACTTTGATATTACCGTTATGCCCTTCAAGCCCCTAAATGTATACCCCGCAATCATCTTTTGAAGAACCTTTGGTTAAAATTACAATCCTCCTATTAAGTGCCCATGCCATATTTATGTTTCTATAAGTGGGGTGGCCCCTCACTTGAGCCTTGGGCCTCCCTATTTTCTAAAATGGATTGCTTGCATTGTATTTTAAATTGGGCTTGATTTACCAAGTTTCAAAAACTGGTTTGAGTGTTTTAGGTGGAATGTTTTCTTTAATTGAGCCTTGGGCCTTCTTAATTTTTGAAGGATTTTAAACATATTTTAAAGTATATCTTTAAAGTATTCTTTCATACTATTTTTAGCCTATTATTTTAATTAATATTCCAATTGACTTTTTAACTAGATTTTTATCAAGTTATTAAGTTATATTTTTTAAATAGAAGTTAAGGAATATGTTATGAGTTTTGAATAATATTATTATGTAGTAATCTAAGTATAATTAAATTATCTCTATTTATGATTATAAGTATTTAGAATGCTATGACACATTTTTCTAGAAAAGTTAGTAACGATTGGTGCCTTGTATAGGTCACGAGCTACAACGTAAGATTTTGGAAGCAGCGCTAAGAGGTAATTAGTATGATCATATAATTGCATGTGTACTGTAAATTTTCTAATGGTGTATGAAAATATGATGTTTGTCTACACTAGGCTACAAGCTAAGTCAATGTTAGATTCCTTTCACGATCTTTAATGAATTATGACATTATACTTGTATGAATGAATTTGTTGTTTGATGGAGTAAATGATTCTAAAATCACATGGAAGCCATGAAATGTTCATGTAGTAATTTAAGTCAAGTATGCCATATAATAAAATAGCCAGTTTATGTATGTCATGTTCATATAATACATAGATCATGTATGTCATGTTCCTGTAGTGATTAAATCTTACATGCTATGTAATATCATGAAGTATTTAGATCAAGTTTGTTAGGTAAAGTTCATTTAGAACTCAGATGATGTATGCCATGAAATGTTTATATTTAGATCATCTTAGGCCATGTACAAGAATATGCCATGTTATGCTATGACACAAACAAGGATATGACATGTTATGCTATGCCATTTACAAGTATATGCCATGCTAGAAAAGTTCATGATATTTAAATAAGTTCTCATGCATTAAAAAAGATAAGATATTTAAGGGTGACACGGACATAAGCGTGTTCACCACAAGCTATTTTAAGACGGTGCCACGGACCTAAGCGTGGTTCACCATATGTTAAGTGAAACATGGATTTAAGTGCGTTTCACTTCAAGTTATGTTAAGAATAACACGGACTTAAGCGTGTTCATCACAAATTATGTTAAGGATGACACGGACCTAAGCGTGTTCATCACAAGTTATGTTATGGATGACACGGATCTAAGCATGTTCATCACAAGATATGTTAAGGATGACACGGATCTAAGCGTGTTCATCTCAAGTTATGTTAAGGGTGACACGGACTTAAGCGTGTTCACCACAAGTTATGTTATGCGGTGCCACGGACTCAAGCGTGATTCACCTTATGTTAAGTGAAACACGGACTCAAGCGTGTTTCACTCCATATTATGACAAGTTATGTGGTGCCACGGACTCAAGCGTGGTTCACCAAATAATAAGTAAATACAATATAAACAAGTAATTTATGTGTTAATGTTTATATGTTCACCATGATTATGTATGTTTTCGCTCATGTTAATGATAAATAGACATGCTAGGAGAATCTATTAATGATATATGTTTGTTTGAAGAGTCGTTCAGAAATTAAGTCTTGTTAAGTTATGTTTTACGGTATGATGTACTATTTATTGTGTATTTGACTCACTACGTCTAACTGTCACAGATGTTGATAACTTGATTGTAAGGACATAAAGCTGGAGGACCAGGAGTAGTTCTAGTGTAAGGACTTAGTTTCTTTTATGATTTTTGGATAAAAAGTTACGCTATGGTTAGTTTATGTTTTTATTTTCATGTTTTCAAAAACAGTTATGTTCAATTTAATTAATGTTTTCAATAAATGAGGTATTTCAAGATATGAATCTCTTTACCGGACATTATATTATGTACGTTAGTAACATCTCTATACTATGGAAATGGAGTGTTACAACATTAATATGTGCATCAATCTAATGTGATTGGTCAAAAAGTAGATTTTATTGAAAACAGTGCTAATTTAAATTTTGAATCTGAAGGAATCAATATTAGTACATAAATTAGTACGTGATTTTACTTGTACATAGCAAAACTCATACACCTTTCCTCCCACTTCCAAATTTCCAATAAAAACAAGTCTACTTTGCAATGAAAAAGGAAAGAGAAATAAAATTATAACAAATTAGAGATAATATATTTTTCAAAAAGAGACAACTTTAAATAATGAAATTAGTTTTTGAGTAATGTCATGCTTGCGCATGATTTTTTACAAAACTAGTTTTTTGTAACGTCTTGTGTTTTAAAATTCATTTAATCATTAAGATTGGAAGTTACAACAAATTAATTGGACTTTTGAGTGCTATTTTAAGTTATGAAAATGTGTTATGTGATTATCATTTTTCAAGAGAGAAAATCGTATGCTTGTCATCTGTTGTAAAAATAAATAAAATAAAATGCCGGTATGGTTTTAGCATTTCAGTTGCCTTAATCATTATTTTTTTTATTGCTTCATTCCCAGTTTTTTTTAGTCAAATCTAAACGTTTGAATCTATTTTCACTCTCTCTAGGCAATAGCTTATCTCCAACCAATACCGGTGTAATCCTCCCATTCCTGTCCAGAGGCCACCCTCCCCCTATCCAACTCTCACCCCGATCTGTCTATTGTTTTTTTTTTTTATTCGGTTTTTTGTTTGTTTACCGTCCATAGTATCAAGATGCATCAATCTACTGCCTACCAGTCTCCTACGACTGTCCATAGTAGTGATAGCACCTACAAGAACAATACCATCTAGGGGAAGGAGGGAAGTGCCACCAGGCCAGAGCAAGAATCCTGAGTCAACATTGACTAATATAAACGCAAAAATCAAAACAATATTTTTGTGCATTGAAAATGAGAAAAGTTACAGCATAGTGCACTAGAATAGAATCTCAATGATCCACAAATTACTAATTAATTAAAAGCACATTTAAATAAAAGAAGATGATTGCTGTAAAATGACATGTACAAAGATCCTTTTCTCATTGTAAACAACTTCACTAGGTACCAAATTCTTAGTGACAATAGCATCTTCTTTACCCTTAGCAATGAATACTCCCTCATGTCTATGAGGCTCCACCACAATCTTACTTCCACCATTCATTGCACCACGTCCACTACCACATCTACCACCATGGCCTCTCATGGCATTACCTTTGTCACCTCCTCTCCATCAACCACCTCTGCCTCCATCACCCCTACACCTAAATCCACCACCAAGTCCTGCACAAATACAAACAATTAAAAAGACAAAATCCAGCATTGGTTCATATATGAACTCTATTGGGTTAACAGTTAACTGCAAAAAAGTCGTACAAAGTTAAGATATTTTCAAGTTTCAAAGCAAGAAAGTCAAGATTGATAAGAAAAAACATATGATTTAGAACAAAAATTAATAAAGACAGTGAGCACCTAAATCTCTATTGTGTTAACATTAAAATTTGAGAAATATCTCACACTGTAAATATTTGATAGATCACTGAGACATAATAAAATATTCATATAAACAAAATAAAATATGAACAAAACATAATACTATATTGTGTATGATCGCTGAAAAATTCGAGAAAACTGCAAGAAACCATAATATTAGGCTAATGAAGTCTATTAGTTCACCAATTAAAAGAAAAACTTAAATATTCCATCTCAAATATTTTTCCACACTTTCGCAGCAACCAAGCCGAGAGAAAAGAGGACAGACAACATAAAGAGAAGAAAGGATTTCATTGCTAAAGCTATCTCGAGGAGGTCTCATTGCAGCAAGACCTCGGGAAGAAAGAGAACGCATCCAAAGTCGAGCACGGAGTGAGAAAGGCATTGTATGGGATGGATGGGGTTTTGGTTGGTTTTTTATAGTTAAAATTAAGGTTTAGGGTTTGGAAAAATCTATTATTTGCCCTTAATTTACACAATTGCCACATTGGCCAGGTAAAAAGGCCAAAGCCCCCTACTCAATAAATGAAAAGCTCTTGAGGGCAACTCTCCTTACTCCATCCCCCTTCCCATGAGCTCTCTTAGCACTTAGTGTTTCAAGTTTTCAACACATCATGTGATCTCCTTCTCGCACCTAGGGTTTACCTTACTGTGACCCATTATAGCTTATGCATCTAAACATGTTAGTTCTGGATACCTTATGACCCATGTTGTGTCCATATGGGTGAAAAAGTTATTAATTAACTCACTACCACTTGAAGTTAATTAACTCTTCACCATTACTACTAAATTTCAACGAAGTTAATTAACCACTCTCTATACACGAGTGAAATGTGAACGTACATAACCAAAGGTCTCCTCTCTCTCTATCCCTGTATATAATTTTCTAGAGCAATCATCTTGATCAACTCTTGATATTGAAAAGTGAAATTATTTAAGAGACTTTAGCAGCCTCCTAAGTGACGTAGAGGTGCAATAACAACAAAATGACGTGGGCTATAAGATGAGCAAAGATAAGGGTTTGTGAAAATTCTACTCCTTGAGATAATTCAAATTGACTTTATTTAAAAGCATATAATTGAGGATATGCCATGATTGTTATTTTTCAGATTTTTCATTAGAGGCTACGATATGACATATTTTAGATAAAATTATTTACATGAAAACATTCCTTATAGTGTCAGAAATATCCCCCTTAAATTTAGTGAAGTTTCGTTGCATGTAAAGGGAGAAATCCAAAACTGTAATTTTAAAGTTCATGCTCAGAATGTGACTTCGAGCCAACTTTTAACAAACCAAATGTTATTTTTTGTAAATAAATCTCATATGGTTAGAAAGTTGGTTTCATGGAATTTAATTTAACATATCTACAATTAATTCGAACTTAATATGAGTAAGTTATGACCAATTGAAAATGGGTGGTCATAATCAGGGAAAACCAAAAATTTGGATTATGGAAGAAGATGATGAACAATACTTTTTTACCAGTTCCACTCTCGATCATTGAGAGTGTAATCCACTCTTACATTTCAAGTTGGTCTTTGCTTATGTTATAAACACATATACATATTAAGATGACCAAACTTTGGGCTTGGACATTGGAAAACACCATGAGGGGTAGAGGTTATAAAGATTCTCTGATACGGTGAGTGAAACAGAGGCAACATAGACTTTTGAGCCAAAACGATGCCCACATGCATAAGAGGCGCGCGCGGCAGCTTCCAGTGTCCATTTTTTGTCACGTGTCGCACGTGTACTCTTGTGCTGTGTCTAAAGTTATTTCATATATTTTTTTTTGTTGAGGTTGAGAGCTATTCATATATTTTTTAAATCATTTTGATTAATATACTTAAAATATAATAATAATAATTATTATTATTTTCGGGACACTTGCCATATCTCCTCAAGTCCAAGTTTTCTGTGTTATATGAATATTTATATAGATTATTTATGTATGCATGTATTGAATTAATATTATTAAATGCATGTCCATATTGAATGTGTCCCTAGATTTGATGACCTATTAAACCATTCTCATTAGTTGAAAATGTGAGTTCTCTATCCATTAAAACTCCATGCATAACTTTATAATTGGATGCTTGAGTTCATTATTATTTTTAATTAAAATGGACATAGTTGACATCGATAATTTGTTGTACTCATGTGTAATATATATATATTTATTTATTTATTTTTATGTGAATAAATAATGTGAAGCTTAAGTATATCGATGACTTGGCATCCCTACTTATTTATTTTTTTCCTAGAAGATTTGTAGTAGGATTTTCTTGGAAATGTAATATTGGGAACGTAATTTTATTATTGAAGCCATGTATTTCACGTCTATCAATATACCTTAAGGTCACCTTAACATGATGTATCAAATTACCAATGAGGTTTCGAATGGAACCTATGCGCAATGTGTTTAGTGTAATAATTATGGATTTTTCATATTTGATTAATGAATTACATGTGCATGAGTTTTGAGTTTTTATTAAGACTGCTTTATAAATTTTATTCAAAATTAATTACATATGATATTTTAACTTATATAGACGGAAATGATTACTAGTTTTTTGCCAAATTTTTTATCTCACTATGTATGAAGGAATACCATAGTCTAGTTAGATTTTGGAATAAAATTAAATGTGTACTAATGTCAATTCTACGCAACAAATGTAGTGATAATGATTGTTAAGAAAGTAGTTGCTAACCTTACTAAATAAGAGAAGTTGGATGAGACCAACTATAACATGTTACATACGAAAATCCAATATCTACTTAATGAACAAGAGGTCCTAGAAAATCTGTCTCACCTTATGATACAACCTGAAGAACGGAATATTTGCCAACATCGTGCTTGGGCAAAGAAAGATTGGCGTGCATGATTTACCATGCTTAGCATCATGTACAATGATCTTATTAGGAAGTTTAATAACTGCCCAAGATATGTGGAGCCCGCTACTTATGAGGGGACATTGCTACTAAACTTTTTGCTCTCTCTTTGAGGTTTGAGTAATATGTTATGGACTCTAAACATATCATAATTGAGCATTTGAGACTGATGTCTACCTTGATTCTTAATCTAAAGTCTGTTTGCAATAATCTCATTAATGAACAAAAAGTTATCGTTGTGATATAATCTTTGCTTGAGTCAACAAGGGGGCAAATGGAGATTGAGTTCATTTTGACACACAATGAAAATATTAAGACTTTTGCTTATATATCTCGCCATTTGAAGCTAAAGCCAGAGCACATAGATGCTCACCTTAGTAGTCTTCTTATTGCCCAAGCTGAAAAGTGCAAGGCATTCATGCCTAAGCGCAAGCAATATGAGATATTACTGGAGTGGCAAATAGTCTTATGCCAATAGATGAAAACGTAGCAAAGCGCCACAAAAGGCAAACCCCAGAGTAACAAAAGGCAAGCACTTCTACGAAGACAAGTGTCCAAATTGAAGTGTTATAATTATGGAAAAGTTTGACACTTTTCTTGTGAGGACACTGAAGCAAAGAAGGTATCCACTAAACATAACTCTCTTATTACTTATAATTGTTCTTATATTTTTGTTACTCAATCACTTTATGCAGTGGTGGACTCACGTTGGTGAGGTGGGCTGAGCAGTGGTGACTCTAGGGTTTGGGCGTGAGGTTGGTGGCTTGTGGTTGTAGGCTTCGTGGGATAGGTCATGTTAATACTCTAAAAATCGCACAACAGGTCGAAATAGTCATTCTCGGTACAATGAGGCGATACGGGCCTCAAATGATGTGGTCTAGTGCCCTCAACAGTAGTCCGGGGCTACTGTGCGGTGATGTTGCGTACACTCATGGTGGTGAAAGGAAAATAAATGCAGAGGAAATAAAAGAGGTGGACACACATTTACGTGGTTCGGCATAACATATAATGGTCTCTCATTTTGAGGAGAATGAAGTCTCATGGTCTCTCATTTCTCACTGTATAATGGTGATCTCGGGTGTATTTGCTAGAGGTGAACACCTGCGCTGGACCCCTCTATCACGAGGTTGAAGGAGGAGATGAAGAAGATAAAGTTGAAGCTGAGGAAGAAGAAAAGGATCCCCCGAAGTTGTCTGGGCTTCTCCCCTTAAGATGACCCCATGTCCGCTTGCCTCTTGACACCCCATGCCTCCCTGATACCCCTGCTGATAGCCCACCCTACTCTCTGATTCCATGCATCCAACCTTCTACCTACTACACCCCATGCCTCTTTACCCCTCTTATCGCTTCTTGTCCTCTAGAACCCAAACAGGTGGGTTGGGCATGGTCCTTAGGCCCTGGGATTTTACCCTCTCACAGGTTGTGAGGCATGGGAGGAGCGTTCGTTGGGCAAGGGCCTTCGATGGGTGGAGGAAAATATGTGGTCTAAAGTGAGGGTTGTCTAGACATGCTCAATGGAGAGAGAGATGTGTGTGTGTGCACACTGGGGGCCAGTGTGGGTTGCTATTCACAGTGGCTTGAGAGGGGATGCGGCGGCAATGTGTTGATTACTAAGAGAGAGGAAGGGAAACAAAGGAAGAGAGAGAGAGGCGTTAGGGTTAGGGCTCACGGCTTCAGTGTTTGTGGGTTGTGAATGGCGTCGATGCTGTTGTGTGTTGCTACGCCGGTGGCTAGAGGCAACGCTGCTGGCAGAGGAGGATGAGAGGGAAATCGAGAGGCAGAAAAGAGAGGATCTGAAACCAAGGAGAGAGAGAGAGAGAGAGAGAGAGAGAGAGAGAGAGAGAGTTGGTTGGTGACTTACAATGGGGTTGTGGTGGTGCTGGTCGGTGACAATGGGGGCGATGGGTTGTGCAGTGAGGAGAGGAGCCGAGGGAGAAGGGAGAGAGCTTAAGGGGGGTTATGGCCAGAGGGAGGGGAGAGAGAGGATAGGGGGAAAATTTGAGGGAATTAGAGTTTCTAGAGATTAATCCTCGCCCTACATCTTGGAGTCCCTAACCCAAATCGCCCTACATCTTGGAGTCCCTAACCCAAATCCAACAGTGGAGATTAAACACATAAAGAGAAATAAACTAAATAAATAATAGGAGGATGAAATAGAAATACAATGAGACTAAATTTAAAATTTGACTTTTATTTTTTTTTATCTAAAAATAATAATCTTCATCATAAAATAAATTATGAGTTTAATAAACATTTCTAAGAGAAATAAATCTATCTTAATAAATAGAGTTTCTAACATAAAAATGAAATAATGAATATTAAACAATAATCTTAAAGAAATAAAATCATTTAAATAAAATACTTTGTTAAAACTATATTATTTTCGAGATTTCAAAATATAAAAACGCGTACTTGAAAATTATGCTTAGTTAAAAAATGCTAAAAATACCCCCATTTATAATAATTTTGGACACTTAACATATTTGAAATATTTTAAAACACTTGGTTCAATTTAAAAATCATTTGCAATATTTAAAAACAACGATTCGAGATTTAAAATGTATAGATGAGACTTGTGACCAATTGAGAGAAAATGAGCGATTAGTTACACAAATGGGTTTCAGTTCAATCCCGGAGTCTGTGATTTTTTGATCGAATCAGATTGAATTAATATATATATTTTTAAATTATTTTTTATATATATTATATTATTTTATTTAGTAGTTATATAATTTAATTACATAATTTTCATCTAATCTATTATCATTGACCATATTAAATGTTAAATAATATATGCTATCAAATTAATAATGCATCATAAATCATATGATAATATGCGTAGATATATAATACATTCATATATATTCTAATATTTACACTTAATTAAAGTAATTATCTAATTATTTTTAAATATCTAAGTTGGCATGAATAATCTATGTATAATGAAATTATTTTATATTCATTAACCATATATAAAATGTTAGAATTTTAATTTTTAATATAAGACATTATTAATAATTATGAATACTAAAGCAAATTTTTTAATACCATTTCGGTGATCATTTCAGTTAAGGTACTGGAATGAAATATTTTGGTAGTGGTATCGTTTTGGATATTGGTTTGAGATAGTCTATATATAGATAAATTAATTATATATGTATAAATTATATTTTAAAATAACATCAATGCAAGTCTTAAAAAGCTAAAACACATATTTATAAAACTCAATAATACTTCTAAGTTCTCAATCCAATTATTAAAAAAAATAATCACTTATCTTCATCGCAAAAAAGGGGGTAAGGATTTGATTTTCAATTTTTGAGAAAATGGGATTAAAAAAATTAAGAAAAGAGTCTTTAGATGTGAGAATTGGAGTGAAAATTACGAAAAATCAAAATTTTTGCATTAATTACAAAAATACATTAATTTAAGCCGATGCACCGAAAATTGGTTGGTATTGACTGAAACACACTGGTACGATCGATATTTAACCCAATACCAAACACATACCTCTTCCATGCCCGTTACTGTTCTGGCACAGTAAATACTAGTCGTACTGGTTAGTATGGTATGATTTTTAAAACTTTGTACTAAAGTCTAAGTTAGTAAGTAGTAACTATCAATATTATAAATATAATTATAGTTAAATATTATTTTTAATGAGTTAGTTACATAATCTACATTAATAATTCATTTGATTTTAATTTTCGTAATTTAAATAATTTTTTTATTAATTTATTTACAAAAAAAGATGAAATAAAATAAATAAAATAATTTTAGACCGAACAAACTGATAACTAATAGTCTTATCCAATCCACTTGGGTGATCCGGTATGAGAAAATGATGGATCCATCATCCCAATACCGGACCGATTTACCCCTACTTGGTACCCCATAGTACATTTTACAATTTACACTACAATATTTTAAATAATAGAAAATTGCTATAAATATATATTTAGTGGATGATCATGTAGACTACACCTTATTATGTTTATTGCACATGTGATAGCTTGTTGTGTATATGAATTAGTTGTTGTGCATGTGATAGTTTGTTGTGCATGTGAATTGGTTGTTATGCGTGTGACTTGGTTAGCATAACAAACCATCATAGAGTTGTCTATAAAAGGATGTCTTGAGGATCATTTATGAGACACAAAAATAGAAAAGTGGTGAATGATATTAAGTTCTTAAAGAGTTAAGTATATTGCAATCTCTCAATCTTCCTTCTTCTTTTTTGCAATCTTTCAATCATTTGCTACTTCTCTTTAATTTTATAAAATGTTATCGGCACGAGACTCTAGCCAGCAGTATTATTCTTTAAATTTCTGATCTCTAGTAAGATATAATTAAGTAAGTATTTTTAATCACAGGTTTTTATTGTTATGCTTAATTTTTATTATATTATGCATATGGTCCGTTATACCGCCTGATTATTATTATCTGTGGCTAATTAATATTTCCATAGTTTACATACCAGTTATATCTGTGATGAATTAATATTCCCATAGTTTATATACCAGTTATATATTTAATATATTTGTTATAAAAATGTCAAATATTTCAAAATTAGAATTTGTTGCTCTTGATATTTCTGGCAACAATTACTTATTTTGGATCTTGGATACTGAGATCCATCTTGATGCAATGAACCATTGGAAATACCATCCAAGAAGGAAATGAATCGTCCATGCGGGATTGTGCCAAAACAATGATTTTTCTTCGCCATCATTTACATGAAGAATTGAAAATTGAATACCTTACTATAAAAAATCCCTTGATTCTATAGAACAGCTTGAGGGAAATATACGTCTATGATTAGATGTACCTGAGGTTGCAAGATTTTAAAACAATGTCTGAATACAATTATGCACTTTTTAAAATAAATTCAAAGCTGAAATTATGTAGAGAGAAAGTAATTGATGATGATATGTTAGAAAAAACATATACCACATT
Source organism: Carya cathayensis (assembly GCA_011037825.1). Lineage (NCBI taxonomy): Eukaryota > Viridiplantae > Streptophyta > Magnoliopsida > Fagales > Juglandaceae > Carya > Carya cathayensis. The sequence goes on from QGSO01000293.1 coordinate 515,989, forward strand.
TTATGTATCAAATATGTTCTTGCAGCAGCAATATCAAGAGCGCAAATTCACAAGATATTTTGAAATAATATTTTGTTTATTAGTGATTGAACAAAACAATGAGTTTTTAATAAAAAAATCTCCAATCTCGTCCAATTAGATCTATTCCATTTCCTGAAACGAATAGAACCTCATTTTATAATCATTAAAGAAATCGCAGACGTGGCCACGGTCGTGGATGTGGTAGGAAAAGTTATAAGAATCAAGGATAAAGTACTCAATATTACTCAAAGAAGAACTATGTATACTATCGGAAGTGGAACATCACTGAGACAAAACATGATGAAAATAAAGGCTTACAGAATAAGCCTACAAAGAAATATGAAGATAAATGTTATAGATGTTGTATGAATGGATATTGGTCACGTACCTATGGTACACCAAAACATTTGGTAGACCAATATTAGACCTCCATTAAAAAAAATGCAAAGGGGGTCGAAATGAATTTCTCTGATCACAAAAATCCAGTAGATCAAAGTTATACTCCAAATGTAATGGATCTCACCCACCTAGATGATTATGATTTCTTTGTAAATTGATCAATTGTAATCTCCCTTTAAATTAATAAAGTTTTATATGTGTTTTTGTTTTTATAAAGGAGCATGGGTTTTACTGATGAATTGATCAATTTAAAGAAAATTAACAGAGATGTATGTCTTGTAGACAATTATACCACACATACAATTCTTAAAAATAAGAAATATTTCAATGTTTATCATTGAATAGAGCTAATGTCAATACCATATTCGGTTCTTCGAATTTAATTGAAGGCTTCAAAAGAGCAAATATAATGTTACCAGATGGAACAAAATTTTGTATTAACAATGCTTTGTATTCTTTAAAATCTAGAAGAAATTTACTAAATTTTAAAGATATTCGTTGTAATGGCTATCATGTTGAAACTATTAACAAATGCAGAAATTTCTGGCCAGAAATTTCTATTGGAAAAACTGTCAATTTTCTCTTTAGGATTATATTATATAACTATGGAATCAAATATTGTGATGCATCAGAAGTGTTATGATTCAAAATATTTTTATTATTTTCATGATTAACTTGATAATCCAAAATCAAATATGATATGTCAAATAATTTTTATAGGGACATTCATTAAAAAACTAGAAGATTCTTTTACTATAAAGTCTTCCCACCGGGAGGGGGAGAAAAATTGTCTGAAACACCAAAACAAATAAGATGAAACAATTCGACATTATCTTAATTATCATATCAATTTATGTGAACTGAAAGTTCAAATGATCATTCATTGTAAATTAATTGACGGATGCAAGAAGATAAAAAAGTCTCATATTCTAGCTGCTAATATTCTAGCGAGGATTAAGTCCCTTTAGGACAATTAAGAAATTTAATAGTAGAATGAACATAAGACATGCATGAAAGCGTGAGAGGCTTATTGATATAAATGATAAAACATCCCCAAAGAGAAAAGCACAAAGAAACGATATTAATACCCCTGAAGAGGCTGTACCCACAAAATAGGCAATAAGAATTATAAAATTTATCCAAACTTTCTATACAAACTCTTGAAGAGAAAACTCTTGAAGAGGAAAAGGTACATAAAATAACGGATCTCGATACATTATGTAAATACGAGAGAATTATTTGATAGAAATAAGAATTATTGTCGACAATATATTTTCATTTGATGTCACCAAAAGTGATAATGAAAAATAAATAAAGAAGCCGTTGAAAAATATCAACGTAGAAATATTGACCAAAATAGAAAGAAAAAATTCCTGCATAATTGATATCACTACTAAAATGTGATATATATGGACCTGTAGTTCAAACACCTAATGAGTAATTTTTGTTGAATATTAGTGGGTATTTGTAAAAAAGAAATGAAAATGTGATATATAAATCACAAGTCGGTTTCTCGCATAAATCATATATTGATATGCCCCTGAAGTGGATAAAATTATATTAAGATTTTTATTAGCTTGATAGTTATAGAGAGTTTGGGTACGCATGATTAACTATATATTTATATGGATCACTAGATATGAAATGCATGAAGCATATAGTCCCAAAGTATTTATTCTATTAAGTTTAAAAAATCCTTATATGATCTAAAGCAATTCAAACACATGTGGAACAAACTGTTCGAGAATAATCCACTTGTCCATATATTTTTAATAACTAGATTAACTTTTATTACAGTTTATATAGATGATTTAAATGTCATTGAGACTCCAGAAGAACTCATGAAAGTTGCACATAGTTGAAATATAAATGAGAAACCATTTAGGCTTTGAGGGAGAGATGAATGAAATTATTAGTTCTGAAATACCATTTCTTAAATGCAATTGTTATTTCAGAATCATCTTACAGTTGTATGAGAAATGGTGTATAATTAAAAGAGAAATAGAATGAAGCACACAAAATATCTATCAGAAGATAGAAACACAATGTAAATTTTGTGAAATATTATTTTATTATCCCAAAAAAAAATTACAAAAATTTGAGGCTCTTCGCCTCATTCTTTAAACAATTTTACTCTTTATAGATTTGTATGGCATATCTATCTAAAGGAGTAGGCAATCAGAAAGAAGAGTCAAGTAAGAATTTTAAATTCTTATTCTCTTATTTTATTGCCCATACCTTCATGTTGGATTCATGAAGAAGTTGCTAAGGATAGAAATTTTTTCGTTGAGTTTGTCAACCTCACAAGTTTTGAATTGTAGTTGCCGAAAAAAGGCGACAATGGTTAATGAGTATCGGGTACCGAGACTCACAAGCTCATAGATAACATCATCATCTGAATTATCAGTCAGATCATTTTTGTGTTGTATTATAACACCTATGGAAGATGTGTAAACAACTTGTGACCAAGGTACAGAATGCCTCATATATTCGTCAAGAGAAGATTGCTAAGCTATTGCAAAAGAAATTGTAGGGTAAGAATGCAAATTGATTACAGAAAAATAAAGAAAATGGAATGCGAATGAAGATGAGTTGAATACTTCTTTTATAGAGAAATCATGAAAGCAAGACAAAATTATATATCTTGATCAATATAGCTAAACACAGATAGCTTGCAGTTATTTACTAGACCGGCAAAATTAAATGCGGCTTGCCCATACTCTCTAAGACGTTGGACTTCTTTAGATATCCGTGGCAAAATTAAATGCAGCTTGTCCTTACTTTCTAAGATGTTGGACTTTTTTAGATATCTGGCACTACTGATCTTGTATTTGAGCCCCCTCTCTTTCCAGATTCTCTATACGTTGTTGAAGATCACGAGCATATCATTCTGCAAACTGTTTTAACTCCTTATTTTCATACTTTAACTTCTTGTTCTTACGGCTCTTCACAGAGAGCTTCAGACTCAACTTAGATATTTAATTATTGAGTTGGTTAATTTCATTCACTCTCGCTAATAACCTCCGAGACATACTCGTAACAGAGTCAACATATTGAGCACTAAGAAATTTTGATTCTGCAATAATATTAGAATCAATCGTTTCAGAAAAATGCATTTATACTCATATTATAAGATTAACATCCTTAGGAGAGTATGGAAGGTTGAGGCACGAATGGTTCTTGATTCAAATCTGGAACATTGACGGAAGGAACTGTCCAGCCATAATATTGTTATGGATAAACAAAGGCAAGATTAAGAAATAATGTGATAATTTCTTTTGATGGGTTCTTGAAACGAGTTCTCAATGGGTTTAGATTCTCCATCCATTGATTTGATTTGGCTTTCTTGGATGAGTTTTTCAAATTGATTGTAGGTTCAAGGGATTCCAATTTCACGGATTCATATCATATTTTCTCGTGAATATCATTCTCTCATGAGTTTTTGATGAGAAATGATGATCATTTAAATAGAAATCTAGAGTTTTTCAAAATCTTCATAACGTCTCTATTGACATAACATCTCCAACAAATAAATTTGAATCTCTCTACAAGAGACAACTAGAGCTAGCCTCATAGCCCTGCAGCACATTTGAATATCTCTACAAGAGACAAGAAATGTAGCCTCATAGCTCTGCGACACTTGTCTGGTTTGAACAGTTCCAGAAGAGTAGTGAATATCTTACGGTGCTTGTCTAGCCTAAATGGCTCAAGAAGAATAGTAAATATTTTGCCAAACTATGTTATACACCAAGAACTTTAAAAGAGCACAACTCTAAAAGAATAGTGAATTTAATGTTAAAACTATCTTAAATTAATATGACGAGTTTGTTCACCAAAACTTTACCATCTACATCATTTAAAGAGTTGATATTCGATATTTGAGATGCATCAATGTAAGCACCTTTCATTATAAAAGACATTGAAGCTCAACCTATATTTGAGGGAGAGAAAATAATAAGATGGATTGTACCTTTTTTTCTTTCGTTAAGGTTTTATCCTATTGGATTTTCTTTGTCAAAGTTTTAATGAGGCAATTCTAAAGTATTTAAAGACACATTAAAATGTTGTACTTTTTTTCCTTTGCCACAAGTTTTTCCCATTGGTCTTTTTGGTAAAGTTTTAACGAGACATATTCTTTGTGTATGGTCATTTAAGGGAGAGTATTATAAATATATGTATTTGGTGGATGACCATATAAACCACACCTATTGGGTTTGTTGTACATGTGATAGTTTGTTGTACATATAAATTGGTTATTGTGCATGTGATGGTTTGTTGTATATGTGAATTGGTTGTTGTGCATGTGACTTGGTTGGCACAACAAACAACCATAGAGTTGCCTAAAAGGATGTCTTGAGGATTATTTATAAGACACAAGAATAGAAGAGTAGTTAATGATATTGAGTTTTTGAAGAGCTAAATATACTGCAATCTTTCAATTTTTTTTTAAAAAAATTTTGAATTATTTGCTACATTTTTTTTAGACTTATAACAAAAGTATGTTTATTTTATAAAATATATGTTCTGCTTGGCCATTAAGAATTCTCAGATGAAAATTTTGAGTTTTAAGATAAAATATTAAAATATTATATTTTTATATTATTATTATTTTGAGATTTGAAAAAGTTAAGGAAAAGTTAAATTATTTATTATATTTTATATGAAGATTTAAAAAAATTATAATGATAAAATAAAAATTTTATATTTGAGATAAGAATTTCAATTGTCCAAACACAGATGAATTCTTTCCATCGTTAACCCAAAAATATTCCTCACGCTCTCTCTTTTCAAAACCCCTCCAATTCTCTCCGAGTACTGGGATGTCTCTTTGAGTGCCAACTGCCAATAGCTATGCAGTCCTTCGATAAGCCTTAACACCCACCTCTCAATTTCTTTCTCATTCGCGTTTTTGGGAACGGTCTGCTCTCGGGCACTCTCCGAGAAATGGACCGGAGATTGAACGGCCCAACCGCCCCTTCGAGTTCCACCGCCGCCGCTGCCACAAGATTGAGTTCTCCTCCTCCGCGACCTAACTGCAATAGCCGAGCCGTTCAGGTACTCAATTCTGTTTAAACCTACACATGCGCGTATGCGTCCACTTCTTTATACCCTAGCCGTTTTGTTCTTATGGGGCGCTCTTTGCTGCTCTTCTTTATTTGCTGCTTAGTTATTTTTTTCGTTTTCTTAATAGAAAGCTGAAGCGAGTTTTTCTTTGAAAAGCATTATTTTTTCCTTTTAAAAAACGAGCTTTTAAGCGACGCCTTAGTGTTTTAGAATCAGTTGCGTAGGGAAGAGTAGCATAATGGGTTAGCTCATTAGTACTTTACAGTGCTTAAGTCCAAACTAAAACTACTCTTTGGGCTTCAACTGATGCAAATACGGCTTCCACAAGCAATAGAAGTGTTTTCGAGACGGTGACTATCTTAAACCTCTGGGTTGACTGCCACCGCGGGGGGTTTTAGGAAAGTATTGTAATTAAGTTAATGAATTCGTACCCACTTGTTCGTGTTGTTACCTGCATATCATAGACTAAAGATGCAATTTTGGGTTTTACGGTGCTCGAGAATAGTTGAATTGCTCTAGAGGTTCTTACTTTCTCATTTTATTCTTTAGATTCACATGATTGTTTTATGTTGGTTTTTGAAGAACATCCTATATATAAAAAAAAAAAATCTCTGTTTCCTAAGAACACCAAAGTACAATTTCACGTGCTCACATTGTGTATTTAGCATACATGCCCGCTGTTATATGGGGACTGTAGGATTAATTCTAACTATTTAGGGTGATGATCGTTTGGTTCTTAGACAATATTATTTTTTTGCTGTTTCGTCTTAGTGTTGAGCTGGTTTGAGTACATGTCCTATATTATCGGAAGGAAACACATGGATAAAAATTCTTGTTATGCAAAATCACGGATTTGAGTCTTTTAAATAAACTAGATCTACAGAGGTCAAGACTCATACCCTTAGAATTTGCTTTTCAATTTCAGATCTACCTTGTAGAACAGCTTTCCAGATTTCTCAGATTGCAGCAATTGAAACCCTTCAGGTCTTCTTTCCTAGTCTATTTCGGCTAATTGAGAGTGGGCTTTCTAGAAAAGCCCCTGACATGCATGTAGCACACATAGGTCAAACCAGGAGCTTTTTCTTTGGCAAATCAGTATGCCATCACCCAAATGTTTCTCTCTCTAAGATCTTTCTCAGTTTTGTGTCATGAGGACAGAAGGTTGAAAGAAAAATGCTCTCATAACCTCTCTACCCCGTGCCGCACACCCTTGAGAAAGAAAAAAAAACTTTCAGACAAAACCTTGCTCCATATGTTCGGCCAAGGCCAAGCAGTGTGTATATAGATTGCGAAAGGATCTATAGGGTATCAATGAAATTATAACTTCAATAGGATAAAGACTTCGTTATCTCATAACTAGTCCGAGTTTACTATTAATCATATTTTATATCACAAAAAATTATAGTTGCACTCTAGAATTCATTTAATTATGCAAGAACCCAATTTAATAAATACTACGTGATCCCTCCATAAAAAATCCATAGAGAACTAAAACTTAACCTCTTCCCAATTTGTACAAGCTTTTTCCAGAGTGATATTCTATTGAGTAAATAATTTTTAATAATTTCTTTCCTAAATACTCAGGCCTTTGATTTAAAATAATCAACTTATATTAATTTTATCTTAAATTGATATTTTGTATCTCAATAAAGATCATAGATTCAACCCCAAGGGGTTGGCCCAAGCGGTGAAGGCCTTGGTCTTGGGGTCTCACTCCCTTCAAGTTCTAAGATTCAACACTTCATGGGTGCAAACAATCCTTTGGGGCCACATCCTTTGGTGAAAAACCAGCGATTTAACCAGTTCCGTGTAGGGAAACTTCCGAGGGTGTGGTGCACGGGACCAGGGTTTACTTTGCAGGGGTGGGTCCAAATGGCCATGCCTTGGAGAGGTTCCTTGATATAAAAACAAAAATCATAGATTCTTTCTTGAAAATTCATGTTTTCACAATGATGAATGTTATTACCGAATGTATTGAGATATGAAGTGGTGCTTCTTGTGTAAGAAATATGGTGAATTGGTGGACCATTTACTCTTACATTGTGAGGTGGCTAAGGTGTTATGGGATGGTGTGTTTGGTAGAGCAGGGCTGGTTTGGGTAATGCCTAAAACAGTGGTGGATCTACTTGCGTGTTGGAATAGGCTTCATAGTTGCTCTCAATTGGCAGCTGCATGGAAGATGATTCCTTTGTGCATTATATGGTGTATTTGGATGGAAAGGAATGAGTGGTGTTTTAATAACAGGGAGCGTACTGCAGAGGAAATCTGGAAATTTTTTTTGTTTACCTTGCTTCAATGGGTTCCAGCTATTTTACTTAATGGAGGGACTCTTCATGAGTTTTTGTTTCCGTTTCCTAATTTTAGAATGTAATTAGGTGTATCTTTTGTATACTTTCTGTGTACATGGGCTTCGCCTATTGCATTTGATGAATAAAATTTTATTACTTATCAATGTATTGAGATATTGACACAATAAGATCTCAATTCTAATTCATTAAACTGATCTACATGTCACATTTGTGTTCACAATCTTCTTCTCTGGATTAGGAATCACTTGCTGTTGTAGTAAAATTAAAACTGTTATTAAATCAACAATATTTTTTCAAGATAATAAATTACTCTGCTCCAGTTCAATATACTCAAAGTATATGATGAACATGTCAATTAGAAGCCTCTAGTTCCATGATTAAGATTAATCATCATAATTGACATGTGATAATTTCATAAAATAAAATTTCCAACTTCATCATCTAGTTATCAAACAATATTTTGTTAGTATAAAAGCCTGTGATTTATTTATTTATTTATTTTCATAAGTAAAAATTTTATTAACCTCAATAGGCGCAATCAAGTGCACTGGATGTATACAAGATAGAACACCTAGCTTGAAAGAAGAAATAGATACAAGGAAATCATGAACATTAAGCCCATTAAAATCTAAAGTTATTGCGCAGAAAAAGGCGTGTTGAAAAAGCATCTTCTAAGTTCCTCTAGCTAATGTTACTTATCTTCGAAGTTTTGATAGTTTCTTTCCCTCCAGATACCCTACAAAAGGCATGTGGGGGCCATCTTCCATATTGCTGCGATTTGCGGGATGACATGAAGACTTCTATAGCCGGCGAGAAAATCAACCACCCTTAAACCCATTCTATCCCAACTCTGCCAAAAAAATTATTCCATAGGGCACTGGCAACCTCACAATGAAGTAGCAAGTGGTCCATAGTTTCACCACTTTTCCTATTCATGCAGAATAAAAGGCCTTTCTTTTGCCACCTTTGAGCTGTTATGAATATAATCCCTTCATGATCTTGTCATAGCTCTTTCTTCTCCTTTCACCCCTTATTTTGATAATATGGGTGCCACATAGGTAACGACCAATCTTGTTTTCCACGCTAGGACAAAGCACATTGATATTTCATATCATTTTCTTCTAGAATTGGTTTGTCCTGGAATCTTTTCCTTCATATTCACTCATAATCTCAAATTGCAGATGTTTGTACTAAAGGGCTTTAAAACCTTTAATTTTAATAGATAATTGATGGCTTTCTATTTGACCATATAATGACTTATATCCATGTCAAGGAATATCAACTTCCATCAATATATTCACTGTGATCTATCTAGATTCATCATATTGTTATGCATTATCGTGCTCAATGCTCACATAATTTTCAAAAAATAAAATATTTTATCAGATAAAAAATTATTAATAGAATATCATTCAATTTGGATTTTTTTATTAGTAAAAATAACTTTATTAATACAAATGAAATAGGTGTTGCCCACGTACATAGGGAGTATACAAAAGAAAACACTTAAATACATTCTAGGAACCTGAAAATGAAATAAGAAAATCATGAACACGTTTCCTTGAGCACAATGGCAAAAAACCAAAGCAATAAGGTGTGCATAAAAAGATTTCAAAGTTCATCCAAAGTGTGCATAAAAAGATTTAAAGCACCTATCATTCATTTCCATCTAGATTCACCACATAAAGCACAAAGGAATCTTCCTCCAAATGGCAACCACTTGACAACAACCATGAAGACCATTCCAGCTAGCTAAGAGATCCACCACCCTCGAAGGCATCCCCCAAGCAATGCCATATCTACTAAAATTCTTATCCCATGACGCCCTTGCCACCTCTTGATGCAAAAGTAAATGATCCATAGATTCACCATTCTTCTTACACATGTAACATCAATCCATGACAATGAGACCATGCTTCCTCAAATTGTCCATCGTCAAGAATTTCCGAAGAGAGGCAGTCCAAATGAAGAAAACTACTTTGGAAGGCACTCTACACCTCCAAATACTCTTCCAAGGGAAAGAAATATGACTTTGTGATGCCAAAACCTTGTAGAAAGATCAAACTGTAACATTTTGCTCCCATTTGGCCTCCTAAGCATCCCATCCCCTTCATTGCTAACAAACCTCATAGAATATAAGAGACTTAAAAATTCAGAAACATCTTCAATTTCCCAATCATGAACAGCTCTAGCATAACAAACATCCCACTGATGAGAACCATTCGAATAGACCAAAAGATCCGACATAGAGGCGTCCAATTTAGAAGCAAGGCGATATAAAGGGCAAGGAATGCCCTATTGAGAGCACTGATCACCACACCAATTGTCATACCAAAATCTGATCCTAGATCTCACTTCAATTGCAAAACATAAGTGACTGGCGAAACTCTCGCATTGCTTTGTAACGAATTTCCCTAAACCCACACCATAGACCCCTCTCACCTTATTAGCACACCAAGCCCCCAAGCGCTTCCATATTTATGGTTGATTACCTTCCTCCAAAGCGACTCCCCTTCCAGTTGATACCCCAATAAACATTTCCCCGAAGGGCTTTATTAAATATCCTCAAGTTACTTACCTATATATATAAAAAAAAAATCCTCAGATTACGAACCCCCAAACCTACATTAGAAATTGGAGAGCAAACTTTTTTCCAACTAACTGAACTCAGCTTCCTTCCTAATTGCAACCCAAAAGAAAGCATGAAATAACTTCTCAATCCGATTGGCCATTCTTGTAGGCAAAGTAAACAAGGATAGAAAATAAGTGGGGAAACGAGAGAGAGTACTCCTGATTAAAGTGATTCAACCCCCCCTCCTTTTGATAGATACATCCTTTTCCACCCTACTAACCTTTTCCTCAACAACCCCATCCCAAATGACTTTACCCTTAAAACAAGCCCTCAACGGAAGACCCAAATGTGCACCACACCCACTAGGATCATCTCAAACTTTCCAAGATTCACCTTGAGACCGGAAACAGCTTCAATACATAACATCAAATTGGATTCTTGAAGCACTAATCCTAACTTTCTTAACTGCATGTACAATATCAATTCAGAAGGTTTTTCTTAAATGGTTGTTATGCGGTTTTTGACCAATTAGATTGCGATGAGGCATTTGAAGTACATATGACAATCATAATTACTGGAATAAAAACTAGGGGTTCAGTTTTTTGCTCTCTTATGTCCCAGATTGTTAAAATCCAAGGATTCAACTGCTTAATTCTTATCCTACATCTTCTTTGTGATTTTCTGGAGAATGACAATTTGCAGGTTGGTTGAAACTCATAGATAAATACATGGTGCAAAATAGAATAATCTGAACTACTATCATTAAAGTTTGAGAAGCGTATCTGATATGAAACCATTTTATGCTTGTGCCAATGAATTAACAAAATGGCTCTGGTAAGTTTATTCTAAGCTGAAGTGACGGGGCTGCAAGTCATTGTAAACAAGGTAATTTGCAAAAAAAATATAAAAAGTGTTAAAACCTTAGGGATCGTACCCAAGAATAGGGAGTTGGAGGAGTGATGATGTTAGACCGTCGGTTTAAAAAATACCATAGTTTTTGTTGTAATTTATATGTTCAGCTTCTAGACTTTTGATACTTATAGAAAACCCGTTTCTAGTTTTTGCATATCAAGAAATGCTTATGACTTCCCTATTAAAAATATAGCATGACCAGTTGAGTTCTCTAGATGATAATCTCAATGGGCTCTGAAATGTTCCCATTGAAACGTGGTTAACAGTGAGATTGATATCATATTGATTCTCTTGTATACATCCAGTTTACTTGGCTACACCTACTGATATTAATAAAAGTTATAAGACAAAAAAGATTGATATATTGACATTATAGTATTTCATGCTTCCATGTATATAATGGACCATAACATATCATGTGCTGCTACTTTAAAAAAGAAGTATGCTGATTGTAATGTGATTGATTCATGAGAAACTATATCATGAGAAACTATACCTAGCTTCTAATTTCAATTTCAGGAAGCATTGGAACACTTGGCATCCATTGACCTGTTTGAGTTGTGTGATGAGGCAAAAGTTGAACGCTGTCGGGCAACTAGAGACTTGAGAAGCTGTGGACACTATGTACACAGTGTTTTGATTGCGTGTGGTCATGCCTCTTTATGCGAAGAGTGTAGTCAACGGTGTGATCTTTGCCCCATATGTAGAATCCCACTACCAAAGATTGGCAATAGACTACGGCTCCGCCTTTACTATGAGTGCAGACAAGCTGGCCTTATCTCCAAAAGATCTGATGAGAGATTTCAAGAGATCGAAGATGGGGACAAGCAACTAACCGCTGATGTCCAATGCCTCTATTCCTTGTTTGACGTTGCCCTGGAGAATAACTTAGTTTCTTTGGTTTGCCATTGTATCCTTCATGGCTAGATTGATATCCTAACTTTTTTTCCCTGTTTCTCGTAGACTTATAAATTAGTTTTGGATTTCAACACTTTTTGTCTCTGCTATTACCTATCAAAAGATTTTTTTTTTGGGTACATTTCTGGCTGGAAAATTCCCTTCAACATTATAATTCCTTTCTTTATGTCATTATTTTCTTCACAAAATCTGAATACATAGTAAAAATGTTATATGGGTAACTTGATCTTAGGTATTCTTATTTAGGTTACAGGCATGTGTAACTTCATGACATTATTCTGCTATTCTATTGAAGGTTATGTTTCTTTAACAGAGTTCACAGATGTAACAGATGTTTGCATGGATGAAAGTGCTGTGTCTAGTGACCCTGTCATTGCTTTCTTGTTGGATGAAGTGGTTGTCAAGGATTGGTGCAAAAGGACTTTCAGAAACATTGCAACAGAACTCCAAGGAATTTGTATCCTTAGAGCAATATTTTGATGTTTGAAGTGTGCACGCTTTCCATAGCTTCAAGTGTTCTCTTCTTATCATTTGTCATTAGATAACCTTGAAGTGGAAGAGATGAAATCTAGGTTGAGTTTTCTACTCAAGTGTTCTGTACAGCTGACTGGAATATGCAATGTGCTTGAAGTTTTGGAGTCATCTTTTAAGGGCAGTCTTTCAGCACAGCTTCATGACTTGTGCCACCTGCAAGAGAACATATTGAAGACGAAGCAGGTTTTAATTGGGAGTTACTTTTGGTGGAGCACATATATCTACCATTTACATTTTTTAGCTTTGATGGCTGACCTGTTTCTTATTTGTTTTAGGATACCTTTTATCTTTGTGATGATAGTTATAAAAAGTCTCTTTCTAATTTTAAATAAAATAGTTTTATTTACTCGCAATATATGGCATTGATTTTTTAGAGTCCTTATGAGGTAGTTATTCTTTTGGTTAAGTCTAAATTCCTAATTTTATTTATAAAAAAAAAAGAGTCTAAATTCCTAATCTTGAAGTGTTAGAATACATAATTGTAATTAAGTGTATGTTATGAGGGTATAATGGTCATTGTATGTATATGTGTAGTTGGACAGCAGTCAATGAATTATACAACAAAAGTTTTTTCTCTCTTGGTTTTTCGACTACATGGTATCAGAGAGTTGAGTAGTCGGTGGTCGCTGGTGGCTGTGCATAGTGGCTGTGAGGTTTTTCAGCCGGTAGTTTTTCTTCTCCAAGAGGTTTCCAGTGACAAAAGTGGTTTTCTCCGGTAATGGACACCGGAATCGAGCTTGCCGTTGTGGTCTATCCACTCCGGTGATTTTTTCCGTCTCCAATGGCTGCCGGAAGGACTGTTCATTGCCGGCCGGAGAGGAAGTCTCGGGGCGTTTGGTTGCGGGTCTCCACTATCCTATCCTCGAGTGTGCATGTCCCAACTTGGAGTAAGAACCTATTCATATTTGGAATAGCACCTGTTTGGTAACAGGAATATGGTAACCCAGCTTCTCTTATCCCTGGTTAGGATAGCCTATTCTTGGTTTAAGCATTTCTTTGGACTCGATACGGGCAAACCTGAAACAGGCCGATATGTACTGGTTCCGGCCGGTTTAGACTCAAAACAGGCCGGTTCAGGCCCAAAAATTGGTTGTTTCGGCCGGTACAATCTGTTTTCAACCGATATAGCTTGTATTTGTTCAGTTTTCATCCATAGTTTCATACTTTTCTCCATGGCAGCTAAGTTTGAGTCACTATCTATTGCACCAAACGTTAATATGCCTATGACTATGGTGAAATTGAATGGAAAAAACTATATATTGTGGTTAAAATCTGTTGAAATGTTTTTGAAAGGCAAGGGTCTTCGTCGTATCCACTTTGTTGATCCAATGCTTGATTTAACTAGTTCCACTTTTGCTCAATGGGAGCAAGAAGATGCTCAAATTTGCTCCTTGATGTTGGTTAGTGAGCCTAATATTTGTGCTAGTTTAGTTCACTTTGACACTGCTCAAGAGATATGGAGGCATCTCAAATAGATGTACTCGGGTGCTGGAAACACAACCCGTATTTATGAGTTGTCTCAATTTTTTTTTTGCGTTGGAATAGGGTACGTTGGGCCTGTAAGAGTATTATTCTCAAGTGATGAGCATATGTGAAGAACTCAAAATTTATCAGCCTATCACTTCTGATGTTTCAACCATGCTAAAACAACGTGAAGAGTTCAATGTTGTTCATTTTCTTATTGGCTTAAAATTTGAGTATGAGTCAGTGTGCTCTCAAATTTTGGCAAGCCCACAGCTTCCCTCATTTCCTGATGTGTTCTCCCGACTTTAGCTAGCTACATTATCTGGACAGGGATCTTAGTTGTCTTCTGATTAGAGTAATGAGAGATCCGCTTTAATTACCTCCTATGTTGCTCTTGGTGGGCGTGGAGACTGAAGTGGTAGAGGTGCACGTGGGGGACGTGATGCTGGAGGTAACCTCACTTGAGGTGGTGAATCTTGTAAGTGCACCCATTGTGGTCGCACCATTCTGTGAACTATTGTTGGGATCTACATGGTAGACCATCTGGGTCCGCTAATCAGGCCATTTGCCAAGATGCTACATCACAAGCAACGAGCTCCAACATGACTCTAGAGATGGTTAGCATATCGAAGGATGAGTATGATCAGTTTTTAGTCACACGAGTGGCTTCATCTTCCAGAGCTACTCTTGCCCAACCAGGTACAGCATCCGCATGTCTTGTCTCATCTACTCAAAATCCATGGATCATCGATTCAGGAACTAATGAACATCTGACCGGTTTGTCTCATTTTTTATCTAATTTAAGTACTATGTCATTTCCCAAGAGTGTTACTCTTGCTAATGGTTCTCTTGCTAAAGTTACAGGCATTGGATCCACCAAGCTCACTGATTCTATATCCTTGTCATCTGTTCTATACGCTCCTAGTTTTCCCTTTAGTTTGCTGTCCACTAGTAAAATTACTTAAAATCTTCAATGTTCTGTGACCTTTTATCCCTCTGTATATATCTTTCAGGATCTCAATATGGGGAATAAGATTGGTATGGGGCATGAAGCTGATGGTTTGTATTATCTTGACGTCGATCAGTCACCCACTCAAGCCCTCACTTCGTCATCATCATCTGCTCTTGAATGGCATTGCCACCTTGGACACCCATCTCTTTCACTTTTGAAACGTCAAGTTAGGAATCTTGGAAATGTGTCTCCCTTTTCTTGTGAAGCATGTCAGCTTAGCAAACACCATCGTGTGTCTTTTGTACCTCGAGTTGATAATCGAGCATCTTGTCCTTTTGCATTGGTTCACTCTGATATATGGGGACCATTCAACATTGTATCAAACAAGTTTCAGTTTTTTGTTACATTTGTTGATGACTATTCTCGTATGACATGGCTGTTTCTGATGAAAGCACGATCTGAACTTCTTTCTATATTTAAAGTCTTTCGAGACGAAATTAAAACTCAATTTAGACAAAAAGTTCAAGTTTTGCATTCTGACAATGCTAAAGAATATCAATCTAATGCCTTTGCTGCTTACTTAAGCAATAAATGAATTGTTCATCAAATTTCATGCTCTTATACACCTCAACAGAATGGGGTGGTTGAACGCAAAAATCGTCATTTGTTAGGTGTAACCCGAGCACTTTGATGGCACATGCATATTCCTAAATGTTTTTGGAGTGATGTGTTCTTTCTACGTGTCACCTTATCATCTGTATGCCTTGTCCTTGATGGTTTCTCTCCCTTCTCCCTCTTGTTTCCCTCTATGCCATCCTTTTCTCTTCCACCCAAAATCTTTGGGTGTGTTTGCTATGTTCTTAACCGGCCCAGGTTTTGATAAGCTTGATCCACGTGCTACCAAGTGTTTCTTTGTAGGTTATTCTCGAACTCAAAAAGGATATCGTTGCTATAGTCCTGCTCTTAGACGCTACTTTACGAGGGATGATGTCACATTTTTTGAGTCCATACCCTATTTCTCAGATACACCTTCGGTTGTTGAGTGTGATCCTCTACCATTACCTACTCTTACCTTTTCTCCTCCACAATCGCCCACAGTTACTCAATCCCCTTCAGTGCTTCTCTTGTCCCCCTACAGGTGTACTTGCGTTGCTTACGGCCCTTTGCTCCCTTGCCTCCACCAACTTTGTCTCCTTCTTCAAATCTTGAGTTACCTAGTGTTTCAGAATCTCCACCTATTGCTCACCGAAAAGTATTATTTCTTATGTTACTCAACATTTGATTAGCCAATATGTCTCTTGTCATGCCTTGTCTCCATCATTTTCATCTTTTACTTCTCAACTTTAAAAATTTTCTATTCTTAAGACAATTCAAGATGCTTTATCTGATCCGGGATGGAGGACAACTATGGAAGATGAAATGGATGCTCTTCAACATAATGAGACATGTGATCTTGTTCCTTTACTGCGGGGAAAACAACCTGTTGGCTGTAGATGGGTATATACAGTCAAATTTCATCCTAATGGTTTTGTGGAACGTCTGAAAGCTTGTTTGGTTGCTAAGAGCATCCACATTGGTCTATGCATATGCATATGCAAAGTCATATTTGCATAATATGAGCCTAAATCCATCTACATTGGATTATGCATCTTCAAATATTTGCATAACTATGAATAGTACATTTACATATTTGACGATCTACTATTCACTCAAAACATATTTTACTCATTCTTTCTCTCTCCTCCCACTCTCTTTCTACATATTTTACCTTTACATATTTTACTACATATTTTATTCATTCACTCCCCAAAAAACATTTTACGCAAATATTTTACATATTTGAAGATCAAACCCGTGCACCTCTCTCTCATAGGTTCTGAGTACATGTATTGGGTGCTAATGGAATTTCTTTGGGTGCTAATTACATGTATTAACCCAATATATGGAAATTGCAAACTCTATTAAAAAAAAAAGCAAAAAAAATAAAATAAAATAATAATATTATTTTGTCTCAAATTTGCATAAGCTAATGTGGGAGTTTTCCTTGTATGGCAAATTGGATCTCCAAAAGATGTAATTTTGCATATGCATATGCATAAACCAATGTGTATGCTCTAAGGGTTACACTCAAACTTATGGCATTGATTACGACAAGACTTTATCCCCCGTTGCCAAAATTTTATCTGTTCGGGTATTAATCTCTCTTGCTGCTAATTTGAATTGGCTCCTATTTTAGTTGGATGTTAAAAATGCATTCCTACATGGTGACTTAAATGAGGAAGTGTATATGGAACAACCACCTGGATTTGTTGCTCAGGGGGAGTGTCGAGGTTCTTTGATACTATATTGGCATTTGGTCTTCATAGATGCCAAATGGACAACTTGGTATTTCATCTACATAGTGATCTAGGTTATATCTTATTGGTTGTATATGTAGATGACATTGTAACTATTGGGAGTGACTCAGTTGGAATCGCCAGGCTGAAACAATTTTTACATGATTAGTTTAAGACAAAAGACTTGGGCAAACTTAGATACTTTCTTGGAATCGCAGTCAGCAGATCAAAAAAAGGGTATCAACCTATCTCAAAGAAAATATGTACTTGATCTTTTGAAGGAAACTGGCATGTTGGGTGCACGACCTATTGACACTCGTATGGATCTAAATTGTAAACTCTTGAAATAAGAAGAAGAGTTGTTTGGAGATCTAGGTCAGTATTAAAGACTTGTTGGAAAATTAAATTATCTGACTATCACTAGACTTGATATTTCTTATGCAGTAAGTGTATTGAGCCAATTTCTACAAATGCCTAGGGTCTCACATTGGGATGCTGTAATCCATATTGTTCAGTATTTGAAGTGAGCTCCCTGCCTTGGATTGTTGTATAGACCAAATAGACATCTTAGAATTGAAGTTTTTTCAGATGTTGATTGGGCAGGATCTCCTTCAGATAGAAGATCGACTACTGGATATTGTACCTTTGTAGAAGGTAACTTGGTTACATGGAAGAGTAAGAAGCAAATAGTAGTAGCTCCATCTAGTGCAGAGGCTGAATACAAAGCAATGGCTCACACTACTAGTGAGCTGACATAGTTGCAACACTTTCTTCATGAGATTGGGTTTCCAGCTCTTGTTCCTCTTTAGTTATTTTGTGATAATCAAACTGCAGTGCATATTGCGTCTAATCCTATATTTCATGAGAGGACTAAACACATTGAGATTGATTGTCACTTCATTCGAGATAAGATATTCAGTGGTGACATTTTTACACCCTTTGTAAAGTCTGCTGATCAACTTGCAGATGTGTTTACCAAATCACTATGTCATAGTCGGCTAAAGCTTATTTGTTCCAAGTTAGGTTTATATAATATATATGCCCCAGCTTGAGGGGGAGTGTTAGAATGCATAATTGTAATTAAGTGTATGTTATGAGGGTATAATGGTCATTGTATGTATATGTGTAGTTGGACAGCAGTCAATGAATTATACAACAAAAGTTTTTTCTCTCTCTTGGTTGTTCGACTACAAAAGCAAGTGAATTATCACAATTGTTGGGATGGGATTCTTTTAGAATACAAGTTGTAGACCCATGTGATATGTAGGAATAACAAAATTTATTAAGAGAAATGATATTTGCAGTCCTAGGATGTGCAAGTCCCGCACACTCCGTTTGAAAAAAGTGGGTAAATCTGGGTCCCACATGAAAAAAATTATTTTTTTAATGGACTCCACTTTTTTTCAAAGGGAGCGTGTGAGGCTTGCATACTCTAGAATTGTATCTAGCATTACTCATTTATTAAACAAAAAAGTGTATTTTGTTGGAGGGCAAAATTTTTGTTAGAGAGCATAATTGTAATTAGTATACCCCTTGATGGTAGAAATGTAAAAATGTAAGCTAAGTTATATGCGTAGTGCTGGATGTACTTACAATTTTATGTACAAGATCCATTTTATCAGTTTTATTTTTAAATTCAAATTTTAAATTTCAAATTTCATAATTTTCAAAATATCAATGGTTGACACGTGAGTATGTATTGTTATGCGTATAAAAATTGTAAATGCAAATGTCATTTTTCAAATTTCATAAGGTGCAATAGTAAGAGTGTAGAACCAAATCTTTGAACTACATATCATTTGCCCTCTTCTCCATTCTCCATGAGTTCTCCCAAAGCCCTAATGTAACATATTTGACTAATGTATACTTTACAAAATAGATGAAGTCTTGAAGACTATCAATGTTAGAAACCCCTAGGGGTTGGCTCAAGTGGTAAAGGCCCTGGTCTTGGTGGTATGCTCCCTCCAAGGTTCAAATCCCACTAGGTGCAAACAATATCTAGGGGCCATTGGACTAGGGGGTTTTTCCCTTTGAATTACCTGATGTGTACTTGCGGGAAACTCCTTGCCGAGAACTTGTGCACCCTTGGGATTAGTCGGGATGTTGTTCCCGGATACTCGATGCCAATAAAAAAAAAGAAGAAGATGTGAAACCTTAGAAACTTTGTTCTATGGAGAGAGACCAAGAGCTCTTAACAAAGTGTGCAGTAACTCTGGCTATCAAGAGCACTTAACTTACTCGAAAACTCTTACAAATTTATGTATCCATTTGTTGATAAAAGGCATGAGTTGATAATTTTTTTTTTTTTGAAAAAATACGCATCAGAAAATTTGTAACTCTAAAATGAAAATTACTAAATATTATATTTCATTAAATAAATTTGTTTTCAATAATATATATTATTTAATTTTTATATAATGACATATATGATGGTAGTGAATGATGTTACTAAACAGGAGCAAAGCTTCCTTCAGGAGTAGGTAGAGGTATTCTTTTGGATTCGACATAGAACTGAAGGGTCTTTCCTTGGATTGAACAAAAGCTCTGTTTTGGAGAACTGAAGAGACTCTTTGGGGAAATAAAACAAAATTAGCAAATCACAAAATGGTAGCAAACCTTTGGGCTTCAAAATTGTTTTGAGTTCAAATGTTTAAATGATAAAATTTATGCCGCTTTGAAAATTATAAATGTTATAGATGCTTAATGCCATGCATTGTGATTAGGCCAGTGTTAAATCTTTTTGTGGCAGGAGTTTTGAGTAAGCATTAGGGTCTTATTGGACTTCTTCAAATTAAACTGCCAATGGCCATTTCTCTATATCTGCCCATAATTGATCTTCTCTCTCCATATTGTTTTTCAATTTTCAGCATATGGAGATAATGATGTGGTGCATAAGACATCAATTTCTGGAGAATGTGAGATCTCGATATGCTAATTTCATGTCATGGCGTTCCTGTGTCTGTGAACGGAAATCAGCTGCAATTAAGCGTTCATGGCCTGATGCAGTAAATTTCTCTGCAGAGTCCACTAGACAGGATGGTTCCTTGTTCATTGAAGATGCTTTGGTGAATCTTGATATTGAGCAGGGCAATTCAGAGGAAACAGCAGAGAAATTAGAAGCTGCATCACTGGTGAAAAGTGGAGTCTTGTCAATTCTCCGGTCTAAAATAGAAGGATTGGCAGGGTGCTATCCTTTTGAAAATCTTCGAGCTGCAGTTGATATACTCTTCTTATGTGGAAGTTCTGATTTGGTGGTTGCAAAGCAAGCAATTGTATCCTTTTCTTACCAATTATGCAAGCTGTAAGTGTACAAGATTTTTTTCCCTTAATTTATGGCAGCTTCTCTATTTTCTTTTTGATCGACATTGGAAAATGCCTGATGAAACGTGGAGACACATTGTGGAAGATTTTGCAACCAGCTTTAGCATCACCAGGCACTCATTGCTGGAATCTTTAATTTTTTATCTGTTGGATGACCACACGGATGAGGCTCTGCAGGTAACATTTTGGCGATGAGTTTGTATATGACCATTTGCTTTTTTCAAAGCATTATATATATGGCTAAACCAATTGTAACTACTTCAGTTGAACCTCACTTAAAATTTTACTGCAGTATGAGTCTGAAGATTCAATCGGTGTACAATAATGTTTTCATAAGTATTTTTATATGAAGGAATTAAGTTTTCAATGGTTTATATCTAATAATAAAATCTAACCATATATGTGTCAAAACTTTTGGGGCTCTAGGTGGCCATGGCGCCCTTAACACTATCACCACACTCTTGGAAGTGGGCGCTAAATACACCTCATCGATTGTCTAGGGAAATGAATTTACCAACTTATTCTTTTTGGGAAAGCGAGTTTGACTTGGAAAAGGTCTCACAACTTAATAATCTAAAGACCCGACATAAAAGTAGATAGTTGGAAATAACTTTGTAATACCCCAAGTTTAGTACGAGTATGGTGAATAGGATCCCGCATTGCTTGGGAAGAAGTTTTTGTCTAATATAATGATTTTAAAAAGTTTCAAATGTAACATTGATTAGTGCTTTTGGAGTATAGCCCAGATATGGTTTAGGCCTTCCTTGATTAACGTTCATTTGGAACAACCAGGAAAGGTCTAAGTCACATCTGAGCCTATACTCCAAAATGAATAATTAGGTTCTGCTTGGCCACTGAGAATTCTCAAATAAGAATTTTGAGTTTTAAGATAAAATATTAAAATATTATATTTTAATATTATTATTGTTTTGGGATTTGAAAAAGTTAAGAAAAAGTTGAGAAGTTTATTATATTTTATATGGAGATTTGAGAAAGTTGTAATGATTAGATGAGAATTTTGTGTTTAAGATGAAAATTTTGTGTTGCCAAGCACAACCTTAATGTTACAATTGGAGCTTCTTGAAAATCATTATAAAAGGCGAAAACTTTTCCTTCTCAAACAATGCCATTCTCCACCCTCATACTAAATCTGGGGTATTACAGTGTACTTATCAAAATTAGATTACTGAAAATAAGTTGCATGTATATGAAATTCTGAATTAGATGTGTGCCCTAGTCTACACTGGATTAATGGTGCTGCTTGTCTAACCTGAGATAACTCATATTGGGCTATGTTGGTGTAGCATGTTATCTTGTTTTCACTCAAACATAAAATAGCAACATTTCAATGTTGTAGCACGTGAGACTCTAATTAAACTATTTAAGCAGTATATCTGTTTTATTGGCTTGAAATCTTATGTAAAAATGCAGGTGCATGACAATATGGAAGTGTTTTTTGGTGCTCTCTATCATTTGATTGCTAATTATATTTCACAAAATCCTATTGCTTAGGAAGCTAGTCGCTTTCTTCCAGAGATCTCAGGCCCCACAACTCATCCTAAGATTGCACAAGTGTTGTTAGAAAGGAATAATCCCGATACAGCTCTGATGGTTTTACGGTGGTCTGGGTGTGATGGTGGATTGCAGATGGTTTCACTTAGTGAGGCCATAACTTCTGTTCGGGTAAGGGTGGAGTGTGGACTTCTGACCGAAGCATTTACACATCAGAGAATGCTCTGCACCAAAGTTAGGGAGAAGAAGTTGAAGCATGGACCCTCTGGAAATGATTCTGATAATTTCAAAAGTGAGTTCAGGAATTGGGTGGAATGGGTGGACATATTGGTAACTGAAATCTGTTGCCTTTGTATACGAAGGAACTTGGTAGATCGAATGATAGAGTTACCATGGAATTTTGACGAGGAGAAGCATATCCATAAGTGCCTGTTGGATTTTTCTATTGAAGACCCTTCAACAACTACAGGAAGTCTTCTTGTCGTATTCTATCTTCAGGTATTGACAAGGTTTTAAGTGAAGCTAGACTCAGGAATCAACAAGATTTTAAGTTTGACTTAAATTTGAGTAATTGGGTTAAGCATCTAACACTACTGCATGGTTGCTGATCATTAGAATCATGCAATACAACTTCTTGAAATAATCGTTATTGTTAATATGACTATTGTTTTGTTCAAGTCTGTGGTAGTTTTTTCTGTTTATTATTTTTTATTCCACATAACTTCTTTTTCCTTTTTATTGAACCATATTTCGTACGTTTGTATTACTGAATTGCTGGATGAGCTACAATTGTAGTTCTATGTCAAAATACATATTGATCTGTTTAGTCGGCGACCACAATAATTTGTTTAAATGACTGCATGATATCTCCATTTCGGTTCATTTTTTATTCATTAAATCGTTTAATGAAATAACTTGTGTATCCTTTTTCTTTGGGATAAGGCTTCATTGAGGAAATTAATGCTGTTTTACTTGGTCTCATATTGTTTTTTCATATGTTTACATCTTATTATTATTGTGAATTACGTATAAAAAAAAAGAAAAATGAATTACTGCCAGATGTTGACATATATCTGTATCTAATAGATGTGTGGATTATTTTGTGAATTTTTGTTACTTGGAGCTGTCCCTCTTTGCTTCTTGAAACAAAATGTCGTACAAATTTATGATGACTTGCTTGTTTATTGTATTTAACAACAGTTTTTGAAAGGATCTTCCGAGTTACAAAATTGTTTTTGTTTATCATTTCAGCGCTACCGATATACTGAAGCATTCCAAGTCGATCTTAAACTTAAGACCGTGGAACAGGATTTCATTTCGAAGAGTTCTGTTGGTAAAGAAGTTTTGTCTAGAATAAGATCAGCAAGTCACAGGAGAGCAAGTTTGATTGTAAGTTATATTAACTTTCTAGATGCTTACTTGTTACGGAAAAAAAAAAACATTCTGTATGATTAGTTTATTTTAGAAAGAACAAATGATTAACTCTTGCCTTCTCTCTCGATATTCTCTCCCCCTCTCATGACTTCCTGTCGTCTTATTTCTGGCGAGAAGCGCTGTCATGACTTCCTGTCTTCTTATTTCTGGCGAGAAGCGCCGGAAATAATCCATAATTGTCCCCTTTTTGTTTTTCCAATCTTTTTCTCTTCTTTAAATCTTTCTTTTCCTTCTTTTTTCTTCAGTTTTTGGGTTTCTAATTTTTTTGGGCATTATTTTTCTTTCTGGATGGCTTCTAAGAGAAGTTTATTGGTGGACTCAAAGATTTTCATTTTTTCCATCGTAAATGAAGGGTTGATTCGTATTACCAAAAGAAGCAGAAAAGTTAAAAAATTTGTTATCATCGGTAAGGTGACAGTGAGATGGTTGGAGAAAACGGTTGCTGCATGCACTGCATCCAGAGTTAGTGAGTTCTATAAGACGTTGTGTGGAGAGAATTGAGCTTTTCTGGCACAGTGATGTGAAAACTACCATGGGCTTTATTTGGTGATAGCAGAGTATGGTGATGGTGGCAGGAAAGGTTTCATTGTCATCCCTAAGGGTGTGGATGGGAAGGGATTGATGTTTTGCTGAAACTCTCAAGGATACGTTCTCTGAAGTTCCCTGTTCCTATCACCAATAACAGAGGAAGGTTGGATTATGGTGTAAAAGTTCAGGCTCATGGTGGGGTTGAGATCTTTCCAAGTCAATGTTGATAGGGCTAGTTTGGGAGAAGGATCTTACAAGGCGGTGTTAATGAGACTCGATGTCTTTCCCGGCCATTCCATTAAGTTTCTGGTGGAACACAATAGGTGGCCGAGGTAGGTGGCGGATTAGTCCATGGTGTAAAGATTGCTGACACCTCCAAGCAAACACATGTTTCAACAGGTGGCGTGGAGTCTATGAGGGAGGCATATCAGGTCAGGTAGAGGAAAAGTCGTGGTTGGAGTTGAAGTTTGATCTGATCGAAATCAATACGAAGATCAACAATTTTCTTTTGAGGATTTTTAAGGAGATGGGCCTTAACTTGCATTTGGGTGGTTTGGGGTGGAGGTGTGTAGGAAGAGGGTGATTTAGGGGTTGTGGGCTTGGGTATTAAAATGGGGCTGGTTTGCAGGTGGGTCATGTTTCTTGTGAGAATAAAGAGAAGACTTCAGTCAGCTGTAAAAAGGGGGCCCAAATCCAGTGAATTGGATAAAAGGTAAACAAAAAGTTGGACCAGATGTTCAGAAGTCAGCCAGGCCTGTTTCAGTGTGGCAGGTTAAGAATGTATTCGGGTCTAATTCGGGTTCAACCTCAAACAACATCGGTCAACATCGACGGAATCTCCTCCGGCACTGGGGTTGAAACAAAATACTGGCCATTTTTGCCCCCAGGAATAGTATTCAGTCGTTGGAATGTTCACTGATGGACTCCCCTGAGGCTTTGCAAGTGGTTTTGCTGATATTTTCACATCTGAAGGCTTTGCCTGGAACAGAACATGAAGGCTATATTTTTCCTCAATTTCATCTCCAGAATCAGAGGGGAAGCTCTGAGTGTTTCTAGGTGCGGTGATATCATGTGTGGAGAGGAGGATTATTTTTTTAGCTCTCTGGTGGGATTGATTTGAAGCTTATGGGGGATGACCAGAGGCTTGCTGGGATGCAGTTGGTTATAAGGGGGATTTGGAGAGTATGGATTGTAATTTTATTGAAAGGGAGAAGGTGGGTGATGATCCTGTGCCTTTATGTACTTTGCTTCTGGGTGTAAGTATGGTTGCGTGCTCTTTGAAATGGGTGCTTAAGAAAGTTAAATAAATTTAGGAGTGCTTGGGGATCTCCTGTAAGGGTTTTGAATACCAGTTTAGGGCCTTACTTATAGCCATTGAAGCGGGCCATTTTTTGTCTTTGAAATCAGCGTCGAAAAAAGTAAGAGAATTGAAGACACTTACCTGTGCAATAAATTATGATGCCAAGGAGGGGAGTGTAAGTCGAGGAAGGAGTAAGGGGAGGGCTTCAAATCTTACTTTATGAAGCCTAAAATACTATCGTGGAATGTTTGGGGGTTAAATGATCTTAACAAGTGCCTTCATGTAAAAAATTTACTTCTCCAATGGAAGGTTGATGTCATTTGTTTACTGGAAACAAAGTTGTAGTTTTTTTTATAGGAGAATTATCAAAAGCTTATGGGGATGTCTTTATGTGGGATGGGTGTTCCTTGCCTCTAAGGGGGCCTTTGATGGTATCATTGTGATGATAAGAGGATTGTGGAACTTGAGGATTGTATTGGGGAATACTCAGTGGCTTGTTTTTTCAAGAATTTGGAAGATAGTTTTGAGTGGGCTATTGCAGTTGTTTATGGGCCTAATCTAGATAGTAGTTGAAGATTTGCATGGGATGATATTGCAGGGGTTTATAACTCTGATGGGATGTGCTTTGGTGTATTGGAGGGGACTTCAACGTTACTCGCTTTCCGAGTGAGAGGTTGGGGGAGTCTTGGTTATGTCTGGCTATGGAAGATTTCTCTGATTTTATTTTTGATATGGAGTTATTGGACTTGCTTCTGGAGGGGCCGTACTTTCACATGGTCTAACAATTGGGCATGGCCGATATTGGACAAACTTCTTGTCTCTCCTTCTTGGGAGGCTCATTTTCCGGAGTGCCGTTAGAAAAGATTGTCTTGGGTATGTTTTGATCGTTTTGCTATCATATTGGATTGTGGGGGTATTCCTCGGGTAGAAAGTATGTTAAGTTTGAAAATATGTGGTTAAAAACTGATGGTTTTGTGGATATCGTGAGACAATGATGGTCTCCTTACCAGTTTATCGGTACCCCGAGTTTTGGCAAGTAAGCTTAAAGCTTTAAAGAATGATTTGAGGAAGTGGAATATGGAAGTTTTGGGAATGTCAATTGTCAAAGAAAGTTTCTCTTCGAGTAGTTGCAAAGGTTGGA
Organism: Carya cathayensis; assembly: GCA_011037825.1. Taxonomy (NCBI): domain Eukaryota; kingdom Viridiplantae; phylum Streptophyta; class Magnoliopsida; order Fagales; family Juglandaceae; genus Carya; species Carya cathayensis. The sequence goes on from QGSO01000293.1 coordinate 542,706, forward strand.
GGATAGGGTTGATTGTCGGAGTAGTTGAGTAGGAAAAGTTCAGTGATTGCTGAACTTGAAAAGCTGATTTTGATGGAAGAGATTTCATGGAGGCAGAAACCTCTGGCTCTTTGGTTGAAAGAAGGAGATCGTTGTACAAAGTTTTTTCATCAGGTGGCCAATTCTCACCGTAGGAACGATGCCATTGAGATGCTCTATTCTGAAGGTCGTGTTATTGATGATCATTTGATATTAAGAACCATGTGGTTCATTATTATGAGACACTTATCTCAGAACAGCATTTGTGGAGGCCAAAACTTGATGGGTTGGTTTTTGAGACTACTGATATTCGGAATGCAAATTGGTTTGGAGAGACCGTTTGAGGGGGGAGGTGCATCATGTGGTAAGAGGGAAGGCTAGAGATAAAGCCCCTGGGTCGGATGGCTTTTCCATGGAAGGGAGATATTATAAGTGTTTTTCATGAATTCTTTTCTTGCAAAAAGTTAGAGAAAAGCCTCAATACGACATTCTTAGCACTCATTCCTAAGAGGGTGGGGGTGTCGAATGTCAAGGATTTTCATCCCATTAGCCTTGTGAATGTACAAGAATATTTCCAAGGTACTTGCTAATCGTATGAGTACGGTTATGGAGAAGTCAATCTCGAAACCTCAAAATGCGTTTGTTGAGGGGCGTGAAAAATTCTTGATTCGGTTCTTATTACAAATGAATGTTTGGAGAGTGGATTGAGAATGAGAGTGCTAAGCATTTTATGTAAGCTGGATATGGAGAAGGCTTATAACCATGTGAATTGGGATTTTCTTTTTCACTTGAGAGATGTGGTTTTGGAGAGAGGTGGTGTATGTGGATTAAACATTGTGTCACCACTGTTCGGTTCTCTGATTTGGTAAATGGTGCTACTGTTGGTTTTTTTAACAACACGCAGTTTGAGACAAGGTGACCCGGTGTCCCCTTTTCTCTATGTGATCATTATGGATGTGCTTAGTTGTAGTTGGAGGTTGTGGTTGATGCGGGATTTCTATTTGGCTTCTTGGTGGGAGGCACTAGCAATGGTTTTATTAATGTCTCTCCTTTTTTCAGATGACACATTACTGTTTTGTGATATGGGTCCAATCCATATTTAGGCAATTAAGGCACTTTTGATTTGTTTTGAAGCTGTTTCTGGTCTTAAGGTGAACTTGAGGAAGTCTGAGATGGTGCCGGTGGGCGAAGTAAGGAACATTAGAAGTTTGGCAAGTATTTTGGGTCGAAAGGTAGCTTCATTTACAATGAAATATTTGGGTCTTCCACTTAGAGCCTACTTCAAGGCCAAGGCTATTTGGGATGGGGTTGTGGAGAAAATTGAGGGGAGATTGGCTAGATGGAAAATGTTGTAATTGTCAAAAGGGGGAAGAACCACTCTAATTAAGAGTACACTCTCTAATCTTCCCACTTATTTTTTTTTCTCTCTTTTTCCATTGCCGGCAAGCGTGGCTAATTGAATTGAACAATCTTTTCATGCTTTTTTGTGGGGAGGAATTGAAGAGGAGACTAAGTTCCATCTGGTTAAGTGGAATAAGGTATGCACTCCAATTTCTAGTGGAGGGTTAGGGATTCGAAATATGAGGATTTTTAATAGGGCACTCCTTAGGAAATGGTTATGGGAGGTACCATCAGGAAGGGGAGTCTTTATGGAAGGTTATTATTGAGTTGAAGTATGAGAGTTTGCGAGGGGGTTGGTGTTCCAATGAAGTGAGAATTGCGCATGATGTAGGTTTGTGGAAGAACATTAGAAATGGATGGGACATTTTGTTCGTTTGATTAGTTTTGTGATTGGAAATTGATCCAAGGTAAATTTTGGCATTATATTTGGTGTGGTGATTCGGCTCTTAAGACCATGTTTCCTTCTCTTTTTTGGTTGGCTTTTGATCAGGAGGCTTCGGTGTCAAAGTTGTTGGATTGTTCTAGTGGATCTCCACAGTGGAATGTTTGTTATATTAGAGCTGCTCATGATTTATTTCTGATTTTTTTTTTCAATTTATTGTATACTTTGAGTATTGTTAAGAATGTGGTGGACAGAATGCTTTGGATGAAGACAGGGAGTCGGAAGTTTATTGTGCGATCATTGTGCAAGGCTTTGTCGAGTCAAAATTATATTTCGTTCTCTTTGTATTTGTAAAAGCAAGGTGCCGCCTAAGATTGCTTTCTTTGGATGGACTGCATCTCTTGGGAAAATTTTGACTATGGACAATTTGAGAAAGCGTAATCTTGTTGTAATGGATTGGTTTTATATGTGTAAGAAGAGTGGGGAGTCGGTGGATCACCTTTTACTTCACTGTGTGGTGACAAGGATGTTATGTGTGGAGATCTTTAATAGAATGGGTATTGATTTGTTTGCCTGTTGGCAAAGGAGTAGGGTCAATTCCCATATTGTGGATGTATGGAGAATGATTGCTCCATGTATTGGTGTCTATGGATTGAAAGGAATGGTCCAAGTTTCTTCTTTGGGCTCAGAAGTTTCTTCTTCCATACTTTATCTCTTTGGGCCTCAGCTTGTGTTTTTAATGGAGCCTACTTTAATGATTTTCATGTATCACTTTCTAGCTCTTAATTTATAACTAGGTGTATGCTGTTGGTATACTTCCTGTGTACTTGGGCTATGCCTATTTATTAGTTTCAATAAAATGTTATTTTACCTGTAAAAAAAAAAAACTTTATAGATGTATCTATAGGTATTAAGAATATAGGATAGCATGTTATGGGGAGCCAACCTTGGGTCAGTTCACAAGGGAGAAAATCTTTGCTGCTCCCCCACACCCCCAGTACAGCTCTGCCTCCCTTTTACATATATAACCTCTTTCCACCATACCAATCCATTCCATCTTCTCAAGAATACCCCATCAAACAGACTTGGCCTCGAAGTGAGCATCCAATGGGAGGCCAATATATGTCATGGGCAGGGAAGTGACCTTACCATCAAGAATGCCTGCTAAGCTATCCACATCCTTCAACCCCAAGGGTGGTGTAGTGGTCCTGGGACAAACCATCGGATGTCTTAGGTTCAAAACTTTGCATTCACACTTTTGGGGTCATTGGATTGGGAAAGTTTTCTTTTGAATTATCAGAAGTGCACTTGCGGGAAATTCCTTGTCGAGGCTTGGGCATACTTGGAATTAGTTGGGACTTTGAACTGGACACCCTGATGCCAATAAAAAAAAACTATCCACATCCTTCACAGAACCCATTGGAACCAACTCAGCTTTTGCTAGATTACTCTTTCAACCCCAATACAATTTCTGGACATTGCAAGGATAGATTTGATTTTGTTTTCTGCATTTTATATTTTGTATGCTATTCCTTGAAGGAACTGACCTACCCTCTTAGGCGTGAGTTAAGATCATGCATCTTTGGACAATGGATGTTTCTATTATAAGCTGAAATCTAACAAATTATTTTTGAGCACACCACAACGTACACAACTTCAGCTTGTCAAGACCTTGTTTGAGAAGTGGAAAACTTGGGTCTAGTTTGAGCCTGATAAATAAACATGTTTTACATGCTTGATATTTTATATGCTCTTCTACAAGTATGTTATTTGAGAAAAGATATTTAATGTACATTGGATGGGATTGCTTCAATAAACAGGATAAATGCATGGAATTGCTGCCAGAAGTCCAAAGGCAACAAGTAAAGTCTGGTCAATTGCCTGAGATTGCTGCTAGTTCTGTCGAAAAAGCTGAAATGCCAACCTCGACTAGTTTATTGATTCCTTCGTCTACTTCTTCTCTTGGTCTTGGAATGGACCACCTGACTCCTTTCTTGAGATCATCGGTTTTTGAAAATCAAACAAGACTACATGGGTCTATCAATGTTCATCGCTCTGAAGTTATCAAGTATGGTTCCCAATCAATTTTATATGGAAGGGGACTAAGACCTAGAGGTAGCATCAACAAAGATTTCAACTTAAATGACTCAACTCCTGAAACTCGTCGAGTTAGTCTCATGAATGCCTCGCCATCAAGAGAAATTAACAGTGCTACCTTTGGCAATCTCCAAGACACCTCACCTGAAATGGAACAAAATGGTTTCATTAACCAACTCCACGATGCCAGTCCTTTATATTCCTACAGGCTTAGCTGTAATCCAATAGGCACACCTAGCAGCAACCAGGGCTTGTTTAAAGATTCTGGAGGTGGCTTGAATTCCAGTTTCACTGGTAAAAGGATCCAATCCGATAGAGATCATAGACTTTGGAATGGGGCATCTTCAGATGATCAAATGGAAATCTCTTGGAGGTAAATCTTACTTCGTATGTCCTCCTCCTTTCACGTTAAGTCTGTTAGCCTGCTTTGTTGCTTGTACAGTTAATTGACATATTCTCAGAATTTGAACTCATTCTTATTTATATGATCTCTTAAATTCAGCCATGGAGGGAGGGGCTCTGCTGCCCAAGACAACGGTATGAATTGTGGACTGAGATGGAGGTCTGATGAGACCAGTGACGAGGAAGAGGAGCAGAATCCAGAGGGAAGTATGGGAATGGCTTATCAAACGACGCCCACAAGAATTAGGAGAAGTAGACTTGCCAAGAGGTAAAGAATGCATGTGCCAATTTTCAAGCTTTTGATATCCTTGCCCTTCCATGGTGGCTTCTCAATTTGGTCTGGAAAAAGGGAAGCTGCAAGAGCTAGCTAGCACTGCAACAGAGTTTGTCTTTCGAGTAAAAGGGTTCGTACCGCGACCCTTTTTGCAGTTTTCATGGGTGGAAAGTGGACGAGTAAACATAGTTCTTGTATACAGTTGTGTTAACCAAATTCCAGTAAGAAGATAGGGCATTGGATCATTTCCTTTTCCTCTTGTCATTGACAAGAGGCGAATTGTCTTTTAGGAGGAACAATCTGTGCAGGGTCTGACAATTTTGTATTTTTGTTGAGGCAATCCAAAGGTTTTTCAGTCTTTTGTATTTTTATTGAGGCAATTCAAAGGTTTCTCAGTCTTTGGGTACTACCAACGTTTTGGTAAGATACATGAAACAATTTACCTGAATCGTGTTCTAATGTTTGATTTACCTATAGTGTAATGTTAGATACTGTTTTAAGGTGGGTAAGATCTCCGCGTACTTCTATTGAAATTAAGTACAGCCTATCACTAAAAATAGATTTTTTCATATCGGTTTTCAAATTTTTTTACTTTTTTCAAAGGAAGTGTGGGTTTTGCACATTTTAGGAATGTACAAAATTTCAAATCATTTTCTTCTAGAAAAAGAACTGTACTTCAGTGATTGAAATATATTATAGAGAAATACTTTTACAAATATTGTAGCACTTCTCTGTGTCTATGTATATGTATATGAAAAACTCTAAATGCAAGCAGCGTTGCGTAACCACTGCGCACCCGTCAACCATGGGACCCACAAATTAAATGAAAACTCAGTTCTTCTTTTCTTTTCGTCCCGCCCTTGGCAGCATCTGAAGCCTTGACTTCTTCACCCCATAGATTTTCGTAGCCCTGTTCTTCCTCTCCTTTAACTATTTCCTTGACTTTTCTACCGTGGTATCAATTTTATTACCGATAAGCCTGTATTTGGATTCATAATTTTTTGCATTCTCAATAAAATCTTAACTCAACCCAAAACCAATTGATTTTCCACCTCCAGAATGAGTTCGAAACTTGAAAACAAAGATCAAGTTTGGATCTTTTACTTCGTACATCATTGCCAGATTCTCCTTTAGCTCAGTTCTGAAAATATTGGGCCTTCCTGGATGAAGGACATTGATGACGAATTTCTTTCGGGAGAAGAGTCTGTTGGTCTTGAACTTCCTAGTTCTTATGGTTACTGCCGTAATGGGTTTACGAGAGCCTTAATGGGTTTGCAGAGTAAATCAACCACTCAACTTTTTCTTGCCATTGAAGCTCAAGTCCAACTGCCGTATAGTGAACCAAGCTGAATACTGGACAAAAATAGAAACCGAGTTTTTTAGATGTTTGCATCAGAAGTCTAATAGTCTCTTCTCAATTGGGTGTGGGTGAGGTGGGTGGGACTGTGAAATTCAGATAAAGGAGTGGTTTGTGGTACAGTCTGCGCGCAGTATAAGGGACTGGACTCGACTGGAGGGCAAAAGAGAGGATCTGAAATGTAAAAGAGAAATGGTGAAAATAGGCAGTAGAGTGGAGACGAAGACGTCAAGCCTATTCTTCTTTCGTATTTATCTTTTTCTTTGTTTCTTTTTTGTTTTTAATAAAACAAAAAAAAACATTTCCACGTTCTTTGGTGCACGGTTTGTTACGCAAATTGCTTGCACCTAGCAGATCATATATATATATATATATATATATATATATTATGTGTGACTTGACAAATTATGTTTTTAGGTCCCATGTTTAAGCTACAGATACCATTTTTGCCTGCCAATTCATAGATCTCGTTTGCTTGTGAGTCTGTTACATGTGGCGCCCAATGTCGACGTCTTTACATTTTTTCAGTCACTAGCTCAACTTGCCCATTGACGAAGATAGATGCGACATGATATTCGTACATCCCTCAACTCTTTTAAACTTTCTCTCCCTTCTCTCTAAAAAAACTTATAAATGACCATCCCCTTTCCTCCCCCCTCCTCTTCCTCTCCCTTCTCTCCTTCTTCCTAAGCCTATTACTTGTACCAATTTTTTTTCATTCTTCATTCTCCACTAGGTTGGAAAATTGTCGCATGCATTGCCCCATCATGCTCGGTAGCCTCCGATCTTCTAAACTAAAGATTTTCGAGCTTATTCTGAGCTCCAATTTTGAATTCTGACAAGGCATGAAAACTAGAGATACCAATTTTCATAAATTAAAATTAACAGAGTAATGATTATATAAGTTAATTTCACAACTAGATTTTAATTTAATAATTAATCTACCGAGCATTACATCATATAGCTTTAAAGAAGTGTTTTCACTGGCTTGCCAACCGATGGAGAGAGAGAGAGAGAGACTTCACCTGAAATGAGTGGCATACGGTGGAGGGAGGCCTCGACTAGTTTGAGGGGTTAGCTAGATGGATAATGTCCACAATGAGAAAGTGGGAGAGGGGGAGAGAGAGCGAGCTGGTTACCTGGCAGTCCCATGGCATCGTGCTAGTATGGGATTATAGTGGGTAATATAGCTATTAGTTCAAGTATTATACAGCTTAAGTGATAAACACTATTATGTTATTTATTATTTGGTAACCATACGTCTAACTTTCAAACATTTTACATTTGTTTAGAAATAATATAAAAAAGTACTTTCTAAAGTAGAAATGACATAAAAAGTCATTTTAAAGTTAGTGTTGTGCATATGATAAAATTAAAGATTGGAAATTGAAACTACATTCCGCATTATCCAGAAAAGCATATTTGAGGAAAATCATAAAAAAATTATGTTTTTTCTCCAAGATACTTTTTAACTTGTTTGAGATTTAAAAACACTTTAATATGTAGTATCCAAACAATTTAATTTTATCATTAAAGAGATTTTAAAGTTATTTAAGCACATTCTAAAACCCCTAAAGCAACCCCGAACAAATCAAAAAAACCAAACCAACTACTTTTTGGTAGACGACTTGAAGAGGGAGAGAGAGATGGAGAATAGAGAGAGACTCAACCAAGATGGGACTTCATTGTAGATGCTTGCTTCACGATGGCTGTCAGCAAGGTAGAGGGCCCTAGTTTGCTTCAATGGATATATTTTTATAAAATGTTGTAAACTAGTTTTAGAGTTTTACTACTCATTATCTCACATACCACATCTGTTTTTTTTTTAATTTTAATTTTTTAATTTTAATTTTAATTTTTTTTTTATTTTTGCTAAACTAATTGAGTTCTTTTACTCATCATTCTTTCACCACATACTTTTTAAGGGAAAAAAATAAAAAATAAAATAAAAAATCATGTGTGGTGTGTGGTATAACGATAATGAGTAGAATTTTTCCTTGTTTTATACTCATCAAAAGGTATAATTCTCCATTATTCAAACCACTATTGTTATCGTAACAACCTGCCAGAAATTCAGTGGATGAATTTATTTAGGATTTAGGAAAGTCATGAAAACCTTGGAAATGTTTCATGAATCGAGCAATCGCGTAGGTTTTAGTCTTAGCATAGTTATTTTTTTACCCACTTTGGTGACAGAAACATGATATTATTTATTTGAGATACATAGAAGCATGAGATTGAGAAGCTAATAGTGCCATTAGTCTCAGATGAATATTTAGAATTTTACAGTACAACAATATAGTTTTCACTTTTCGGATGATAATTGCTCGAAAATGCCTTTTAATTTGTTCTAGGTACATAGGAGTCAAATTTTGCAAAACGAATTGCATCACTAGGTTCATATGATTATTAAAAATTTTATGGTGGAAAGCTTATTTTCATTTTTTTTTGAAGTGAATAGTAACATCTGTGATAAAGACACTTGGCACTCAGTACAGTCGTTTTCAAATCATAGTGTGGATTTTTCAAATCAGTCTAGAGAAGTTTTTTTTGGACATTGCAAGATTTTAGCCACACTTAGTGAATGGTATAGAACATTTTGCACTAAGAGGAACCCTAGGATGGGCATGTGAAGGAAAAGAAGGATAATCAAGCATTGTAATTATGTCACCTAAGCCCAACACTATTCTATCCAACCATTTATTTTTGTGCCAAACTAAAGAGGTTTTCAACTCTAGTGAAACCCCAAACCTTTGAGATTCAATTGAATCCCAAAACCTTGGTGGGAGCCAAAACCCTAGATGGTTTCCTAAATGTTGGTCGGTTTATCTTAGTGTTTAATCACTTGAATAAATTACTTTCACATGTTATTAACCACTCAAATTCATGAAATTACACCCTCATTCATTGTTTTATACCTTGTTAATTTCATTGGGCCAAGAAAAATTAGATTTGGGTTTGATAGAAACCGAAACCCCAAACCAAATCCTCTTGAAATCCTAACTGAGTCTCAATCGGTTTTGGCCCATTAAGGCCCACCGAAAAGCTCCACCTAAGCAAGGTTTCTTGAAGAAGCTCCCCCACCACCAAAGGCTTTCCTATGGCTGATATTCAGCCCAAATAGTGGCTGATGGGAGCTCAAACCACCTTACACAAAGCCCCTCCCACACGACAGCTTCCAAGGCTCATGTGTTGCTACCCAAGGTTTTGCATCTGGTTTTGGCCAACAAAAATACCATCAAAGGGTCACTCTCACATCATTTTTAAGCTCTCTAGTCGTATATAAGTCTTTCATGGCTTGTCCTTCAAATTTTTGTCACTTTCATTTCACTTTCTAGGAAAGAACTCAAGAGAAAGTTTCAAACAGTGTTTCTCGTAGATCTTGCTTGATTTCTTCGAAACCTTTATAAGTAGATTCTCACAAAAATACTTTCATATACATTGTTTCTATTTGAGTCTAGTTTCAAATGGTATAGTTTTAGTTATTTTTAATGAGGGTTTGGTTAGTGAAAATTTGGCTTGAGCATGAAACGGTCATGCTGAGCGACAATCTAGATATTGTGTAAACTATTGATGTTTTTTATGAAGGTTTTGGAAAAATATTGGTTTAATAGTTTTATGGCTTAGCGTTAACATGTAAGTTATTTTGGATTTGTTGCATGTTAAAGAGTTTTTACAAAGAGTTTTACATGATTTTAAAGTTGGAAACTGGAGGTGTAAAAACAGTTTCGATCTTAGAAAGTCTTGATCTTTTGTTATGGAAAACATGATCCTATGGTCTTGATATTCACATATGTGGTTCTTAGGACTTATATATATATATATATATATATGTTAGGAAGTTATTTTTGGAGAATAATGATTTTGATCTTGATGGAAGAAATTGTTATGCATGCTAAGGTTCGGTTAGAACACAAACTTGAGGCTCACGGGTTTGCATTGCGTTTTTATGAATTTTTGCCATGTGATCCTAGGTTTAATGCCTGGATCAAGTTTATAACTCGAATATGAGGTATATGATTTCATTTTTTGAATATTTACTTCATGAGAAATTTGGATTTAGTGATTTGATCTAAAGTCATAACATGTGGTAATCAATTTTGAAGTTAGTGTTCAAGCCAATTATGTTGGGTGATGTTTTCTGATTTTTGTGTTTTTTGATTTGTTTTTCCAATAATTTTATTTATTAGGATTGACTTATAAATATGTTAAGAGTATGTTTATGAACTTTTGGACTTCTTGGAGTTGATTTGAAAAGTGTTAGATCAAGTTCATCGAGTAGTTGCTCTATTAGTCTAAACTTAGTGTTTTGACACTTTTCTTGCCATGAGGAGTTTGTGATTTTTTGAAGTGTATATTTTATGGTCTTATCATGATTTTAAAATATGTGATGTGATTTTTAAGTGTTTCATAAATTGGTTTTGGCATGAAAGTTGAAGTTTGGATGAATTGTAACAAAAATACAAAATTTGGCCTTTTTAGGTGAATCGGTCTAAGCATAGTTCTTATGGTTGTGATGTGTTTAAAATTTTTCTGATTATATATTTGAGATTAGGACAAAATTTACATGATGAATGTAAATTTTGGTGAGTTTTGAAGTTAGGATGCAGAATCCTTACTTTAGAGGCAAAATTATCATTTCCTTACTTTAGAGGCAAAATTATCATTTCCCCACATGTAGAGGAAAATTGTAATTTTACCATAAGTTACTATTTTTTATTTCTAAGTATTTTAGCGAGAAGTTTCTCACCCTTAGAAATATCTCCTGTCTGTTTGTTAACGTCGTGTTTCGTATGCTTTTGGGCCAAGCCCTCGACAACGCAGGCCTTCATTCTTAAGCCTAGGTTCGGGGTCAGAAGCCCATGCCCTGCGGCTAGGCAGAGGGATGTCCTCTAGGAGCTCCTTTTGCTAGGCTTCATTTAATGTGACATGATCTTCCTGGTGCATGCATTTAGTCTGGCATGATCTTATGGTATTGCTTTAGAGTCTAGTCTCGTCAAGATGGCGTGTCCGTTTCCTTCTTCGTGGGGATGACCTCTTGCGCTAGGGTTGGCATCCCATCCCTGACCTGGGATCTTGAACCTCACTTATACAGGTTGAGAACCTATGATTGGGCGGCTTGATGGCTTGGCAGGTATAGGCCTTTAGGAGCTGGCCCCTTGGGATTTGTGAGGATTCCCTCCATTATTGGGTTTAGGCCTATCCTCTCGGGTTCGAGGCCTTGGGGAAAAATCCCCCCAACACTGTTCACATTATTTCGCACTACTTTACGTCACGCTAAATCACTGTAAGTTGGTCTCTAACTTACTTTCAGGATACTTGTGTATGTGTGGTGGTGAGAAATCATCATTCATGTTTATCATGCTCATTATAAATGCTATATACGCCATGCCATGATTTTATTCCAAGTACATACTTATCTGTTACAAGCCATGTTAAGCCATGTCAATTATCAGATGTACATTTCACGTCATGTTATGTTATATTAGTTGTCAATTATTTCATGTCACATACATGGAGTATGTTACGAAAAATAATATTTTCAAGTTAGTCGGGTCTTTTATATTTATCATGACCCCAAGTGTTAGGATGTGGTAATATCCTAGTCGAATTTCATTGTTCAGATTGGAGTGTTTAAACTGGTATGAAATTTTCTAGGTTGAAAAAGTATCGTCAACAAGCATCGAATAAGGCCTAAGTAACTACTTGTTGGAGCAGAGTCAAGCACCAATGCTGATGGTGCCAACCACAGTTTATGTTTATGTTATCGCACTCACAACACGTGTAAATATCTGTTATTGGATATGTACATTATGTATTCATAACAGGTGCAGATATTTGTGGTGTGATGCATATGTTAAGCTATTCACAGTTGCTACAGATACCTATGATGTGATGCGGTATCGGCAAGAGCACACGGCTTAAGGGGATCAGTGTTGTATACACAATTCATGTTTAATTAACCAGTTTTTTTATGGAACAAGATTCCAAATTCATGTTCAGTTTTAAGTGTAGTTCATGTTCAATTTCATTTTCAGTTTTAAGTCCGTTATAGTTCATATTAGTTCAGTTCAAGTTATGTCAGCACATGTCATGCTATTTGTCAAGTCATGTAACCCTCATTTATATTCACATTAGCATTCATATCTTTTACTTTCATGCATGCATCTGTATACTGCTAGTTTAAGTTGGTTGTTAACTTGGTGAGATTTGTAATAAAATCTCATAGGGTAGTCTCAACTATCATTCCTCCCAAATTGGTAGATCATGTGTCAGGATCTTGAGAACCGGTAGAGGATGGCCTGGATGAGGTTGATTATGCTGCAACGCAACAATGAGGACCTCATTGCTTTGTTGCTCCAATTTGTAGATAGGGTTATAACTATCTTAGCTGAGTTGTGTGAGCTACTCATTGGTCTAGCCTAGTAGTTATGATAGTTTATTTATGTACCTAATGAGTATTGTCTCTAGTACTTATGATGTTACAACTATTTGGACGAGCACTGTAACTTTTGGACCTATGTTATTATATGATGATGAAATATGTTTATGTTATTTTTGGATATGTCATATCTGGTACATAGTGTTGTTAAAAAAAAATTATCCACTGTGAATATTGCATATTGTTAGATGCATGTTAGGTGCATTGCATCTTTATTTGTCATAAACGGGGTAAGTAATCTTGTGTTATATGTCTCAACACTTCAAGTTCCGTTAAATCTTAAGCAGAACTTGGGGGCATCACAGTTATCTTAAGATTATAACAAAGTAAAATGATAAATGAGAAAGCCGATAATTCTTCTATAATCATTTTTCTTAAATCAGATTGGAAATTATCTTATTAATCAACATAATCAATCATTACAACATTTCTCTTTCAATACAAGATCCAGAATCTGCACAGGACCTTCTACTAACAAAATCTTCTCATCTGAATGTAAGAGTGACATCTTTGCAGGATTATGTGCTACTTTATTAGCTTCTTGGTAAGTGAAGACACCCTACCAGCTTGATTTTCTTTCTAGCATTATTCGAGTGTCAAGTATCAATGTCTCATCATCTGTGTAGATGTTTTCATTACTATTAGTAGCATTGATCACTACTTCTAAGTCTCCTTCATAGATCACCCTAGTAAACCCCAGATCGGAGCATAGCTCCATTGATTTCCTCAAAGCCATTGCTTCATTTGTAGTAGGCTTCATAATGTAATTGATGTTTGTGCTTGGTGAAGCCATGATCTCCCCTACTTCATTTATAATAATCACCCCAATATAAGTTTTCTTTGATTTTGAATCAATAGCTGCATCCCAATTTGCTTTCACTTGATTTTAACTGGTTTATTCCATTTGACAACACTTCTCTCAAAATTCTCTGATTGTTTGTATTCTCTTTGATTGCTCTAGGCTAGATGGATTCATTTAATCCAGTTTTTGCTGCCTGAATCACCTTCTTTGGGTCTTCAAACTTGTTTTAAAAAATTAGAGAATATCTTCTAAACCAATTTCTTCTCATAATGAAAACTACTAACTCAATATCCTCAGTTTTCAATTTTGAATTCAAAGTCTTCCACAATTCCCTGAGCGTTAATCTTTGAAGTTGACCACTTTTTGACCGGACTAATTAATTTAGTCCAAACATCACTGCCATCAAGGTAGCTCCAAATAGCATGTACTACATATTCTTCTTCTCTTTCACAAATTGGGCATAGAGGGTTATCAACAATCTTTTTCTTGACAAGGTTCTGTCTGGTTGGCAATAGATCATAGCTTACTTTCCATAGAAAATGTTTTACCATCCCTGGAACCATAAGACCCCAGATCTGTTCCCACTCTTGCTCCCTTTCTGATGATAAGGAAGATTATCCCTTCATTTTCTTTAATCTTGTATGTTTTAAATGATAGACACTCTTGATAGAGAAATTTCCTTTCTAGTATATCCCCATACCAATTGATCTTCAGCTCCCATTCGACTTATAGGTAGGCTACAAATAACTTCAGCTTCTTCTTGTTTAAGATTTGGTGAATAACATGTTCCTTCCATTAGCCTGTATTAGCTCTTTCACCTTAGTCTCTCTGTATAGTGAAGAAATAGGAGATTGCACTCTAAATGTTGTAGGAATAAGCAACCACTTATCTTTCTAGATTTTAATCTTGTTGCCATTTCCTACCCTCCATAACATCCCTTATCTAGGTGCATAGAGCTTCATAGGCTTCTTTACTATTTTTTTTTTTGTTTCTATATATTAATTACATAATGATAAATTAGTTGCCGACCATTTCATTATTGAACAAGTTACATTTAGTTGGATTGCAATTATTTCATTCTCATGTATTTGTCTTGTCAATATAGACTTGTCATGTTGTATTTGGTTTGATTATTTGGGCCTACTTATTTTTTTACTTGAACAATAATTTCGATTTTAACAAAAATTATGTAGGTTCTAGGTCTTTTTTTTTTTTTTTAAAACAAATAAATTTATTTTATTTTTTTATTATTTTTTTAATGGACTTATGGTGTGTTTAGATTGCAGGATTTGGGAAGGAGGATTTGGGACTAAGTATTATAAGGGGGGCGCTAGGTTTCCCCCAAGTTTGCCCCTCCATACATGGACTTGTCATGTTAGCCACTTTTTTACACGTGAGGGGGCAAATTCATAAGCACATTTGGGGGGCAACTAAGCATTTTCATTTATATAATTTAAATTCCATGTTTGGATCATATATCAAATATGAATTTATATTTATATGAATGCAAAATAATAATAATAATAATAATAAATAAAATTATGATACTTCTATCCAAAATGCAACCTTAGCCAATTTTACTTTTAGCCTATAGTGAACTTAGCCTGTAAGAGAATTATAATTTATATTATTCACTTTAAAATATGAAATATAAGTTATAATCTTTGTCATATCATGCCTTCAATGTAAGTTAGGATTGGATTGTTAAAACGTATATATTAAAGCGTGTTTTGTAGCCACCAACTGAGATAATGCTCCCGGTACCAGTAAGGGTGGAAGAAGTGGTGGTCGGGTGTGATCGTGTCACCTTCGATGTTAAAGTCAGAATCTCTCTAGGATGGAGCAAAGGAAAAAGGAAGTAAGAAGTAGAAGAGAGCTAGAGAGAGAGTGAGCGAATGAGTAACCTCTTCTTTGTCACTAACATTTTCCCATTTATATAGAATCCCTCGTTAGACTCATCTGTCGTTGTAATAATCACCCTTGTTTTAGATGGCATGGTGTCAAATTTAATGCAGCTACTCTTGTCAACAACAGGGACTCAACCTCAGGGTTGGCCACTTGACATAGCATTTAATGCAGTCGATTTAGTGAGAAACAAGATCTTGACCAACCTTTCCCTCACTAATGTGCTGAGTTTGGGGGAACCTTCATTTGTTTCCCCCTTTTAGGGCCTGTTTGGGCCCTCTTCTCTATCGCTTCCTAGCCTGCCAAGCTATCCATCACGGGCTTTAGTTGGGTGGCCTGGGCAGAGATAAAAAGCCGTTTCCAGTATAAAATATAAATGACATAACACAGTGTAATCCTTGAGTTTAAAGATATATATTATTATTTTTGATAATTTAAAGATATAATGAGATAAGATCAAATTAAAAAATAGTATGATTCCACCTATGTATTCATCAAGTCTTTATCTTTAATTTTGTGGGTGTGTGAATATTGGATGGTACTAATTGTATGGCAAATAGTAACGAGAACTGATGATGAAATCAAGGAGCCACATATTACATGGGCACTTGACCATTGATATTTTCTTCTTATCTCTCACCTTTCAAAATAAATGTATTTTATGAGTTGGATTACATGTAAATCTTCATTATTATTTTTTAATTAATGATTTGTAAAAATTCAAACCATACAAATCATTAATTAAAAAAAGCGGACTCCAACTTTCATCTTTTTTACTGAAATTATCATTAATACATCCTAAATCCCTCTCTCGTTTTGTTGACTTTTGGATAGGTTGGATGGGCATTCAGAAGAATCACAATCATCTTTGTGCAATATAGGATACCCATCATTTATGTGTGATTATGCTTCAGAACACGCTTTACTCGCCACCCACGCCACGACACCATCTCTACTGCCTACCGTCCATGTGTCCTCTCCTTCAGCCTTTGTTCTTTGGTCTTGTCTTCTTTTTATTATGTCATAAATAATATTATTCCTCCACGTCTCTCTTACATTCATCATCTAATATGTGATTATGCTCCAGATGAGTATTTGTATTTTAATGAATGAGGGATGGCTGAATTATTTGAATGCAAGTTGCATTAATCCAAGTTGTAACACATAAAAAAGAGAGAATAATAGTAATAATCCAAGTAGGCTAACGTGTCATTAATTCAATCAATAGATTATATATTCCTTTCTATATATAGTAACATATCAGTAAATAAATCTAAGAAAAATTGAAAAAGAAATATATGTTTAAAAATTATTTAAATACATATCATACTTATTAAGAAGTAGGTTGAGTTGTAGATCAATTTGTACATCTTTTGTTTGTTATTGAAAAAAAAAATTAAGTTGTGTGAGGACCTCACACTACCCCCTAGCTCTGGTAACTACTCGCATCGCCCATGTGAAGAATCTTAACAATCTCATATTGGCTAAGAAAATCCAACAAACTCCTGAGAACTAGATAAGGATGAGGCAATGAGGAAAATTGAAATAATAAGGCCCACACTAATTGATCTCAAATAAGACATTAGATTGTTATAAGGCTCGAGGGGGCCCTTTCTCACTCCATATATATTCATTGATGATCATCCATCATGTACGCAAATGTTACCCCTTTCTTCTCTAAGAAAAATCAAGTAATTAATCTGACTTAGGCATTAGAAGCGTTTCTATACCCTTCAAGCCTTCCCTCTTCTTTGGTTGCAGGTTTAGCGAGGAGCAGGAGTGCAAAATACGTCTATAATAGTTGGCACCGTCTGTGAGATCATTATTTTTCCTGCAAACCAATGTGCCTTTTGCATGCCTACCACTACGCAATCTTAGGCAACCAAAGACCCGGAGGCATCCATTGTGGACATGGAGAACAAGCTAGCAGAGTAGGAGGATAGGTTGAAAAAAAGGTTAGTGCTGGAAACCCTATAGTGCAAAATTGTGATTTTCAGAAGGAGGAATGGTGCATTGGGAGAAGACACCGGGTTGACCATGTTGATAGGGCAGATGCGGATTAGAAAAGCATGACACTCCTGGAGACGTTCAAAGCTCACATGACACTCCATAGCTTTCCTAGTGAAATCGCATGTTGAGCATTCCCTCTGACTCTAAAAGAAGCTGCTAGAGGATGGTTTGGAGCCTTATAGCCAGGATCCATAGACAACTTTGAGGAAGTGGGCCAACATTTTTTGACCCAGTTTATGGCGAGCAAGAGGAAGAGAAGACCAACTGCGTATCTCCTCACCATGAAACAATAGGAGGACAAGAGTCTACAAGCCTATCTAGCCTGATTTAATATAAAGCGCATGATGGTCAACGACCAAGACGAAAACATCACCTTGGCAACTTTACTAGGGGTGATTTGGCCTAGAAGCCCCTTCATGGCCAAATTGGGCAGGAAGACTCCGACTACCCTTTGAGAGTTTATGGACAAGGTAGACGACTTTGTTAATGCAGAGGATACACTATGGGCATTGACCACGCCCAGACGGTTAGAAGTAGAACAACTGGAAGAACGGTCGAGGAGAGGAAGGGAGTACCAAAGAAAGATTGAGAAGGTGACTCGAAAAAAAAAAAACAAAACTAATGTGAAGGGAGGAGGGAGTCAGCGGGACACATATTGGCTGAGCAGGTGCCCCTAGTGCCCAATACTCTAGTATGAATGTCCAAGAAAAGGGCAAGGAGTCCTCTTGAGGTGGTGACCGTGGGCACCAATCCTAGAGATTCTGCACTTACCACAATATGGGTGGACACTGAACGAAAGATTGCCATATCCTAAAGTAAAGGATTGAGGAGATGCGTGATAATGGCGAGCTCAAGCGTTTAGTCACCCGAAATGCCACACCTTGGAGGCAGCCGAGTGAAAGAAAGCAAGATCGAGAACCTAAGCGATAAGGAAGAGAAAGTCCAAATAGAAGAGAAATACACCATCAACCATGCGGCCAGGACCCCATGCAAGGTGTGGACCTAGGGAATCCACCATTGGGTGAAATCCTCAAGATTGATGGAGGGTGCACTGGAGGGGAACCCACTTCATCAAGACAAAAAAAGTACGCCCGACGAGCCAGGTACGAGGAAGTCTTTAGTGTAGGGAGGCTGAAGAAACAACCCATGCTACAAACCATACCTACAATATCTTTCAATGACGACGACTATAGGGGGTAGTCTACCCACACGTCGACACATTAGTGGTCACCATGTTGGTAGCCAATTACACCACCCAAAGGATACTTTTGGACAATGGAAGCTCAGCTGACGTTCTCTTTTGGGACACATATGCTAAGATGGGGATCAGCTAGAGCCAACTGAGCCTGGCTCCTACAACCTGAAAAGGATTCTCAAGAGAGGCTGTGCAACCCATGGGATCCATCACCCTACTAGTGTCAGTAGGGTTAGGCCCCTGCACGACAACAACGATGACGAATTTCCTCTTGGTAAGAACCCGGTCAGTGTACAACACTATAATTGGCCAACCAATGTTAAATGCCCTTAGGGTGATCACGTCTACCTACCACCTAAAAAAGAAGTTTCCCATGGAGCTAGATATAGAGGAAGTTTCCGACGAACAAGTACTAGCCTGAGAATGCTATGTAAAAGAACTACGACAAGGAGAGAAGGACGTGAGGACAATTGAACCTCTGACAGGAGAAGGTAAAGTAATGATCAAGCATCTTGAGAACCCTGTTCCACCACCCCCAACAGAGGAGAGGGCACTCGAGGTAGAGATGAGAGATGAAAATGCCTTGAAGTAGGGCAAGGCCAACAAACCTCTGGAACTAATCACCCTTCATCCAACAAATCCCAAAGCCATGGTAAGGTTCGGGACTAGGATGAGAAATAAAGACAAACGGTAGTTTAAGCAGTTCCTTGCCCAGCATAAGGATGTCTTCGCCTGGAGTCATGAGGACCTGCCCAGAATTGATGAAGCCATCATAAAACACCAACTATGCATCAACTTAGAGACTCAGTCAATTAAACAAAAGAAAAGGAGCTTCAGCACTGAGAAATACGCTGCAATAGAAGAAGAAGTAGACTGACTCTTAGCAACTGGGTTCATCAGAGAGGTCCATTATCTGGAATGGCTCTCAAACGTGGTACTTGTTAAAATGGCAAATAGGAAGTGGCCAATATGCGTAGACTTCATGTCCTTAACAAGGCCTGCCCGAAGGACATCTTTCCTTTGCCATTCGACTTAGTTGTAGACTCCATGACATGACACGAAATGTTAAGTTTCATGGATCCCTATTTTGGGATTAATCAAATATGAATGAGTTGACTTGATTAGGAAAAGATAGCATTTATAACCGACTAGGGATTATACTACTACAAATTCATGCATTTCGGATTAAAAAAATGCAAGAGTAACATATTAGAGGCTGGTGAATAGGATGTTTAAAGAACAAATAGGGTGTAATATGGAAGTCTACGTTGATGACCTACTAGTCAAAATTAAGGAACTAGAGCAACATGTAATAGACGTAAAAGAGGCTTTCATGGTACTACGGTGTTGCAAAATGAAGCTAAACCCAACAAAATGTGTGTTCGGGGTGCAGTCATGCAAATTTTTGGGTTTCAGGGTGTTAGAAAGGGGAATTGAAGCAAACCGTGAGAAGGTGCAGGGAATTTTTGAAATGAAGTTGCCTAAAAATATAAATGAACTACAACAATTAAAAGGAAAGGTGGCAACACTTAATAGATTCATGTCCCAGTCGCCCAATAGGTGCTTGCCCTTCTTTTAAGTCTTGAGGAAGACACAAAACTGGGATACCGAGTGTGTAAAAGCCTTCGTGCAACTAAATAATTACTTGACCTAGCCCCCATTGTTAAGTCAAACTAAGTGAGGGGAACCTTTGTTCTATACTTGTCTGTCACACCGAATTGACATGGGAAGAAGAGAGCGTACAAAAACTGGTGTACTACATAAGCCGAACCTTGAGGGAAGTGGAAGCTCGATGTCCAAAGGTTGAAATGTTTACATTTACAATGGTGACAGCCGCTTGTCGGCTTCCCCTACTTTCAAGCCCACCCCAAAAAGATGGGAACAACGGCACCCCTTAATAAGGCATTGCAGCGGCTGGACACATTGACATCACCTACGTCCCATGTACAGTAGGAAAAGATAAATCTTAGTTGATTTTGTGGTAGGATTCTCAAACTTTCCGAATAGGAAGCTCATCCTGGCAAATGGCAAATATATGTTGATGGCTCATCCTTCCAAACAATAGGGGGGAGTAGGTGTGTATGTAGCATCAGAAGAGGGGACTGAAACATACTACGCAATGAGATTGGGATTCAAGGTTACAAACAATGAAGCCAAGTATGAGGTGGTACTAGTAGGACTCGTTGTAGCCAAGGCTTTAAGAGCAAAAGAGGTTGAGATGAAAGCAGACTGACCAGTCGTGGCAGGCCAAGTAATTGGAGCATACTTGATGAAAGGTGAAAAATTGAAAAAATACCTACAACGGGTATACAAAGGGCGTGATCACCTTTGTTACCTTTGAATCGATCGTGTGACATGATCAGCACAAGATGAGGCAACTTTACCCTGTGATGTGATCACACAGAACATTGAGACATCGACCATTAGGGATGAGATCCTGAAAGTAAGTATGGACCCTCAGAATGGGCAGGCAATATAGTTAGATACTTAGCAATCGGGGAACTCCCAACCTCCAAGGAAGAAGCAAGGAAGGTCAGGGGTAGAGCTACACGCTTCATTATGATTGACATCACACTATACAAATGCGGGTTTCGAGCTAAGATGTGTTTCGAAAGAAAAGGCTAACTACTTATGGAGGAGATGTGACGCCCCCATATTCCGCTTGGGATCGAATAGACATCTGAAGTGTCGAGACATGCAACACATGGTTACCTGTGTGATGACCCGCTTTTATGTGTATTTTCACTGAAGGGATATTTTAATTTAATTAAATATTTTATAGTGCTTTTATTTTAAATTATCGAGTTTTAAATGGATTTTATTGGCTGTTGGATTTAAATTGTGATTTAATTTATTTTGGCTTGTTTTTGGTTTTAAAAATTTAAATAATTGGTTTTTACTAGTTATTTATTTTATTTTAGCTTATTGATGTGTTTAAAATATTTTATTGGTGTTTATTTATTTATTTGATGTAGTGTTAATTTATTTTAATCGTTTTATGTTTTTACCGTTTTCGGCTGATCAGTTTTTGGACTTCCGACGTGAGGACTGGACCTCATTAATTTCCTTCATCTTTTCTTTTCCTCTTCTTTTTCTTTTTTCCTTTTTTCTTTTTTCTTTTTCCTTTTTTTCCCTCTCCCGTTCGGCTCTCTCTCTCTCTCCCCGCGTCCCTCTCTTTCTCTCTCTCTCCTCACCCACGCCGGAAAGCCTTCCCGCCCAGGCCCGCCGTTCGCCGGCGTCGTGCCCGACGCCACCCCTGCCGGTCGACTCCCCTCCGGCCGGTGATCATCCCCTCCGACTCCCAGCCCCAACCGGCCGGCCGTTTGGCCGGAAAAAGCCCAACAAGCCGCACGGCTTGAGGCCCGATCCGCCGCCGTCGCTCCACCTCCGGCCACCACCTCTTCACCACTTCTTCCCCTACTCCTTGCCGACCTAACCCACCCATCCCCGGCCTCAAACGGTCACCGGAGCGGCTCCCACGAGCTCAACTCCGATTTGCCCTTTTTCCGCCCCTACCGGCGTTTTCGCCGCCACCCACGGCCAAAACTCACTTCCACTAGCTTCATAAACATCTCTAGACCATTCCCTATCAATTTGGTGTCTTGGTTTGTCCCCGGTCAAAAGTGGGTATTTTGCGACCCACGGGAACAGTGCATTTGCACTGTTACGTTGCTTTCGCATCGCCGTTCGCTTCGCGCCGAACCTTCTAAAAATCCTATATAGCGCTGTAAGTATTTTCCAAACGCTACTTTTAGATTTAAATGTATTTTACTCTTTCAATAAATTATTTGGTTGGTTCGCTGATTCCGGACTGAGTCCGAGGAGTTCGGGGGTCGGATGGATGGAGGACGGAGTTGCTTGATTTGTTGTGCTATGGTTGAATTTATTTGTCGAGCATTGAAATTGGCATTTACATGATGCATGCACTTGTATTTTATTTTATTGGAAAAATCATGTTTTATTGGCGTAAATGATTTTTGGGAGTGTGCGTATCACGAGCCCAAGCCGGGATGGGTTATTATCTCGGTGGAGCTCCTCTGGTCACTCGGGAGTGGATAATACTGAGTGACATCCCCTGGGTTGTCGCCGGGCGACGACCGGATCGCACGATACGGTAACGCTGTCGTGTCGACTCCGTGGTCCTTTTAGTGGCGGGGACTAGAGGATGGCCTGGCCAGGTACGCGCGAGTTGGAGGCGCGAGTCTGGGCATCGCTCGTGTAGGTGTCACACGCGTAGACGTTACCTGCGGTGTGGCACAGAGCCAGAGTGTGCGGATGATCCCTAGGGGAGATCATGGTGCATGCATAATTGGTTGGTTTTCATGGTTTTCGGATATGGGCCATTTTCTGGGAAAATGGCGATGGTCTTGTGATCCATTTTCGGGGAAAATGGTGGTTTGGGCCATTATCTGGGATAATGGCGAGGCTTGGTTTTAAAGGTTATGTTTTTAAGCCAGTTGGGTTTTTGGCGTGCGTGGAAAATATGATTTATGAGTTTTGGAGCATTGACATTCATTCATACTTGTTGTTTGAGTTTAATATGCTTTTATCTAGTGGTGTTTGGATTTTACTTACCTGCGGCACCATTTTTGGTACCGTAGATTTTGATGCAGCGTTCGAGGAGGAGGAGGAGGCTGAGCCCGAGGATACGGCTCCGCCGGAGTTCTGATTTGAAGTTATGCTTTGTACTTAGTTTTAAAACAATATTTATATCATGTAATATTTTATTATGTGCCTTTGAACCGTTTGTATTTTATTTAAAAAAAAAATTCTGGTACTTAGTATTTGACTTTGCTATCCGCTGCGTATCTTCTTGTGCACATTTGTCGCTTGCACACACTTGGCACTCTTCGATAGGGTGGTGACCCGTGATGTCACCATCCGGGCGCCTCGAATTCCCCGTTTTCCGTACGTGGGGATTTTGGGGGCGCCACAGGTGGTATCAGAGCGGTTTGGCTCTGGGTAAAACCACATGTCCCATAGGAGAGGTACCAGAATGTTTTTTTTTAGTTGTGTTTTAAAATTTATTTTAAGTAATATTGCTTTTTGACGTGGTTTAGTTGTTTTGAATTTATTTGAGCTTGTTTGGTTGTTTTATTTAATTAGTTATGTTATTGCTGCTGATTTGTTTTTGTTTTCTTGTTATGTGGATTGGTTTTGGTTTGGTTTTATGTTATTGGTTTTATTTTTTTTTTTTAAAAGGGGGTCAAAGGTTGTGGTGGCAGGTAAAATGGTGAGACCGAGGAAATCTACACAAGGGCCACGGGATGATACACAGAGAGATGACTCCATTGCCCAAGCTATACGGCAAATGACAGAATTTATGCAGCAAAATTTTAGGCCTCAGCAAGGAGTGCCTAGCCCACAACCTGGAGGTCCTTGGCCGCAACAAGGAGGACCTTGGCAGCAAGGAGGGGCTTGGCAACAAGGAGGGCCTTGGCAACAAGGAGGGCCATGGCTGCTACCAGGAGGGTCCAGTGGAGGAGTGCAAGCGGGGTGCACGTATGAGCGCTTTCTGGCGCATAGGACTCCCCACTTCACTGGAGACGAGGATCCACTACAAGCTGGAAAGTGGATCAAGGACTTGGAGAGGACTTTTGAGGTATGTGGTTGCACCGAGGCGCAACAAGTTCTCTACGCCAGCTATCTGTTACAAGGCACTGCTTTTGATTGGTGGGATACCAAAAGAATAATGCTGGAGTCAGAATTGGGGTCTTTTGCCGCGGTGACTTGGCAGCGCTTCAAGAAGGAATTTAATAACCGCTTCTTTCCCGCTTCTGTAAGGCGGCAAAAAGCAAGAGAGTTCTCACACTTGGTCCAAGGGAGCATGACCGTGGAACAGTACTCCCGAAGGTTTGTAGAACTTGGGAAATTTGCTCCCCACCTCATCGCCACAGAGGAGATGCAAGCTGAGCGTTTCCAGGAGGGTCTACGCCCCGATATACGCCGGTTGGTAGTCAGCCACCGGATATCCACCTTTCAGGATTTAGTGGATGTGGCCACCCTCGTGGAGCGGGAGAATAATTTGAGTATGGGTTCCCCTCCGGGACATAAAAGGCGAAGTTTTACTGGAGAAGGAAGTAGCTCTGGATCGCCTCAGAAAATTGTTCAGCGGTCTGGAACTCGACCACAAGCTGCCTCAGGAGTGCGTATAGGAGGTCGGATGCCCGTTTGCATGAGGTGTAATAGAGCTCATACGGGTGAGTGCACTTTGGGTGGAGCTCGATGCTATAATTGTGGCCAGCAGGGACACTTTGCCCGTGAGTGTCCTAATACAGTTCAAGGAAGCCGTGGAGGTCGACGTGGTGGAAGAGCTAATCAGAGACAAGTAGCACAGGCTCGAGTGTATGCTCTTACCCCTGGAGAGGTGGATGATGAGGCACCAGCGACCCACGATGCTGGAGTGATTACAGGTATGGTTCTAAATTAACTAATTTTTGGATTTGATGTTTGGTGTGGTTTGATGTTTGTTTGTTTCGGATTTTGTGGGTGTATGTGTTTGGTTCAGGAAGAGTTCGGTTATATGACTTTTATGCTTGCACATTGTTTGATTCGGGTGCATCTCAATCATTTGTGTCTTCTACGTTCGCTCGGATATGTAATTTGGTTACGGGACCCCTACCAGGATCGTTAGTGGTGAGTCTTCCGAATGGTGAAATGGTTTGTTGTTCTAAAGTTGCGTTGGGTTGTCCCTTGGATTTTGGTGGTAGGACCCTTGATGCCGACTTGGTGGTGTTCAAGTTGTTGGGATTTGATATTATTCTCGGCATGGATTGGTTATATCGGTATTGTGCAAGTATAAATTGCAGAAGTCGGGTAATCAGTTTTCAACTCCCAGATGGTGGTTGTTTAGAGTTTATGGGAAGTAAATTAAAAGAGAAGCCGATGGTTATATCGGCAATTCAAGCGAAGAAAGATATTGCTTGTGGGGCGGATGCCTTTTTGGTTCAAGTGGCGTCTACGCCAATTGGGAACAAGTCCTTGGCAGATTTTCCAGTGGTAGGAGAATTTCCCGATGTGTTCGTAGATGATTTGCCGGGGTTACCTCCAGTCCGCGAGTTGGAGTTCGCTATCGATCTAGAACCCGGGGCGGCTCCTGTGCATAAAGCCCCTTACCGTATGGCACCAGCCGAGTTGAAAGAGTTGAAAGCCCAGTTGCAAGAGTTGGTCGACAAGGGGTTTATCCAGCCAAGTACTTCGCCATGGGGTGCACCAGTTTTATTTGTTAAAAAGAAAGATGGCACTCTTAGAATGTGTATTGATTATCGAGAGCTTAATAAAGTGACAATAAAGAATAAGTACCCTCTTCCAAGAATTGACGACTTATTTGATCAGCTTCAAGGAGCGGCTATCTTCTCGAAGATTGACTTGAGATCGGGATATTATCAGCTGCGAATAAGAGATAGAGATGTCCCCAAGACTGCTTTTAGATCAAGATATGGGCATTACGAGTTCAAAGTGATGCCTTTTGGGTTGGCTAACGCTCCTGCAGCTTTCATGGATCTGATGAACCGGGTTTTTCGACCTTATCTGGATTCTTTCGTAGTGGTTTTTATTGATGATATTTTAGTTTATTCCCAGAATGTTGACGAGCATGCTTATCACCTTCGCTTAGTGCTTGGGAAGTTACGAGAGCACCAGTTGTACGCGAAGCTTAGCAAATGTGAATTTTGGCTGGAAGAAGTCAGATTTCTCGGGCATGTAATTTCCCAGGACGGTGTGGCAGTTGATCCCAGTAAGGTGGAAGCTATTTTATCATGGCAGCGTCCATCGACTGTGCGCGAGATCCGAAGTTTCTTGGGACTTGCTGGATACTATAGAAGATTCGTGGAGGGATTTTCCCGATTATCCGGTCCTCTCACCGCTTTGACTAGAAAGAATGCAGAGTTTGTTTGGTCAGACAAGTGCGAGAGGAGTTTCCAAGAATTGAAGAACAGATTGACAACTGCGCCAGTTTTAGCACTTCCAAAACCGCTTGAGCCGTTTGTTGTTTTTAGTGATGCATCTAAATTTGGTTTGGGGTGTGTTCTCATGCAAGGAGGACGGGTCGTGGCTTATGCGTCTCGTCAACTGAAAGACCACGAGAAGAATTACCCGACACATGATTTGGAATTGGCCGCAATAGTGTTTGCCCTTAAGATTTGGCGACACTTTTTATATGGAGCAGTTTGCGAGATCTACACCGATCACAAGAGTCTGAAGCATTTATTTTCTCAGAAGAATCTCAACATGAGGCAAAGGAGATGGTTAGAGCTAATAAGCGACTATCAGTGCGAGATTAAATACCACCCAGGAAAAGCAAATGTAGTTGCAGATGCCTTGAGCCGGAAGTCACATTTAGAGGATGAAGCTGAATCTTCTGGAGTGGATTCTTTACTTTGCGGGTTGAGAAGGCTCCTTATTGGAAGTTCGCAGCAAGAGGAAGTGATATCTTCAATTCTTGATATTCGGGTAATTGATTTTGAAGAATTGAAGACTCTTCAGAGAAAAGATCCGAAGCTGTTGGACATTAGAAAAAGGGTCAGAAAATCTAGAGGGCCGTTGCACTACAGTTTGGATAAAGATGGGATTCTTCGATTCCGAGATCGTAGAGTAATTCCTAAGGACTCGGAATTTAAGGAGCGAATTATGACGGAGGCTCACGCGGCTCCCTATTCCGTTCATCCGGGTAGCACCAAAATGTATCGGGACTTAAGGAAAAATTATTGGTGGGAAGGAATGAAGAGGGATATTGCCTTGTATATTGAGAGATGTGGCACTTGCCGTCAAGTCAAGGCCGAGCATCAAAGACCAGCAGGTTTGCTCCAGCCTCTACCTGTTCCTGAATGGAAATGGGATGACGTCTCTATGGATTTTGTAGTGGGCTTACCGAGGACTCCCAGTGGAAAGAACTCAGTTTGGGTAATTGTTGATCGACTGACTAAGTGTGCTCATTTCTTACCGGTCAATAATGCGGATTCTCTGGGAAAATTGACCCGCTTGTATGTAAAGGAAATAGTGAGACTACATGGGATACCCAAGAGCATAGTGTCGGACAGAGATCCAAGGTTCACCTCCCATTTTTGGAAGAGTTTGCAGGCGGCTTTAGGTACTAAATTAAAGTTTAGTACTGCTTATCACCCCCAGACAGACGGCCAGTCAGAGCGCACGATTCAAACTCTTGAAGATATGTTGCGAGCGTGTGCTTTAGATTTTCAAGGAAGTTGGGAGAATCACGTGCCACTCATAGAATTCGCGTATAATAACAGCTTCCATGCATCCATCCAAATGGCTCCTTATGAAGCTCTGTATGGTAGAAAATGCAGATCACCCTTATGTTGGGATGAAGTCGGGGAGAAGAAAATAATTGGACCCGAGATAATACAGGATATGCAAAATCAGATTCAGATTATAAGAGATAACATGGCTGCAGCGCAAAGTCGTCAAAAGAGTTACGCGGATACCAGGAGGAGAGAATTGTCTTTCGAACAAGGCGATTGGGTTTATCTTAAGGTCTCTCCCATGAAAGGAGTTAAGCGTTTTGGGAAGAAGAGAAAGCTGGATCCAAGATATGTTGGACCTTTTCAGATTTTGGAGAAGGTAGGGTCCGTCGCTTACAGAGTTGCTTTGCCAGAATATTTTGGGGATATATACAATGTCTTCCATGTATCGTCTTTAAAGAAGAGTTTTGGACAACAAGAGCCACGTTTTGTCGACCCAGAGAATATTCAGTTGCAACCGGACCTTACTTATGAGGTTGTTCCATCGCAGATCATGGATTGGAAGGAGCAACAGTTAAGGTCTAAAACGATATATCTGGTTAAGGTGGCCTGGGGAGATCCGTTAGCTCAAGATTTCTCCTGGGAGCGAGTAGTGGACATGAGGGAGCAGTACCCCTACTTGTTCGAGTGATGACGGTACGTTTTTTTTAATCTTGGTTGCAGTCGGTTTTATGTGGAATTGTATGGCTTGTTTCAAGTTGGTGTTCGGACCTGCAAATTTCGAGGACGAAATTTGTTTTAAGGGGGGGAGGATGTGATGACCCGCTTTTATGTGTATTTTCACTGAAGGGATATTTTAATTTAATTAAATATTTTATAGTGCTTTTATTTTAAATTATCGAGTTTTAAATGGATTTTATTGGCTGTTGGATTTAAATTGTGATTTAATTTATTTTGGCTTGTTTTTGGTTTTAAAAATTTAAATAATTGGTTTTTACTAGTTATTTATTTTATTTTAGCTTATTGATGTGTTTAAAATATTTTATTGGTGTTTATTTATTTATTTGATGTAGTGTTAATTTATTTTAATCGTTTTATGTTTTTACCGTTTTCGGCTGATCAGTTTTTGGACTTCCGACGTGAGGACTGGACCTCATTAATTTCCTTCATCTTTTCTTTTCCTCTTCTTTTTCTTTTTTCCTTTTTTCTTTTTTCTTTTTCCTTTTTTTCCCTCTCCCGTTCGGCTCTCTCTCTCTCTCCCCGCGTCCCTCTCTTTCTCTCTCTCTCCTCACCCACGCCGGAAAGCCTTCCCGCCCAGGCCCGCCGTTCGCCGGCGTCGTGCCCGACGCCACCCCTGCCGGTCGACTCCCCTCCGGCCGGTGATCATCCCCTCCGACTCCCAGCCCCAACCGGCCGGCCGTTTGGCCGGAAAAAGCCCAACAAGCCGCACGGCTTGAGGCCCGATCCGCCGCCGTCGCTCCACCTCCGGCCACCACCTCTTCACCACTTCTTCCCCTACTCCTTGCCGACCTAACCCACCCATCCCCGGCCTCAAACGGTCACCGGAGCGGCTCCCACGAGCTCAACTCCGATTTGCCCTTTTTCCGCCCCTACCGGCGTTTTCGCCGCCACCCACGGCCAAAACTCACTTCCACTAGCTTCATAAACATCTCTAGACCATTCCCTATCAATTTGGTGTCTTGGTTTGTCCCCGGTCAAAAGTGGGTATTTTGCGACCCACGGGAACAGTGCATTTGCACTGTTACGTTGCTTTCGCATCGCCGTTCGCTTCGCGCCGAACCTTCTAAAAATCCTATATAGCGCTGTAAGTATTTTCCAAACGCTACTTTTAGATTTAAATGTATTTTACTCTTTCAATAAATTATTTGGTTGGTTCGCTGATTCCGGACTGAGTCCGAGGAGTTCGGGGGTCGGATGGATGGAGGACGGAGTTGCTTGATTTGTTGTGCTATGGTTGAATTTATTTGTCGAGCATTGAAATTGGCATTTACATGATGCATGCACTTGTATTTTATTTTATTGGAAAAATCATGTTTTATTGGCGTAAATGATTTTTGGGAGTGTGCGTATCACGAGCCCAAGCCGGGATGGGTTATTATCTCGGTGGAGCTCCTCTGGTCACTCGGGAGTGGATAATACTGAGTGACATCCCCTGGGTTGTCGCCGGGCGACGACCGGATCGCACGATACGGTAACGCTGTCGTGTCGACTCCGTGGTCCTTTTAGTGGCGGGGACTAGAGGATGGCCTGGCCAGGTACGCGCGAGTTGGAGGCGCGAGTCTGGGCATCGCTCGTGTAGGTGTCACACGCGTAGACGTTACCTGCGGTGTGGCACAGAGCCAGAGTGTGCGGATGATCCCTAGGGGAGATCATGGTGCATGCATAATTGGTTGGTTTTCATGGTTTTCGGATATGGGCCATTTTCTGGGAAAATGGCGATGGTCTTGTGATCCATTTTCGGGGAAAATGGTGGTTTGGGCCATTATCTGGGATAATGGCGAGGCTTGGTTTTTAAGGTTATGTTTTTAAGCCAAATGGGTTTTTGGCGTGCGTGGAAAATATGATTTATGAGTTTTGGAGCATTGACATTCATTCATACTTGTTGTTTGAGTTTAATATGCTTTTATCTAGTGGTGTTTGGATTTTACTTACCTGCGGCACCATTTTTGGTACCGTAGATTTTGATGCAGCGTTCGAGGAGGAGGAGGAGGCTGAGCCCGAGGATACGGCTCCGCCGGAGTTCTGATTTGAAGTTATGCTTTGTACTTAGTTTTAAAACAATATTTATATCATGTAATATTTTATTATGTGCCTTTGAACCGTTTGTATTTTATTTAAGAAAAAAAAATTCTGGTACTTAGTATTTGACTTTGCTATCCGCTGCGTATCTTCTTGTGCACATTTGTCGCTTGCACACACTTGGCACTCTTCGATAGGGTGGTGACCCGTGATGTCACCATCCGGGCGCCTCGAATTCCCCGTTTTCCGTACGTGGGGATTTTGGGGGCGCCACAACCTGCCCCTGTTCATGACATATAAGATGCAATATTCCTAACATGCATTTAGCATTATGCAATATTTGTAGCGGATAATATTTTTTTTCTTGAGCAATACTATGCACTAAACTTATAATATCCCAAATAGTTAAATCGTAATCCAAGCATTCTTAACAAAATAAACATCCACGATTTCAGTACGAGTGTTAAAAGACTATAACCTCAAAAACATGGGAGACCAGACTCCATATTTACATTACCAAAATACACTATTGAGGAAGTGTGTCGAGTAACTCGACTAACAAGGCCAGAATACTGTCGAAAAACTAACTATGGAAGCTGTAAGCTTCGCGTCGTGTCTGCGGCGTCTAGTCAACCTCCTTTAGTCTACCAATGTCTGCTCCCTGCTCTGATCCTGACACATCTCCTACCATTCGGGGGGAATGATAGTTGAGACTACCACAGTGAGATTTGATTACAAATCTCAGTAAGTTAATAGGAAACTCCCACACAGGTTAATGATGCATGCATGGCAGTAAAAGTATGAATGCGTAATTAAAGTCGTAAGTAAGTATAGCATAACTTGACATATAGCATGGCATAACTGAAATAACCTGAACTGAAACGTGAACTGAACTTGACTTGACATGACATGAACTTGAACTTAAAATATAACATGGGCTAGCAACATAACATGAATGTGAACTTGAAACATAATATGGACTTGAATCATAGCATGAACGTGAACATACATAACATAAACATGAACTTGAATTTAACATAAACCTGAGCATAATATGACATAAACGTGAACTTGAACATAACATGTACGTGAATATAACATGATATGAGCGTGAACTTGAAACATAACATGAACATGAACATAACATAACATGAACGTGAGCTTGAACATAACATAAACGTGAACATAACATGATATGAACATGAACTTGAAACTTAACGTGAACGTGAACTTGAACATAACATAACATGAACTTGATCTGAAACTTATTCTTATCTCATGGGGTCTCCATGATTGCTTATTCTTATCTCATGGGGTTAT
This sequence comes from Carya cathayensis, assembly GCA_011037825.1. Lineage (NCBI taxonomy): Eukaryota > Viridiplantae > Streptophyta > Magnoliopsida > Fagales > Juglandaceae > Carya > Carya cathayensis. Next base: position 574,271 of record QGSO01000293.1, read on the forward strand.
CGTGATTGGTTTTTCTTAACTTCTTGACATGAACTTGGAATCTTATTCAATAGACTTAATTAATAACGAGACCATATGGGTGCTACACGGGTCCCCTAGAGTTGTGTGTCCTTGCCGATTACCACATCACAACACAGATATCTACACCAGCTGTGAATGCGTTAATATGTACTCCACAGTTGTTGTGGCCCCACGTATTCTACGTGTCACAATTGCTGTGTCTCACGTAGTGTATGCTCCACAGTTGTTGTGGCCCCATACTTCATGCTCCACAGTTGTTGTGGCCCTATGAATTTTTTGTGCCACACTTGCTGTGAACACACGTATTGTTTGTGCCACACTTGTTGTGAACACACGTAAAATAAAATATGGCTCCATCGGCGTTAGTGCCCGGAGTGCTCTGGTGACCAACTAGTTAGGCCCCATTTGCAACCTGTTGACTGTACTTCGTCAACCCAAGAAATTTCACACCTATTTAGACACTCCAGCGTGAACAAAGGAGTTTCACTAGGATATTACCCCATCCTAACACTTAGGGTCATGATTGACATGAATGACTTAACTTGAACGTGATCTCAAACTTGACTTAACATAAACTTGATCTGACTTCTTTACTTAACATGACATACTTGCAATGGTGAATATTACATGATATGACATACATGTAACATATGGCATACTTAACATGGCATACTTATAGCATATAACAACGCGTGATAGAATAGATTGTGTATCAGATAAATATTCGTGACAGAATAAATCATGCATACCAGATAAACATATAATGACTTGGCATGACATGGCATATATGATAGCATACATACATAAATTGTAATTCCCTTACCCATCATACATACACAGCAAACTGATAGTAAGTTAGAACCAAACTTACCTCGATTGTCGTGTTCTACAAGAATAAAGTGCGAAACACAAGGAACTGTAAGAGGGTATTTTAAAAGTTAGAAATTTAATTACTAACAATTAGAAACATGAAAAAAAGCTAACTTAGAGTAAAATTACCATTTTACCTTCTACATGTGGGAAAATGACAATTTTACCCATAACTTAAGGATTTCACATCTTAACTCCAAAAATTTTCAAAATTTACATTCCTCATGCAAATTTTGTCCTAAACTCAAATATTAACTTAGAAAATTTTAAAACAAAACATAACTATGGAAAACACACTATGGCCGAAACATCCATAGATCATTTCTCTTGATTTTTGTTGCAATTCCTTTCAACTTCAAATTGAGTGTCTGCACATGGCCAAAATGATGCGGCTGAGGAAATAAATCAACGCAAAGTTTCTCTCCTCGTCCTCATTGACATGGGTAAGACATTCGTCCAATCCACACAGAAAGCAACAAAACGACACCCAAAACAATCAAGTAAGATGAGTAAATGAAAGCAACATAAAAACGCATCACACATAAACTAAAGAATGGTCCAAGTGTTTTAGATTATAGAAACATAGAAAACTTGGAATCATAAAAGAAAACAGGTTGAAACACTAAGGGCGGCGAACAAGAGGAGGAAAGGCATCTAGTATTGTGTCTTGCCTCGAGGACTAAAAAATATGATAAGCAGCCCAACTAACTTTGATGGACTTCCAATGCAGCTCATGAAGGTCTGTTCTAGGATGGGCAAGTAAGTACTCCCTCAGCTGCTTAATCCTGAGCTTATACCCAAGACCCTAGGCCCAATTTCAAATTGTACAAGCTGTCGTCACCTAAGGAGAAAGGCGAGCCACTTCATCTCGAGAAAGCGCTAACTTTTCGGCCAATTAGGTCACCTTTAACTTGGATTCCAATAGCCATTTGTTGTAGGTCTCAGAGACCTTGCTTAGTTGTAGGAAGCACTGATCATGGCCCCTAGGTCTTGCTTCACCTCTTCCGATTGAGTTTCGACGTTGGTTTTCTCGCCTTGAGCAAGACTCAGCTGAATAATCAACTCTCGCTTGTCCTCCTTAGATTTGGTTAGGCGAGCAATTCTTTGAGTTCCTTGATCTCTTTCTTGGCCTGCTAGAGTCGAGCAAGCAAATTCTCTTTCTCCTCCCTCATCTTGGGCTTTGGCCTCATGACGACATTGCCTCAGCTTCTCTTTTGACCTTTCCAAATTTGACTGAAGCTTGACCACCTGCTCACGAAGAGAGATAACCTAATCCTCTAGAGAGTGGGAATACGACTTGACCTAGGACAAACTCTCAAATATCTCCTCTCTCTCAATGTGTGCAGCTAAAATGGCATTGTATGCACCCCCAATGAAAGCACACATCGACTGATTCTCCTCCTCCAAATTGAGTCAATCATGAACCAGGATGACAACCAAGTGGTCCATGCCTTGAAAATGCAATTAGGTAAAAAAAAAACAAAGTGCAAATGACAAATAAAAAGGGCGAAAAAGGACTTACTGGGGAAAAAATACCTCGAAGCTTGCATATAGTAGCCCGAATAGCCTCGTTTTGGCAGCCACTCATCAGCTAAGGAGGACCTTCAGATCAAGAACTCGGAGAACTAGGCAGGCCAGATAGATCAATAGATTTGTCGATGAAGGGCATAAAGTCGCCCATCTCACCCCTGCCACCCAATGGTGAGGGACTTCAGCGAGGCAACTGAGGAGGAAAATGGGTGTCAGGAACTCCAGGCGAGGACAAAGGAACATTAGGGACAGTAGTTTCCACTCGGTGAGGAAAAGCCCCAGGAGCATTGGGACATCAGTTCCCACTAGGTCACGGGTTGGGAATCCATTTCGTCAGGGTACAACATTGGGTACACTACTAGTACTACTTACCCTGCATTGCAATCTACCCAGTCTAGTCCTTTTGGTACCTTTCCATTACATTCATGTGGCCGTTACGTATGTTTATACATTAAGCATTAAGTCCATTCATCCATTTTCAGTCCTTTCATTCCTTTACAGTCCATTCATTTATTTCAGTTCTTACAGTCCTTACAGTTCTTACAGTCCTTTCTTTTAATTCTTACAGATCTTACAGTCCTTCAGTCCTTTCATTCATAAAAGTCATTTTAAAAGCATGGGACATTTTAAAACAGTTTTCTTTCATGACATCGTTTAAAATGTCAGTTCGTGCATCATTTATAGCATCAGTTCGTGAACATACATATAATACGTACCGCGTATAGCATCCATCCACATGTATACACTTACTTACTTTGGGTGTGTGAAAAGGGGTTGCCAAGGAGGGCCGTTACGTACGTATAGTTAGAAACTTATACTTAGCGTTCTTTCTTAAAGCAGTGTTTCGCGTCTATTCGCAAAGCATTTTAAAGAAAAAGTATTTCATTTTCGTCTTCATTTATTTATAAAACTCTAGAAGAGTATGAATGCAATACTTACTTGGACTTCAAGTCATACTCATTCCATGTAGTCCATTCGTGTGCGTGTCAGATGGCAACTTACATGCATACACATAACCTCACATCATTCTCTATCTAATGTATAAATGCATAAGCAAATATACTAGAAATAGAGCTATGCTTCACTTGGAACACTCTCCATCCTTCCCTGGACTCTTACGTACCATTTACTATGCTAAAACTTTCGGGGTCCTATTCTTTAAAGTGAACCTCCATAATTCACCTTAGGGTTAAGGCACTAAGACATTCGTCTTATTCTTCTTTAACCACATGTCGACTCATGACTCAGACTGACTATGTCACACATCCCAATCCTAGACAACTTACCCATTACTACCTTCACGTATCCTAGCTTATACTCAATCCTCATTCTCATCCATGCATGCCACATGACTTTAAGCCAATTTTGAGGCTTAAACATCGTGCAACCATGCTGAGGACAGATTATCCATTACATACAGTAAACCTGTCTAGCACATGTGTCTCGCCAGAGGCACATGTATTTATCCCTTTTTCATCTAAGATCAACATATAGTCCAATGAACACCCGCTTGTATAAACAAGCTCCATACTTTGATACCAACTTGTTCAGACTCTGTCGGTAGGATTCTTCCTATTTCCTGGCCCTGTACAAGTTCATCCCGACACTTAACAAGAGGACTGCATTCACAAATGCACCTCTGTCACATCACGTAGCTTGAGACAAATCCCGAGTCACATCACATTACTACAGTGCACGTCACACGGTGCGTCGCTGCACTACATGAAGTACATTCCACGTGTACTCCCTTTCACACACCACGCTGCGTCAGAACTACGGCATACACCTCGCACACATACTTCACAGCATAGTCCACAATACTACACAATTATGCCCAACACTTCACTACACAGTCACACTTTACTTCACAACTACGCAACGAACTCCACAATTACTAATAGCACAGTCCACAGCCTATTAACTAACATATATCATAAATAATGAAAGATAGAGGGTTATACCATCGACGAGATAACCCATGCATCACTTGCTGCCCGTCACGATCAAGGTGTCGGAGGAGTCGTACGTGGTAGTTAAACCGGGTATGGTGGCAGTTAGCCATGTACAGTGGTTGTCTACCACATAAAGTGGCGGTTTGGGCTTAGGGATAGCTAAGTGTGGTCTTGGAAAGGCTCAAGGTGGCCTAGTGGTGGTCTAGGTCGCGGAGCACAGTGACATCATGTCGTGAACAGTGCATCTAAGGGTATGAAAGTGTGTGAGAGAGGTGGGGACGGGTTGAACGTTATGGCTAGGCAAGGAAGGGCTTAAGGGAGGTGTGGTGGTGTTGTGGTGGCGAGGTGGTGGCTGGACAATGGCTCATGGCGGTGAATCGGGCCTTGAGGTGGAGGATGGGCCGTGAGAGAGTGGGGGAGAGTGAGAGCTATGGGTAATTTGGTTGGGCATGAAAATAGATAGGGAAGGTCGTGGTGGTAAGAGGATCATGGTGGTGGTGGTAAGGTGGAGTGGGTAGCGGTGCACGGTGGTGGAATTGTGTGTGTGTGTGTGTGTGTGACCCATTGGAGAGAGGGAGAGAGAGAGGTAGAGGGAAAGGAGACCATGGAAATGAAGCCCATGGAGTGGGGATGCCGCTGGTGGTGGTCGGAGGCCAAGCTGGCCGTGTATGGTGGTGCTACGGTGGAGAAATGAGTTTGAAACCCATTTTGGATGTGATACTGTGGGAGGAGGAGGAGGCTGCCGTGGAGTTCACTGGTGGGAGGAGGGACTTGTGACTCACTCAAAATTGAGTAGCACAAAGGCTATTCCAAGTGCATGAGGATGTCGTGTAATAATTAGGAATAAATTCCTAAATCGTCTCCTCAGGGAAAGCTATTTAAACTCAACTCGTTGAAAATGGTGAAAATCTTCACAAAGAGAAAATAACGATGATGGTATGTGCAATGGATGGAAGAATGCAACAAGAATGAAAAAGGGTACTAGTCTTGGACTAAATTCATGTTTTTAGATTTTTGAATGCCGAATTGAAATATAAAAGACTAAGAGATTAAACTAAGAAATTAATGAAATTAATATAAGAATTAAACTAGATTAGAAAGTAATTGAAAAAATATGCACTGAAAACTGAAAAGTCCCAAAATCAAGAATATAGGGTTCATACTTGTATTCAAATCATAAATTCTCAAAATTAATCTATAGCAATTGTAATCACTATTTAATTAAAAGCTTAACGAAGCGAGAAAAATAAATAACACGAAGTAAATAAATAACAAATAAATTGCTCAAACTTCTAAGCCAAAAATCTCAAAAATATTCCATAAACTTAAAACTGAAATTAAATAACAAGTATGGAATGAAACGATCAAGCCAATTGAATAGATATGGAGATTGAAGATAGTGGAGGAAGCTTGATAGCGGCTAGACCCTTCAAGGTTCTTCAACGGCGTTGTGTGCGTCTCTCAAAAATTAAAATTTGATGCGGCTTGAAATATACTCCGCAAGAGAAAAATAAATGTGCGGCTGAAAAAATTTGACTAAATGAAAAGGCAAGTTTTTTTTCTCTTTTTCCTTGGTTCCGTGCGGCGTGAATGCCCTTCAAAAATCTATGCATGTGGCGCCACCCTCCAAAGAAATATAAAGTGTAGGTCAAAAGTCCCTTTAGGTCAAAGTCTTCCCTTTAATTTATTCATTGGTCAATCTTATCCCTAGAAGAAAAAAGGTGCCGTAGAAGTCTTCAACCATTAAATTCTCTCCCGTGCAAATTGAGTCTCCAAAAGCAATATATGTCTTGTGGGGCCCCTTTGAATAAATACATATATATGTGTATATATATATATATGTTGCCATGTTCTTTTTAAGTTCATTTTCATTTCTTAACCTATATAAAAAACATAAAAATAAAAATTAGAAATAAAATAAAATAAAAATAAAGAATAGAATATTAAAAATATGTTATGCAAGTAAAGAAACATTGTCTAATTAAATCACAAGTTATAAAATTAAGCATAAGTTCATGCTATTAATCAATTTAAATTACAACTCGGATTTATGCATCTTAATCATTTTTTCATCTAAAACCAATAATAATGTAATGAAATAAATAAAATATATTGGTTCTAAATGTATAAAAATATGCAATAACTCAGCTCAATTACATCCTCCAACTAGCATTTTGCTAATCCTTGAGAAAAATAGTGAAAATTAATTGAGATGAATATTGTATAAAAATCGAAATTCAAACAGAAACAATCAAACACAATTCTGAATTCTCACAAAAGTGACACGTTACTACTCAACTCCCAGGGATTATACCCACCAAGATTATCTCAACAATCTTTCACATAGAATTAAGGCAAATGTCTCAGAACTCAAATGTGTGTGTGGAGCTAAACTGATTGTGTATTCCTCATTACTTGTCATGATTTGTCATAGGATTTTTCAACCTTAAGATTAATCATTGCTGATTCTAACTACCTCAAAGGCCAAGGGACTAGCAGTTTTCACGCCAGCTCTGTTTTTAAAGGTTGAATACTCAACCCCCAAAGTCTTGGGTAATGTTTCTACCCTTTTTAATTAGGAAAGTTCACTAAGTCGCTTTATTCCTTTTTTTTCTCTTTTTTTTTTCTTTTTTTTTTTTCTTTCTAATCTTTTCAAATCCTTTTTTTTTTTCTTTTTTTTTTTTCATTTTCTTTTAGGCATGGCTCGGTAGTCCTGTAGTCAACTTCTCCTGTGTTAAATCAATGAATAGTAAATAAGGAACACTACAAGCGTAAGCATGTGCAAAATGTCCTTCAAAATTTGCCTTTCGTTCTACAAAAATCTTATCAAGTTTCATCTCAATAAGTATAGCATCCCGGTGTTTCAAGCCACTATCAACAAAATATGATGCATAAAAAATCATGCTCTATGCTTAAGCTTGAAAATAAATCTTCACAAATGATTCCCTCAACTACTCCACCAAGATGCTCAAACTCTACCAAGATGCTCAATCATAAATGTATCAAAGCACATCATATTATTTTTTTAATTAATTAATTATTTATTTATTTTAAAACTTTGCACACACGCTACCCCCCCACTAGTGAGAGACATAGTCCTCAATGAATCGAAAGAAAGAAAACAAAGTGCACAGAAATAAGCAAGCAAAACAAACAATCAACATGAAATATAAAATCAAAGCAAAATGTCAAATAATAATAAAATAAATAAAAAAATGCAAATAAAAAAAGGAAAAACAAATCAAAACACTTCCCTGGGATCTGCATAAGCAAGATCTCTTCATGTGGATTAAAGACCTTTAGAAATAACTTTAGACGTTGTTCAGAGCTATTACCATTCTTCAGATTGACAATGTCTACTGCGCCATGAGGATGAACGTTCCTCACAATGTACGGCCCACTCCATCGGGATTTCAATTTACCAGGAAAAATATGCAAGCGAGAGTTGTAAAGGAGAACTTCCTGGCCTAGTGTAAAATGCTTTGGATGAATTTTCTGATCATGTAGAATTTTCATGCGTTCCTTTGTAAGCTGAGTGTTGTCATAAGCATTCCGATGAGGTTCATCCAATTCATTGATCTGCAATTTTCTCAACCCTGACGCTTCATCAAGTGACATGTTAACATGTTTTATGGCCCAAAGAGCTCGATGCTGAATATCAACAGGTAAATGACAAGTTTTACCAGAAACTAATCCATAAGGAGACATCCCTAGATTTGTTTTAAAAGCTATCCTATAAGCCCACAAAGCATCAAGAAGCTTAACTGACCAATCTTTCCTATTAGGATTGATAGTTTTCTCTAAAATGATTTTTATCTCTCTGTTTGCCAATTCAACTTGTCCATTTGTTTGAGGGTGATAAGGGGTAGAAACTGTGTGTGATGCCATATTTCTTCATGAGTGTAAAAAATGGTTTGTTGCAAAAATGAGAACCCCCATCACTTATGATAACTTTTGGCATGCCAAATCGAGTAAACAAAGATTGCAAAAATTTTAGGACAACACGATGATTATTTGTTTTGCAACGATGGTCATTTGTTTTGCAATCGAAGGCCTCCACCCATTTTGAAATATAATCCACAGCTAATAAAATATATGAGTTTCCAAAGGAAACCGGAAAAGGTCCCATGAAGTCTGATTTTTTCCCTCTTTACAGTTTTCTTTACTTGCATTTTTTTTTATTTGTTATTTTGCTTTGATTTTATATTTCATGTTGATTTTTTTTTGCTTTGCTTGCTTATTTCTGTGTACTTTGTTTTCTTTCGTTCGATTCATTGAGAACCATATCTCTCACTAGTTGGGGGGTAGCGTGTGTGTACTGATATATATATAAAAAAAATTAATATGATGTGCATTGATACATATATGATTGACACACACTCCATTTCTGATATTTTGTGAAATCTCAGCATCTTGATGGAGTAGTTGAGCGGAATCATTTTGTAAAGATTTATTTTCAAGCTTAAGCATAGAGCATGATTTTTGATGCATCATATTTTGTTGATATGTGGCTTGAAACACTGAGATGCTATACTTATTGAGATAAGACTTGATAAGATTTTTGTAGAACAAATGGCAAATTTTGAAGGACATTTTGCACATGCTTACACTTGTAGTGTTCCTTATTTACTATTCACTGATTTAACACAGGAGAAGTAAACTGCAGGAAATGAAAAGGAAAAAGAAAACGGGATTTGAAAAGATTAGAAAAAAAAAGGAATAAAGGCGACTTAGTGAATTTTCCTAAGTAAAAAGGCTAGAAACAGTTACCCAAGACTTTGGGGGTTGAGTGTTCAACCTTTAAAAACAGAGCTGGCGTGAAAACTGCTAGTCCTTTGGGTTTTGAGGTAGTTAGAATCAGTAATGATTAATCTTAAGGTTGAAAAATCCTATGACAAATCATGACTAGTAATGAGGAACACACAGCCAGTTTAGCTCCACACACACATTTGAGTTCTGAAACATTTGCCTCAATTCTTTGTGGGTATAGCCCCTGGGGGTTGAGTAGTAACGTGTTACTTTTGTGAGAATTCAGAATTGTGTTTGATTGTTTCTGTTTGAATTTCGATCTTTATTCAATATTCATCTCAAATAATTTTCACTATTTTGTTCAAGGATTAGCAAAATGCTAGTTGGGGGGTGTGATTGAGCTGAGTTATTGCATATTTTAATAAATTTAGAACCAATATATTTTAATTCTTTCATTACATTATTATTGGTTTTAAATAGAAAAATGATTAAGATGAATAAATCTGAGTTGTGATTTAAATTGATTAATAGCATGAATTTATGCTTAATTTTATAACTTGTGATTTAATTGGACAATGTTTCTTTACATGCATAACATATTTTTGATATTCTATTCTTTATTTTTATTTTATTTTATTTTATTTCTAATTCTTATTTTTAATTTTTTTTATATAGGTTAATAAATTAAAATGAGACTTTGACTTGGTCTTCATGGAGTTGGACGTGGGAGACACATGCTAGTAGTTCTTTTGGTTTGACTTGGTCTTCATGGAGTTGGAAAGAGATTCATTGAGTGCCACATGTCAATTGGTAGTGGTAGGAGGAATTCAAATCACATTAGAACTTTTGACCAAGGCGCACGGCAACACATAGATGCTAATTAAAAAACTTTGACCAAGGGCACACGACTTGATAATTTTGAAGGATAAGCGCGCCGCATATTGGGAGATATTGAGGAGCAAGCATTAAGCGCCGTTGAAGAACCTTGAAGGGTCCACTACCGCTGGCCAGCCTCTTCCACTGCTTTCAATCTCCATCTCCATTCAATTGGCTTGATCTTTTCATTCCCTACTTTTTATTTAATTTCAGTTTTAAGTTTATGGAATATTTTTGAGATTTTTGGTTTAGAAGTTTGGGCAATTTATTTGTTGTTTATTTACTTCGTGTTATTTATTTTTCTTGCTTCTTTAAGCTTTCATTTATAGTGATTACAATTGCTATGGATTAATTTTGAGAATTTGTGATTTGAATACAAGGATGAACTCTAAAATCTTGGTTTTGGGGTTTTTCAATTTTCAGTTCGTATTTTGTCAATTACTTTCTAATTTAGTTTAATTCTTAACTTAGTTTTATTAATCTCTTAGTTCCATTGCATATAGATTGATTAAAGATTAATTAGGACTTAAATAATTTCAACTTTATTGTTTAATTTTCAGATTAATTAAGATTGTTCAGTTTAGTTTATTCTTTGATTGTTAATTTCAATCTGTTAGTTTTTTATATTTCATTTTGATACTAAAAAATCTAAAAATATGAATCTAGTCCATGACTAGTGCCCTTTTTCATTCTTGTTGCACTCTTCCATCCATTGCACATACCATCATTTTTATTTTCTATTTGTGAATATTTTCACTATTTTAAATGAATTTGATTTTAAGTAACTTTCCCTGAGGAGATAATGTATGAATTTATTCCTAATTATTACATGACATCCTCCTGCACTTGGGATAGCCTTTGTGCTACTCATTTATGAGTGAGTCAGTACTCTCATATGATACGATGTGATTTGTGAAAATTTTTGCCATGACATTTTGAATCTGGATATAGTTTATGGATGGTGATCTGTTTGACCTACCACGGATGCTAATAGTGGCTTCTGTTTTGGTTGGTACCAATTGTTTTGTTTTTGGTGCACCCACTTTGGAAACAAAGTGGTTTTCTGGTGGTCTTTTCAGTGTGCACACTTGGAGCTTCAAGAATAAATAAGGGGAAGATTCACATTCTATTTTTGCTCGTTAGCTACTAAGATTTGCACAACCCTACCACGTGGATTAAACATGGTCTTTGTTATGATATGATGTTCTGGTATGATGGTGGTTAGTTATGTTATGCCAAAAGATTTTGAATAAAAATATTTTTGAATATGAAGATGATATGATTCTGGTCAGTACTTTGTTTTGATAAGATGTGGTATCTGAAAAATCTTTGGCATAACTATCTGGTTCTAAATCTGATTCTGTCTCTGCTTTGTTCAGTTAAGGGACCCTACCACGAGGGATGTTCATGCTATCTGTTTTTGTATGATGTGATATGGCCCTGTCACGGGAAAGAATAGTAGTAATCTGTTTGAATTCTGATATGCACTGGCTTGGGTATCCGTAGATGCACAACCCTACCAAGGGGGTTAAACATGGCCTCTAATTTGATATGATGCTTTGATTGATAATGATGATGAATCAAATACGTTATGCCAAAGTACTTTTGAATATGAATATTTCTTAAACTTTGCTATGATTTTTGATAACACGTTTTTGTACTCTGAAAATGAGAAGGAAAATGTTTTGTTCTCCATTCTAATTTCTGTAAATGCTTTGCTTACTAAGTTATTGATAACTCACCATTTATCTCCATAATAGATGATTTTGATGGTTCAGCTGGAGAGTAAGAGTAGGTAGTATTACAGATGTTTGATGATCGTAGAGGAATAAATGCCTCAGGGTTCAAGTGTTTATTTGAGAGTCATATTTAGTAAATTGATTATTTTCTGTTATTTTGATATGTTGAGTTAAGGATATTTTCGAGTGTTTAGAGAGTTTTAATTTATTTTATTGAGAATTTCTTGATTGTCATGATGAGTGTGCGAAAGTGCATTCTAAATACCCTATTATTAGATTAAAATGCTAAAATGTGAATAGAAATTATAGGAATTAATGTGTATTCTAGAATTGAGTTTCTATTTACATTGAGATACTCCTAAGCAGCTTTTTTATGTTTAATTTCAGAATTTATAAAAGAGCAAGTCAAGCCCAGTCAAATTCAAAGGAGGACTTTCATGGGGTTTGAGAGCAATTTGGAAGAAAAGAAAAAGAAAAAGAAATCACAAAAGGAAACCACAAGAAGTCCAAGTCCGAAATTCGCTAGGAGATAGTCTGGACATACTTTAGTCTTTTGACCATAACTTTTTACTCACATATCTGATTGATGTAATTCTTGATGCGTTGAAAATATATCTTAAATTTGATGCGTTGAAAAATGGTTATAAATTTGTCTCTAATAAAATTTTTCAAATTCGGATGCTTGAAGCATGTACGTGGCTACCAAGATGAGTCCTAAAATTTAGGCGATTTTTTTATGCGGAAATTAAGAGGACATTAGGGTTTCTTTCCTACCCTATATAAGCATATCATTAGCACGAAATAGAGGTGGGGGAGGAGGCACAAGAGGCAGATCTGAAGAGAGGAGAAAATCACTTTCATGGCCACCGTTCACTTCAGTTTTCTCTGGAGATTTTTGTTGTCCAGTATATTTATGAGTAACTAAATTCTCAAGTAGGGTTAGGGATGAACTTGCACATTACATGGTATTTTTAATTTATTTTCAATTTATGTATTTGATCTTCAATTACTAAAATCTTTTGTTTTATCATTCTCAATTCATCGTTGATGTTTTATTCTCCGAATAATCATAGAATTTATTCTATTTATGGATTCAGTCATGCTTTTTCTATTGAATGAATTGGTTCTTTGATTATGTTTGGATCAATTATTTATCTATATTAATTTAGTTCTTTGCTGCAATATCGCTCCCTGAGTATATTGTCGTCGTTGGATTTTCTCAATTGGGATAGTAATTTACGTATTTTAAAAGTGGTGAATGATTTTTCAAAGGGTTACATTTGGTTTAATTTTGGTTTATAAATCTATACTTTCCGATTGAGAATTTGGGGAATTGAATTTCTAATTGAGTTATCCAATGAATTAAAAATAATTAAAATACCGGATTGGTGCACGGGATTCCCGAAGCTCTAATGTTTGTCAAATTTGAGTACTTTTTTCGTAGATCACTTTGCTTCATTTTAATTTGCATTTAAAATTAATATTTGTTCTCTATTCATCATTTAATATTTTCCTTTAGTTTCTTTGTTCCTTCTACTATTCTTTTAATTTGTCTTCCTATGGAATTGACACCCCAAAACTGTGCTACAACTACCGCGTTATTCATTGGGCGTAATCATGTCACTATGAAGGAATATGGACATTTGGGGTTGAGCAAACGAATTAATATTTTATAGAGTTTTTAAAATTTTTATAGTTGTGATATTGGAGTTGATATTACATAATAAGAGTTAACTCTCCGGACCTCCAGGACTGTTGCACTACAAAAAACCACAGAGATTGCCAGTTCCTGCTGTTAACCACACCTCGATGTGGTTCAGGCAAATTCAAGACCACCGAATCAGGGATCCCATAATAATCCCTTATGAAATCTAAGTCAGAGCAAGTCTTTGTTGCCGACCACTAATGATTGTAAAAAATCAAGTGATGACTAGCGCCAGCCTCCTCATTATGGGGAGGAGTATGGTGGGGTCAGGAAGACCTACCCCCTCCGTGAAGTGGTTGGACGAGAAGATTTCTAGGATGCCGTTGCAAAAGATAGCGGAAAAGGAAAGGAAATTGAAGGGAATGGGGATCACGATAATGAAGAAAAACTTTGGGGTGTAAAGGGAGTAAACCAGCAAAGTTTCAGTTGATGATGCACAGGGATTGCTTATACGAGAAGGACAACAACATTGGTAACAATGGGACACAGTAAGAAGGGACATGCCAGACTCCCCGAGAGAGGGGGGGGGGATGAGAAGGTGTGAAAGTTAAAAGGCACTCTCCAAGTCGCTCGAAATCTAGAAAGATGGTGGCCTAGGACACAAAGTGGCAAAATGACCAAAAGTCCTGTCACGCCTTCCATGATAGGACTTCATGGGGTAATTGGAGAGACTAAAATCTCCCTATTAACCTAGGAAGGCCCAAATACGCGATCGAGCGATTTCTTGCGCTAGGAAAGGTGGGCCTATGTCCATCCCTCACACTACCCGCTGGCTGGTAACTACTCACATCGCCCATGAGGAGGATCGCCCATGAGGAAGGATCTTATCAATCTCATATTGGCTAGGGCAATCCAACAAACTCCTGAGGACAAGATAAGGATGAGGTAACAAGGAAAATTCAAATAATAAGGTCCAAGCTTGATGATCCTTCATCAAGTACGCAAACATTACCCCTTTCTTCTATAAGAAAGATTAATTAATTCATCTGACTTAGGCATCGAAAGTGTTTCTATACCCTTCAGGCCATCCCACTTCTTTGGTTCCAGATTTAGAGAGGAGCGGGAGTGCAAAACACATCCATAACATTGTGAGTTCTAATATTTTATTCGTTTAAAAAAATGATTCATACTAGCGGTGTAGAACCAGATCCATATTTGGATTTTAAAAGCTGGACAGTTATCTGCTCGTATAAGCCCAGAAAAATTCTGGCAATAAGATATGGAAACCCGAATATCTGGGTTGTAATCGGATATCCAGGTTTATTACATTTTTTTTTAAAAGAAAATAAAAGACCTTTTAAAACTTTTAAAAATGTTTTTATAGTAATTTTTTTTAAAAGTAATTTGGATATCATGTCTAATACCTATATTTAAAAAATATATATTTTAAACACTTTTTAAATGGTTTTTTTTTAAATAAGTCTTTTTAACAATTCAAAAGGTTTTTTTTATTTTTTATTTATTTTTAAATGGCCTTTATGTTTCTTTTATTTATTTTTATACAAAATAAATAATAATACATCATCACACACAATGCATGCATACTACATATTACATTGTTGTTTACATCACAATGCAAAACATCAATTTACAAAGGACAAAATCAATAATAATACGTTACAACAATATCAAGATGTAATACTGAATACTATCTGCCTCCAATATAAACTTATCCAAATTGATTGTTTAAGTTTACTTAGTAACTACTTAGCTGGTGATAAATTAAGAACATATATATTATTAGGAACCAGAAATTAAGATCAACTCTGGTGGGGAATGCTACTCCAAGCATTAATTTATCACAAAACTAGTGAAAAACATGCTAGAAATTTCCAATGGTCTTGCATGGGACAATCACTCTTGCATGTATGTTAATTAATGTTGATATATATATATATATATATGACTTCGACGTGTCCGAATAAATACTCAAGAAGTTTGTGAAAATGCCTCTTCTAAAGAAAGGTATATTTGCGTAACAAATAGGTTAAGTCTAAGGCAGCTTCAAAATTAAAAAAAAAAAAAAAAAAAAAAAAAAAAAAAGCAGAAAAGTACTGCATGCATGCACGAATAATGTTAAAATTTTAGCTAAACCTTTTCTTAATAAGTAGTTTTGGATGTCGAGATGAGATTACCTCGTTTGGATAGTAAAATGAAATGAGATGATTTATTAAAAGTAATAAAATAAGTTGTAAATAGTAATAAATTATTTGAATTAATATGTTTTATGGAGTTTTGAGATATGAGAGATAAAAGAATTGAATAAAAATATTATAAAGTTAAAATATTATTATAATCTAATTTTTGATATTATTTTTATTTTGAGATTTAAAAAAGTTAGAATTGTTTTATATATAAGACCCGGTTACAGATAATCGGTTATATAACGGGGTCATGTAACTGGGTCCATAATAGATCCGGTTTTATCTTACTAGCCTGGGTCCAATCTGGACTGGAAAAAATCCGATTATGTTGCACACCTCTAATTCATACACCCCTAGGGTGTGCAAATCTCGTGCATTCCCTTTAAAAAAAAGTGGATAAATATATGATCAACATATAAAAACCTATATTTTAATAGTGGGCTCTATTCATTTCAAATAGAATGCACGACGCTTATAAAACTAAATGTTATATTGCATGTACATTTTTGGATAGAGTACTGCTATACTCACAAAAAAATCACATAAAAATAATCTCACAAATTGATATGACTTCATCTGATCTGTTAGATCTATTTTACAATAAAAGTAATTTTACAATCCAAAAAATCATATTAAGCTATATCAGTTTGTAGGATTAAATTTGTATAATACCTCTGTAGCTAGAGTATTTCCCTTTTGTATATAACTGGATTTTGGACGATCCCTCCATATATAGTCTCTTGCTTTTTGCCTGGAATTTTCCTTTGTTTAGAGTAATCTGTGGCCGCCTGTCCCCCTTTTCCAAATGAAAATGTGTTACTATGAATAGTACAAATACCATATACTGAAAACATACAAATGTGGAAAACGTTTTTAAGAAGAAGAGTGATAAAAGAAGGTTCGTGGGGTGGTTGGGAGTAATGTACGGGCAAAATGCAAGTCAAGGTTGGGAAGAAAGTAGATACGGGGCAAAACTATAATCTGCCTCACCAACCCATTTTATCTTCCCATATCTGGACGGAAGGAAAAGATTGAAGATATATGTAAACTTGACCCGGATATTATTCGTGATTGGTTTGGATTCATAAATGATATGAAATAATTTTAGATAAAAATTAAATAAAATATTATTTTTTAATATTATTATTATTTTAAAATTTGAAAAAGTTGAATTTAGATTTAAAAAAGTTGAATTATTTATTATATTTTACAGAAAAATTTAAAAAAATTATAAAATAATGAAATAAGATGAAAAGAGAGGAGAGAAAATAAAACACTTTCTAAATCCGAATGGTTCTCGAAAATACTTAAGCTTTTATAAAAACAATGCTAAACATAAAGAAATCGTTTTATCTTATCCTCCAATCTATAGTTCTTATCTATTACTGAATTTTTTTTTAAAATAGAAAACAAAGGCTGTGTGAAAATCAAAGTGTGACACAATAGACACCCAAAAAAATAAGTATAAAATTTTCCTAAGTTTAATTGAAAAAATTTCTTACAATCTATTAAATTAGGAAAATGATTTGTATAGTCGGGCATGTTTGGATACCAATAGTGTTTTGAAATGTTTGAGAATTTGTTTGAGATTAGGTTTATGAAAAGAAGAGGGAACAATTGAATAAAAATAATTTTCAAAATTAGGATCGTAGTAGAGTTTGTGAATGTAAATAGATAAAAGCAAAATGTTATTTGAATATAATTTTTTAATTTTATTTTTGTTTCGGAGTTTGTAAAAATTGTATTAATTTTTATGTTTTGTTTTGAAGTTTGTAAAATGTGTATTGATATTTGTGTTTGAATAATAATTAGATAATGATTAAATGAAAAAATTGAAAATTGAAAATTGAATTTTTCTTTTTGGTATTTGAATGATGTTTGTAAATGATAAGATTTTATTTGTAAAATTTAAATTTTTAAACTTTTCCTAAAAATCAAATTATACGATATAAATACTTTACTAATTGTATTATATACACCAACTTAAAAATAGAAACTTTCAATTATTTTTGTGGCAATGACCAAAATGGAAATCCGTATTTAAACTCTTGGCTAGTTTAGACTATTCTTGTGCATGTTTGAGATTGTAATGAAAAATATAGTTTATAACTTTAGAACTTATAGGTTAACGAATAAGTTTTATTATTAAAAGTTATCTATTATTTGGGAATTATATGTTTAAAATTTTTTTAAACATGTTATATTTTTTTGGAAATAAATTAAAAAAATGATTTATGAGGTGGAAATGTCGATTATTTGATTTTTTAAAGAATGTGACTTTATTTTTGAAAGTTTGAAAATTATAATTATCTAAGAGTTGTATAGACATTTTCGTCCGATGACCGTATTTTTAAAATTTGAATTATATTTTACATTATTTGGAAAAACGCGATGATGTTTTATATCAAACATACTTTTTAACTTATTTGAAATTAAAAAATATTTTAATATATAATATCCATATAATCTAATTTTTTGATTAAAAAACTTTAAAAGTTGTTTAAACATTTTTTTAAAACTAATTTTTCAAAAACCGTAAACTGAAAAACAAAATTGCAGATATTGATATTAAATTTTATTGATCTCTTTCGTTTGAAATTAGTGGAGATTTTATGATATCAATAAATAGGATAATATTTTAAAATAATAAATATGATTATTATTTTAATATACTTGAAAATATCTAGAGAGATCGTGAACCAATAAGCTCTAAAATATCTGTCCCAGCTAATCCTTTTAAAGGAAATTAAATGATCACAAAAGATCATCAGATATTTGTTTGATCAAATCTACGGCCAGAATATAAAAATGAATTGCATATTAAACTCCGACGAAGCACAGAATCATCTCCCTTTATCTACGACCAGATATATTACAATTGTTATGGATGGTCTCTCTCTCTCTCTCTCTCTCGTCTGCGAAAGCCGTGGAAGTAACAACAAGGGTCTGAAGCCCAACCGCCAAAGCTCTCTCCTCTGTCTCGGATCTTGTTTTTTGGAGCCCATTGGATCTGAATCCTGTCTCTTCCTCACGGGTGTTTAAATCTCCTTTCCTATTCCATCCGATCCGATTCGAGAAGCTATGACTCGGAGGTGCTCGCATTGCAGCCACAATGGGCACAACTCCCGGACGTGCCCCAACCGCGGTGTCAAGCTGTTCGGGGTCCGGCTGACCGACGGGTCGATCCGGAAGAGCGCCAGCATGGGAAATCTGAGCCACTACGCTGGGTTGGGTTCGGGGCTCAACCAGACCGGGTACAACACTCCGGGTTCGCCCGGCGAGACTCCGGACCACGGTGCGGCCGCTGACGGGTACGCGTCCGAGGACTTCGTGCCGGGCTCGTCCTCGAGCTGCCGTGAAAGAAAGAAAGGTCTCGATTTTTAGCTTCTTTTTGCATTTGATTTCATTGTTATCGTTTGTCAAAATCAAAGAAAGGTCTACTTAATTGTTGGAATAACGGTAATTTATTTGTTATTCTCTTAAACAAAGAGAAAGTCACGATTTTTTACTTTTTTTTCATGATTATGGTTGGGCTCGATGAAGAATTTAGAATATAAATTGAATGTAGAAAGAGAAAAACGGAGTAATAGTCTAGATTCTTCTCTTTTCCTTTTTTTTTTTTTTTTTTGGCGTGGTAGTTTAAGGAAGGAGTGCAGTAGGCAATGAGTGCGACAAGATCGTGCCTTTGACACTGATTGAGATGGGGTAAGGGAGTTTAAAAAGCAAGCCCGGAAAAATTAAAAAAAACAGTTCGAATGATCTAGTTCCACAATTAGAGTTGAATATAATGGCTATGAATAAGTAGATTAAATAAATAAATAAAAATATTTTTGAAAACTCAGTTGAATAATAATTTTTTTATAGGTAATGGAAGACTTTTTTAATAATAGAAACGCTTAGCCCAAATATGAATGGTGTATAAGCGGTTTATGGGGACGTTGGACTGAGAAAAGGAAATCGAAGTATGAGAAAGCATATGATGTGAGAGATTTTCTTTATCATATAAATAAATAAGTTACGAAAGTAAAAAGTTGCCACTGAGGAATAGCATTCACTGCGTGGGGAGCCTATGGAATTGAGGAAAGCATTCTGGTGTGGCTTAAGTGGTAGGAAGGCTCGATGGGGCTTTGTTTGGTATTTTGTCCGGGTCTTATCAGGGAGAGTATATGACCTATGAACATAAAATTATCATTGTAGTTTCTTCTATATTTTCTCTGGTACAAAACATTGCATTACCTGTTAAGAGGTAGGGTAAAAAGATTTGTTTTTAGGGAAGAGTTAAAAAAGAATCAGCCTTTAAGGGCACTCCTTAATCAACATACAATGTATTCTTCAAGGATTTTTTAATTGTCCTAACTACAACAGATTTGACAATGCGTCTGCTTAGGTTCGGAATGTTTGACAACTAAATTTGCTTTCTGTGTTTTGATAGTTTTGGAATTTGAAAAAAGTTTTGGTTTCAGAGCTTGATAATTGTCCACAATGTGTCACCGTAAATTAGATGGTATAGATGTGTCAGCATTTACCTTTACTGCTACAGGAATTATTTGTAGTGAATTGGTTGGTAAATTGTGGTGATTATCTGGGTGCTGGTGGCTTGTCTGTCTCTTAAGAAAAAAATTACAGCTTTTTGGAAAGATGCACTATTTAACAACAAATGGCTAACTTGTTAAGAGTAGCTTTTGAAGTTTCATCGTAGTGCTTTCAGAAGGCTAACTTAAACTTTATGGTACTTTAAATTTCTGGCACAATTGTTGGTCTCAAGTTTGATTTATTAGTGAGGAGCAGAAAGGAGAAATCAGGAGCTTTAAATGCAAGGAAGGATACAACTTGGCATCAGTATTATTTGTATTTGCATGTTGTTTATGGCATTATGCATGATGTCTATAAGACACTAATTTATAAGATACAGTGTAGATGAGCTGATATGTTACAGAAATCTGTGACTATATCTATGTTACCTATAAAAAAAAGATGTTACAGAAATCTGACTTTATATGATGCTTATAATTTAATTCTGTTAAGTAATAGAAGAATAGTAAAAAACAAAAAGGAATATGATGCTTTTAATTTTATATATATGTGCTTTTGTATTGTGCATGCCCTGTTTTATCTCTGAAATGGCTAATAGTTGACTTGCAGGCATTCCATGGACTGAAGACGAACATAGGATGTTTTTACTCGGACTACAGAAGCTCGGCAAGGGTGATTGGCGTGGAATATCTCGCAATTATGTTATATCAAGGACACCTACTCAAGTGGCCAGCCATGCTCAAAAGTATTTCATCAGGCAAACAAATGTATCTAGGAGAAAGAGACGCTCCAGCCTGTTTGATATTATAGCAGATGAAGTTAGTGCCCATTCGATGTTATAAAAAGTCAATTACGGTACCCATATGCACACACAGACACTCTCAAAAGAAGAAATTTCATGATGCTTTCTATACTCCTGCGGATAATATAGTCTGATATGTAATCATTTGTTAATGACACATAATTTGGGTTTTTCAAACCTCCATGCAATGAAACAGGGCACTAAACTGGCAAGATCATGCATCTTACATGGATGGGTCAATTTTGAATGGGTCTCACAGCCTATTGTTAGGAGTCTATCCTTTTTAGTTTTTCCCCTGATTAGTTAAAGTTATTGTTTAAAGACTGCGCAAACAATATGTCTGACCTATTTTGCTACTGGA
The DNA here is from genome assembly GCA_011037825.1 of Carya cathayensis. Taxonomy (NCBI): domain Eukaryota; kingdom Viridiplantae; phylum Streptophyta; class Magnoliopsida; order Fagales; family Juglandaceae; genus Carya; species Carya cathayensis. Next base: position 595,553 of record QGSO01000293.1, read on the forward strand.
TAATTTAGTTTTAAGACTTGTCATGCTGTTGCTGTTCCCTAGTCTTCCAGTCGTTGTGAGATTGCTGTGCCTTTCCCCTTATGATGCCTACTTGACATGTTGATTTCTTTTCCTGCACTTTTGCCCATGGATGCTTTAAAGATTAATAAATGTTTGGAAATTAAAGTTCTTTTTTTCAGAAGATCTAGCTTTCCCCCATTTCTTCTAGTATCTTATATAGTTGCCATTAATATTTCTGCAGTCAGTTGAAACTCAGATGGCACCGCGGGACTTCTTATCTGTCAACCAGTCACAGGCTGAAACACAGAGCAATCCTCCATTGCCTACAACTCCTGCTTTGGACGAAGAATGTGAATCAATGGACTCTAGCAACTCCAATGATGGAGATCCTGTTCCTCCAAACCCAGATAGCTCACAACCTTCCTACCCTCTGGTGTATCCTGCTTATTTCTCGCCTTTCTTCCCGCTTTCTTTTCCATTTTGGCCAGGATACACTACAGAGGGAACTAAGAAGGAGACACATGAGGTCCTCAAGCCAACTGCAGTACATTCAAAGAGCCCAATCAATGTAGATGAGCTGGTTGGCATGTCAAAACTGAGCTTAGGAGAATCTATTGGCCATGCTGGTACATCATCTCTTTCATTAAAACTACTAGAAGGGTCCTCTAGGCAGTCAGCATTTCATGCAAATCCAGCATCTGAGAGTTCAAACATTAATTCAAGCAGTAGCCCAATTCATGCAGTTTGATGGGGCAGCTTTTCCGAGCTCGCTCGAGATTGTAAGTTATAGGCCAATGCTGGGTGTGAGCTTGAGATTGTACGTCAGCTCAAAATGCTGGGGAGGCGGGGGTTTACAAGTTACTGTTAATACAAGACTAAATAATGTGCAGTTTGGTTTGGTTTAGTTTATATCGTTTTAATTAACTGAAGTCAGTTCTTAGATTGTAGGCCGTAGCATCTATCATCGTAAAGAAGTTACTGGAATAATTAACATTGTTTGTGTTTTCCATGTTTTGCTTTTTGCCTCATTTCTCCGATGTTGATTGAAATTTACGAAACCATGGTACTGCCAATAAACATTTAAACGCCGACATGTTGTGGCTACTGCTTACATGCATGATTCGTTCACAATCTACTTATTATAGTTTGTAGAAGTTAGAATTGTTGTTCACTTTTATTAAGATTTGACTGTGGGATATTGGGAGAGAGAGGGTTCTGAGGTTGTTTGCCTCAAGTGTGCTATTTATTTCTTTTTAGTTTAGAAGATTTACATTTATTTTATTTTTTATTTAATTCTCATTCAGTATAATATTAGAATTGAATGAATCCATCGGGCGTTTGACTAGGCCTTGTTTGGATTTATAATTCATCTTAAATTATTTTATCTAATCATTATAATTTTTTTAAAATTTCTAAATAAAATATAATAAACAATTCAATATTTTTAAATTTTAAAACAAAACTAATATTATAATAATAATTTATTTAACTTATAATTTTAATTTTGATTTCATTTCGACTCCTGTACAATTGTGTCAACCGCTACCCGAAACAAATAGTTTAGTGGGGAAGCTTAGTTTTGGATCATTTTGGTTTGTATCAGTTCAGCTTCCTTTTGTGCCAGCATTCATTTTATCATTCTCAATAACAGTAGACACATTTTTATTTTTATTTTTTTTAACGAATTTAATTTAAACATTGTTTTTTACTTTTACATAAAATACCCCTCGTTTGCTTTGTACGTGTCTACTTATCTATTCATATTCATTTACGGGCAACATCTATAACTTTAGGAATATATATTATAAGAGAAATAATATTTATAGTCATATGCGTAAGTGTCATATATTTATTTTTAAAAAAGTAAGTAAATATGATATTTACATAAAAAATTAATTTTTTAATAATAAATCCAACTCTTTTGCAAAATAATACTGCGTCGCTTGTATAATCTATAATTGTATTTAACGTTACTCATATTATAAATATGAATGCTTCAAATTTTCAAGAATTCAAGTATATCTTACAAATATGAATAAAATCGATTTTTTGTTTACAATAAAGTTAAAAAAAAAAAAAAAAAGAAACACAGAGATTCTAAAATAGGGTATCAAATAAGATGATTGGTTGGATTAATTTAAAAATAACACGATTTTGAGTAATGTTAAACATAACCATCAATCATGCAAATATGTATAGTCTTTTTGAAAAAAGTTAGTTCCATTATAAAAATATCATTTTTTTAATAGGACTAACTTTTTTTTACAAATAAACTACACGAGACTTACATGTTCTGGCGCACAAATCATTGAAGTTTCTGAACTAGGTGTAACAGCCCGATAGAAATTTAATAGTAAAATTTCTATAAACTTGAGGAATGTTATCACTCACTATGATACAAGAAATGTGATTTTAATTGTTTGAGGTAGTTAGAAGTATCCGAATATGTTATGGTCTGTGCCACTAGACTCAGTTGAATATTTAGAATTTTATGGCGCAATAACTCATTTTCATGATTTCGAATGAAACGTCTATTCGAAACTATGAATTTATTTTAGGGGCACTTCGGGGTTGAGTCTTGGTAAACGATTTTCACTGTAGGTTAATATGAATATTTAGGATTTTTCAGTACTAAGTTTATTATGCATTTTTTTAGAGTGAATAGTAACTTCAATAAGCGTACTAAATGTAGTGTTTTCAAAATTATAGTGTGGAATGTCCAGATTAGGTTAGAGAAGTTTTATTTAGACACTCGGTAAGATCTTAGCCACACATAGTGAATAGTACTAATCATTTGATGTAAAGAGGAACTATTAGATGGATTTGTGAAGAAAATCAAGGTGTAAGATCATGCCACTTAAACAAAACATTTTTCATCTGATCAACTAAATTGAGCCAGATCAAAAAGGGTTTCAACCCTAGTGAAACCCTAAATGGTTGGAAGCCAATTGAAACCCCAAAAACTTGGTTGAAACCGAAACTCTAAACAATTTCCCTAAATCCTAAATTGGCCTTCAAACCCTTTTTGATCCAATTTCTAGTATTGTGTTTAATCACTTGATCAAATCACTTCCACATGTTATTAATTTCTCAAATCCTTGTTATGACATCATTATCCAACCTTTTAAATCTTAAAAATTTGATTGGTCCAAGAAAAATTGGATTTGGGTTTGTTAGCATCTCAAACCCTAACCAAACCCCCTTTAAACCCCAAATTGAATCCCACTTGGTTGAAGCCCACCAAAGCCTACGAATTTGGCTACCTTGGCAAAACTTCTTGAAGAAATTTCTTCCCTCACATGGCATACCATCCACTGCCCTTGGTTGCACCCAATAGTGCCTTGATGAGATAGAGAAACCCACCCCATCAACCTCCATACCTCACAGCTTTTGCAGGCAGTCATTTCCCCTCACTATTCTCTACTTTATATCACATAGCCACATCCAATCAATAGTCATTAAAGTCTATATATTCCCCCTCCAGTAGTATAGAGTCTTGCAAGACACATTTCTTTCTTTTTAATCACTTATTCACCCCGTTCTTAGAGAGAAACACAAAAGAGCTCTATCGGGTAAATTTCTAGAGATTTTTGTGTGGAAATTTTCGACCCTTTGTAAATATTTTCACATGATGAATACTCATAAACGTTGTTTCTCTTTGAGTATAGTTTCCGTATATATATAATTCGTATCATTACATGGTCATTTGGTCGGTCAAAAGTATTTTTAACCATGGAAAGTTCATTTTAGGCGTGAAACTGGAGAGTATGTTATGTTTGGAGTTTTTGACCAAGTTAATGGACATATCTTGGTCCGAACATTTTATGAAGTGTTTTTAGCATGTGTTTATTGAGTTTTTGTTGCATGAATAAAGCTTTTTATGATAGAGTTTACTAGATTTAGAAACTTGAAAACTGAAAGTGGCAAAACAATTTTTATTTGGAGAAAATTTAAATATTTCGAGGTTTGATTTTACTCTAAAGGTTTTGATATTTTTATATGATGATCCTAAGCCTCTTATTTTCATGTTAGGATGTTATTTTGAAGATATTTAGTATTAGTTTCAAAGATATAATTTTTCTATGCAAGATGATTTCGGTTAGGCCTAAGATTTGATGTTTTTGGATTAGATTCATGTTTTATTGATTTTTAGCCATGTGATTTTAAGTTTGATGGTTGGATATTATTTATAACACCTTTTTAAAGCATTTGATACTTTATTTTGAAGATCTCACCTTCTTAAGCCATTGATCAAGAGATTTATAAAAGCTAGTTGGGGAAAAAATTTCTGTTTTTGGACTAAGTGTAAAACTAAAAACTCCGTTATTTTGTGATTTTGGTGACTTTAGTATGACGATTTAAAGCATGATTGATCTTAGGATGATGTTAAGAATATGTTAGAAGTAAGATTTCATTTTTGGAATTCTTAGGGATGTTTTAATTTAGGGTCAAAGCTTTTGATTCAAGTGTTTGGATCTTTTTACAAAAAATTTGGTGTTGATTATTAACTTTTTCTAAATGGATGTTTTAAGTATGGTTTTAAACTTAGGATAGGAAGATCCTTGTTGTAAAATTTTGGTTTAAACATGAGTTTTGAAGTTGGAAGGAACTGCAACAAAAATCAAGAGAAATGACCTATGGATGTTTCGGCCATAGTGTGTTTTCCTTAGTTTTGATTTATTTTAAATTTTTCTGAATTGATATTTGAGTTTAGGACAAAATTTACATGAGGAATGTAAATTTTAGAAATTTTTGGAGTTAAGATGTGAAATCTTTAAGTTATGGGTAAAATGATTATTTTTCCACATGTAGAGGGTAAAATGGTAATTTTACTCTTAGTTGTCTCTTTTACACATTTCTAATTGTTAGTAATTAAATTTATAACTTTTAGAATATCCTCTTACAGTTTTTCGTATTTTGCGCTTTATTATCGTAGAACATGGCAATTGAAGTAAGTTAGCTTTTAACTTACTAGCAGTTTACTGTGTATGTGTGCTAAGTAAGGGAACTACAATGTATGTATTTATGTTATAATATATGTCATGTCAAGTCATCACATATTTGTCTGTTACACAGAATTTAGTCTGTCATAAGTTATTCATCTGTTACACAAGATATTCTGTCATGTATTGTTATACATTACAAGTACGTCATGTTAAATATGCCATCTATTACATGTATGTCAAGTCATGTAATATTCGCCGTTGCAAGTATGTCATGTTAAATATGTTGTCTATTACATGTTATGCCATGTTACGAAATGTTTTTATCTCAAGTACGTCATGTCTTTTGAGTTATGTTTAAGTTTGTTATATCTAGAATACTTGTAATGTAATCATTATGATTATCCAAACATCTCTATTTGTAATTCACGCAAGGTACTGTTGGCGAAATCATTTTGATTGTCAGAATTCAGTTCAAGTTCAGTTATGCAGATACTCATAGAGTAATCATTATGATTGTTAGGGTATCTTATTTAAAATACTCGTGATGGAATCATTCTGATTGTCAGAGTATTACCCGGTACTCCTAGTGTAATTATTCTGATTGCTAGGGTACGTGTTTTAAAATACTCGTGATAGAATCATTCTAATTGTCAGAGTATTACTAGATACTCCTGGTGTAATAATTCTGATTGTTAGGGTACGTGTTTTAAACTAATCGTGATGGAATCATTCTGATTATCTGAGTATCTCTGATGGAATATTTTCGGGCGGAATCATTTTGATTGTTCACTATTCCTGACGAAATGACTGGCGGAATCATTTTGATTGTCAGAATTCAAATCCAAGTTTATGTCAAGAAGTTAAGAATAAGCAATCATGGTGACCCCATGAGATAAGAATAAGTTTCAGATCAAGTCCATGTTAAGTCAAGTTTATATTATGTTATGTTATGCTCACGTACATGTTATGTTTATGTTCACGTTAAGTTTCAAATTCATGTTCATATCATGTTATGTTCACGTTTATGTTATGTTCAATCTCACGTTCATGTTATGTTTCAAGTTCATGTTTCTGTCATGTTATGTTCACGTACATGTTATTTTCAAGTTCACATTCATGTTATGTTATGTTATGTTCACATTCACATTATGTCTCAAGTTCACGTTTATGTCATGTTATGCTCAGGTTTATGTTAAGTTCAAGTTCATATTTATGTTATGTATGTTCACATTCATGCTATTTTTCAAGTTCATGTTATATTTCAAGTTCACGTTCATATTATGTTGCTAGTTCATGTTATGTTTTAAGTTCAAGTTCATGTCATGTTAAGTCAAATTCAGTTCACGTTTAAGTTTAGGTTATATCAGTTATGCCATACTATATGTCAAGTTATACTATGCTTACTTACGACTTTAATTGTGCATTCATACTTTTACTATCATGCATGCATCATTAACCTGTGTGGGAGTTTCTTGTTAACTTACTGAGATTTGTAATCAAATCTCACCGTGGTAGTCCCAACTACCATTCCCCCCGAATGGTAGGCGATGTGTCAAGATCAGAGCAGGGAGTGGACATTGGTAGATTGGAAGAGGTTGACTAGACGTCGTAGACATGACGCGGAGCTTACAGCTTTCATAGTTAGTTTTTGGATAGTATTTTGGCATCGTTAGTCGAATAACACGAGTTACTCGATGAACTTTCTCAATGATGTATTTTGGTAATATAAATATGGAGTCTGGTCTCCCATACTTTTGAGATTACAGTCTTCTAAGACTCGTACTGAAATCGTGAATGTTTATTTTGTTAAGTATGCTTGGATTACGATTTAACTATTTTAGATATTATAAGTTTGGTGCATAGTATTGTTAAAAAAAAAATTATCCGCTGCGAATATTGCATAATGTTAGATGTATGTTAGGAACATTGCATCTTGTATATTATGAATGGGGGCAAGTAATCTTGTATTGCATGTCCTGATGCTTCGGATGTCCGTCCGATCCCAAATAGAAATATGGGGTTACACTAGACACCCTAAAAATGTTGTTTTTTCATCCTAGGGATTTTAAAATAATTTAAATATTTTTTTGACATAAATTTAATTTAAAATCTTAGAGTTTAATTAATTTAACAGTTTCGTGCATTAAACTCTTTGTCACAAAAGGTATAAAATTAATATTTATTATTATTTTTCTTTCTAAAGAAATGGAGATGTTCACTCTATAAGATATGATCTCCGTCCACCCCAGCTTTCAAGGCAGCACCAGTCCAGCCATGAACCACTTCCTCCCCACCAGCAGGCCCACCCCCAAACCATGGCCCACCAAAAAACCCTCCCACAGATCCCCTCTCCTCTCCCTCTCCCTCCTTGCTTTGTTCGCCTCCCTCCTCTTGTTCCTCTCCTACTACTCCCTCACTCCCAGCTCCCCCTCTCCCATCTCACCTTTTAACAGAGCCTTGAGTTCCCGATTCCCCCAATGCACTTCCTCCCAAGCCCCATTCCTGGGGGAGAAATTCCTCTGGTACGCGCCCCACAGCGGCTTCAGCAATCAGGTCTCCGAGTTCAAGAATGCCATCTTGATGGCCGGGATTCTCAACCGGACCCTGATTGTTCCTCCCGTTCTTGATCACCACGCTGTTGCTCTTGGCAGTTGCCCGAAATTTAGGGTTTCGAGTCCGGGTGAGATCCGGGTTGCCGTTTGGGACCATGTGGTTGAGCTCCTCAGGACCGGCAGGTGAGTACGTTTGAAGGATTTTTTTTTCATTTTTTTGGTAAGTTTAGAATGTGGGTTCTATTGGGTTTGTTTTTATTCTCATCCGAAAGGCGTCATATTTTTGTTTCTGGTTAATTATTCTTTTGTCTAGTGGAAAGGGTGAGAATTGCAGTCTTTGGTGTTGATGAACAAATCGTTAACTGTCTCCAGTGCTTTCATTTCTTCCACTACATTTCTCCGTCTTGATGTCTTTGAAAACAAGAGTGTGAGCCTATTTGGCACTTACTTGTTTCCTATTCCTATAGTAGATTAGCTCTTTGTTTGATAGATTCTGATGTTATGGTATTTTAAAAATTGTACCTTTATATAACCCGTTGTTGCAGGTATGTCTCCATGGCTGACATTATTGATATTTCATCGCTAGTGTCTTCACCTATTGTTCGAGCCATAGATTTCAGGGTTTTCGCATCCCTATGGTGTGGAGTGAAAGATTTTGACTGTTTCCTCGCATCAAATGAGCAGTCCTCTTTGTTTGATAGCCTAAAGCAATGTGGATCTCTACTATCTGTGCTTAACGGTAAAGTGGATATATGTACATATGCGGTTGGTGAAGATTGCCGGACTACAGTCTGGACGTACCAAAACGGTGATAAGGATGGTGTTTTAGATTCATTCCAACCAGACGAACAGCTCAAGAAGAAGAAGAAAATATCACATATTAGGAGACGGAGAGATGTATACAAGACTCTTGGACCCGGTTCTGAAGCTGAATCTGCCCCACTGCTGGCATTTGGAAGCCTTTTCACATCTCCCTACAGAGGTTCAGAGTCGCACATCGATATTCATGAAGCTCCAAGAGATCAAAGGATACAGTCTCTGATTGACAAGATTGCCTTTCTTCCATTTGTCCCTGAAATTGTGAGTACGGGTACGGAGTTTGCCGAAAAGAACATAGGGGCTCCTTTTCTTTGCGCACAGCTCAGATTGTTGGATGGGCAGTTCAAGAATCATTGGAAAGTCACATTTCTGGGTTTAAAACAGAAACTAGAATCTTTACGACAGGGTCCACACCCTGTTCATATTTTTGTGATGACTGATCTTCCTGAAGGTAATTGGACCGGAAATTACTTGGGGGAGTTGGCTAGAGACTCACATAATTTTAAGCTGCATTTACTCAGAGAAGAGTATGAGTTGGTAATTGAAACGGCCAAAAAAGTTATGGCTGCCGGTCATGGCCTAAGGTTTGGGTTTGTTCCAGAGGATTTTGGAATAGGCGGATTAAAGAAACACTGCCCTTCTGAGATACGTCCTGACGTACTTTTATACATTGAGGAATCTGTTTGCAGCTGTGCTTCACTTGGTTTTGTTGGGACTGCTGGTTCAACTATTGCAGAAAGTGTAGAGCTGATGAGAAAATCCGGCACATGTTCAAAACAAAGTCTAACCAAGTTGTGACAGGTGGCTTAGAATCTGATATGAAGTAAAAACTACTCATTGAAAGTGTATCAGTTTACCAGATCAAATGTTTCTCGTTAGGAGTTGTGGAATTGTGCTTAGCAGCCTGAAATGGATTCTATTTTTATGCAGGCCTTGCACTTGTATCATCCTTTGCAGTAAAATATCACGGGACTATCTTCTGTTTGTTAAGGCAGAGAAAGGACATTTAACGGCAGGACTCGGGACTAAGCTCTGCTGAGGTTGCAATTTATTGAAGCTTCTGTTAATGATACCACGTTTTCAATGGCAAGATAGAGGGTGCTCTTCAGATATAGATTTGGAAGTTATAGCTTGATATATCCGACAATCGTATTGATTAGTTCATTTGGGGCTGAGTTTTTGTCGTTGAAGATTGAAGCCTCTTGGCACACAGATTTCCTTTTTTCTTTTTTATAGAAATAGTTGAAATGGGGCAATTCCGAGCGTTATTAATTCATTGTGATTGTGTAGATAAGTGATCTATTGTTTCCATTCATAGTGTTCTAAAGTTTTCTCTCGTATATGTTGATTTTCAGATTGGGAGAATTTTCTTTTTGAATTATTTCAGTTGCACTTGTAGGAAACTTCTTATCGATAGCCTTACCCCAGAATTGGTCAGGATTTTGTTGTTAAACACCCTGTGTCAATAAAAAAAAAAAAAAAAAAAAAAAAAAAAAAAAAAAAAAAGTAAAAGTAAAAGCCCAAAGTCAAGGGAATGGAGGAGTCGGTCTTCTTTGAAGATCACTAAGTCAATGTCAAAAAACACCCAAGATGTATGTAATTGCAAAAAATTGTTCAACTTTTAATATTCAAACAAAAAGGTTGGTCCTAATCCGGAATAAAACCCCATGCATGATACGCAATTCAAACTCAAAGAAATACAAAAATAAAAAACAAGAGGCCATAGGGCCATTGGCCCATAGTAGTAACAAAAACCACTTTGCAGAGATTATTTTTATTTGATTTTTATATGGATGACAGTGATGCTTTATTTCTTTTTAAAAATAATCCTACTCTTAGTTTTAGATTTTATTTTTTTATCACCAAATATATTTATTCATGTGGTATGTTTTCTATAATTATATAGATTTAATACATAATGATTATATATTTAAATTGTACCACTTTAATCGTATGGAAAAAGTCTATTCATCATCACAATTTTCATCAGCCCCTGATATGGCATTAGATGATAAGTTCACAAGTGAAATATAATAAAAATTTTCAATTATCTAATGTCACATCATGAGATGATAAGAGGATACTGAGAATTTAGATGATAAGTAGCATTACTCGATAAGGCACCAAATTTTTTTCTTCCTTTTTTCCTCTGCAAGAGCTATTTATCTATTTTCTCCCATTACCTTTTTCAGTTAAACTTTAAATTATGATTGAAAAATTAAAAATAGAGTTAAAAGTGACACTAAATATTAACATAATAAATAACCAATGACGATCTAGAACACAACAAATTGAAACCGTTATTATTAATATTATTATTCTAAAAAATAGTTACAGTATTTATTTAAAATAATATATATTATATATATATATATCCACATATTATAAGTTCTAGATTATGAAGTTAATGAAACGACATCTATTTTAATAAGCTATTACTATTAGTCTACTTATAAATCCGGGTGAGTATATGGTGTTATCCCATTATAAGAGCATACACATTGGCTTCATCAAAGTTATCTTCAAAATTTGATGAAAAGTACAAGTTTTCCATAAATCTAAAATCTTCCTATCCATAATCTCATGTTGGATTAGCCATTAGATTCATCAAAATAATAATATAATATTATTATTTTAATAATAATATATTTTTTTTTCATATTTTATAATTAAACTAACTATATGTATATTAATAATTTAATTTGATTGCTCATTGGAAGGTAGAAGTTCCTGGAAACTAGAATATACAAAACAACCAACATCCAAAATAAATACAGATCGTATATATTTTTACCTTTTATTAACTTATTTGTGCAGTTAATTACTCTCCAAATTAAGTATATGTGTGGAATCGTGTAACTGTAGATTGAAAGAAGCATATCCTTTTGAAAAGTGGAAGATATTTTTAAGAATTGCAGAATTTAGTACTACTGCTGGTCATTAAGCAGTTGTGCATTAAAAATGAAATAAAATAATACAATGATGAGTGGTATAGTGCTCCTTCAAATTTGAAGGAAATGGGAGAATCACTGTAGGTCAAAACTTCACATTTTAATGTTTGATGAGACCAATGCAGCAGTATTTTACACTACTTTATCAATTTATGCATTTGGCTTGGCTTTTGATGAAGCCAATGCCAATGCTCTAAGAAGTTTGAGTATCTGGTCACCCGTGTTGTAGCTAGGTCTCTAGAGTTGCAAAAAAATACTTTAAAAAAAATTATTTTAAAGCCTTTCTATCTAAAATCTTTTCAAAATAAAAAAATAATATATATATTTTTTTATACGGGAGGGGGATTTTGAACTCTAGACTTTCATTTTGGAGTCTGAGAATTATGTCAATCATGTCATAGGATTTTAACAAAAATAGAAAAATAATGTTAAAAAGTAAAAATGGCAACATAATGTTAAATTTTTCCAGCAACATACATGAATCCTAATTTATGGAAGGGCTGGGTCTGTGCATCCCCTATTTATATACACAAGCGTCAAATGAAAATGAAAACCACTTCCAACAACAGTACTCAAATTAGGGAGGAAATAAAACAAGAAACTGACGTGACCAAATAAACACATGGGGAAACAATTTGGAAAGGATTGAATTTTTGGCTTTAATGATCGGTGCATATATCCCATGACAAGGGATGTAAACCATAGCCATGAAAAAATACCTGTAAAATTAACACATTGAGAGAGAGAGAGAGAGAGAGAGAGAGAGAGATTGATCTTACATTATCGAGCAACATATCACAAGGCTCAAGCATGCGAAAAACATCTCCCATTTTAGGCCTATGATTTGTATTACGATCCACACATCGAAGAGCAATCAAAATCAGCAGTATACCATTTGATAGGAACAAAATCTGGCACACCAAGCATTTGTAGAGATGATGTAATAGCCCGCTAGAAATTTCAATATGGAATTTCTATAGACTTTAGGAACCTCGTAAAAACTCCATAAGTTTTCACGAATCGTCTAATCGCAAAGGTTTTAGTCTGTCAACATAGTCAGTGTTATTACTTGCTATGGTGCCAAAAATGCGATTTTAATTATTTGAGGTAATTAGAAGTGTCAGAATATGTTATGGTCTGCGCCAGTAGACTCAGTTGAATATTTAGGATTTTATGGCGTAATAATCCATTTTCATAATTTCGGACGAAATGACTGTTCGAAACTGTGAATTTATTTATAGGGGCACTTCGAGGTTGAGTTTTGGTAAACAGTTTTTACTGTAAGTTAATATGAATATTTAGGATTTTTCAGTACTAAGTTTATTACGCTTTTTTTTGGAGTGAATAGTAACCTTGATAAGCGTACTAAGTGCAGTGTTTTCAAAAGAGGAACCCTAAATGGATTAGGGTTAGAGAAGTTTTATTTGGACACTTGGCAAGATCTTTGCTACATATAGTGAATAGTATTAGATACTTGGCATAAAGAGGAACCGTTAGATGGATTTGTGAAGGAAATCAAGGTGTGAGATCATGCCACCTAAGCAAAACCTTTTTCATCTGATTAACCAAATTGAGCCAGATCAAAGAGAGTTTCAACCCTAGTGAAAACCCTAAATGGTTGGAATCCAATTGAAACCCCAAAAACTTGGTTGAAACCGAAACCCTAAACGGTTTTCCCAAATCCTAAAGTTGGTCTTCAAACCCTTTTTAATCCAATTTCTAGCATTGTTTTTAATAACTTGATTAAATTACTTCCATATACTATTAATTTCTCAAATTCTTGTTATGTCATCATTATCCAACTTTTTAAACCTTGGAAATTTGATTGGGTCAAGCAAATTTGAATTTGGGCTTGATAGCATCTCAAACCCTAACCAAACCCCCTTTAAACGACAAATTGAAGCTCACTTGGTTGAGGCCCACCAAGGCCCACGAATTTGGCCACCTTGGCAAGGCTACTTGGAGAAGTTTCCTCCCCCACATGGCAGACCATTCACTGCCATTGGTTGCACCCAATAGTGCCTTGATGAGATGGAGAAACTCACCCCATCAACCTTCATACCTCACAGCTTCTGCAGGCTGTCCTTTCCCCTCTCTATTCTCTACTTTAAATCACATATCTACCTCCAATAAATGATCATTCAAGTCCGTATCTTCCCCCTCCAGAAGTATAGAGTCGTGCAAGACACACTTCTTTCCCTTTAATCACTTTTTCACCCTGTTCTTAGAGAGAAACCCAAAAGAGCTCTCTCGGGCAGATTTCTGCGTCTTTTTGTGTGGAGATTTTTGACCCTTTGTAAGTATTTTCACATGATGACTCCTTCATAAAAGTTGTTCCTCTTTGAGTATTGTTTTTTTAGATATATTATTCGTATCATTCCATGGTCATTTGGTCGGTAAAAAATATTTTTAACCATGGGAAGGTCATTCTGGGCGTGAATCTGGAGAGTATGTTATGTTTTGGAGTTTTTGACCAAGCTAATGGACATATCTTGGTCCAAAACTTTTATGGAGTGTTTTTAGCATGTTTTTAAGAGTTTTCATTGAGGTTTTGTTGCATGACTAAAACTTTTGATGATAGATTTTCTTAGATCTAGAAACTTGAAAACTGGAAGTGGCAAAACAGTTTTTATTTGGAGAAAGTTTGAATATTTCGTGGTTTGATCTTATTCTAAAGGTTTTGATATTTTTATATGATGATCCTAAGTCTCTTATTTTCATGTTAGGCTGTTATTTTGAAGATATTTAGTATTAGTTTCAAAGATATGATTTTTTTATGCAAGAGGATTTCGGTTAGGCCTAAGATTTGATGTTTTTGGATTAGATCCATGTTTTATTGATTTTTTAGCATGTGATTTTAAGTTTGATGGTTGGATCCTATTTAAGCCACATTCTTAAACCATGTGATGCTTTATTTAAAAAATCGCACCTTCTTAAGCCATTGATCAAGAGATTTATCAAAGCTAGTTGAGGAAAAAGTTTTTATTTTTGGACTAAGTGTAAAACCAAAAACTCCAAGTGTTATTTTGTGATTTTGGTGACTTTATTTTGATGATTTAAAGCATGTTTGATCTTAGAATTATGCTATGAATATGTTAGAAGTAGGATTTGATTTTTGAAATTCTTGGAAATGTTTTGATTTAGGGTCAAAGCTTGTGATTAAGTGTTTAGATCTTTTTACAAAAAGTTTGGTGTTGATTATTAGCTTTTTCTAAATGGATGTTTTAAATATAGTTGTAAACTTAGAATAGGAAGATCTTTGTTGCAAAATTTTGGTTTAAGCATGAGTTTTGAAGTTAGAAGGAATTGCAACATAAATCAAAAGAAATGGTCTATGGATGTTTTGGTCATAGTGTCTTTTCCATGGTTGTGTTTTGTTTTAAACTTTTCTAAGTTAATATTTGAGTTTAGGACAAAATTTACATGAGGAATGTAAATTTTGGAAATTTTTGGAGTTAGGATGTGAAATCCTTAAGTTAGGGATAAAACGGTCATTTTCCCACATGTAGAGGGTAAAATGGTAATTTTACTATAAGATAGCTTGTTTTCATGTTTCTAATTGTTAGTAATTAAATTTCTAACTTTTAGAATACCTTCTTACAGTTCCTTGTGTTTCGTGCTTTATTCTTGTAGAACGCGACGATCGAGGTAAGGGAACTAACTTACTATCAGTTTACTGTGTATGTATGATGGGTAAGGGAACTACAATTTATGTTTGTATGTTATCATATATACCATGCCATGCCATACCACGTTATTTTATGTTTATCTATTATGCATGATTTATTCTGTCATGAATATTTGTCTGTTACACAATCTATTTTGTCACGTATTGCTATATGTTATAAGTATGCCATGTTAAGTATGTCATATGTTACATGTATGTCATATCATGTATTATTCACTATTTCAAGTTTGTCATGTTAAGTAAAGAAGTTAGATCAAGTTTATGTTAAGTCAAGTTTCAAATCACGTTTATGTTAAGTTATTCATGTCAATCACGACCCTAAGTGCTAGGATGAGGTAATATCCTAGTGGAACTCCTTTGTTCATGCTGGAGTGTCTAAATAGGTGTGAAATTCCCTGGGTTGACGAAGTACAGTCAATAGGTTGCGAATGAGGCCTAATTAGCTGGTCACCGGAGCACGCCAGATACTAATACGGATGGTGCCATATTTTATTTTACGTGTGTTTACAGCAAGTGTGGCATAAACAATTCATGGGGCCACAACAACTGTGGAGTATACACTACTTGAGACACAACAATTGTGACACGTAGAATACGTGGGGCCACACCAGCTGTGAATGCGTTAATACAACTGTGGAGTACGTATTAACGCATTCACAGCTGGTGTAGATACCTGTGTTGTAATGCGGTAATCGGCAGGGACACACGGCTCTAGAGGACCCGTGTAGCACCCATATGGTCACGTTATTAATTAGATCAATTGAATAAGAGTCCAAGTTTATGTTAAGAAGTTAAGAATAAGCAATCATGGTGACCCCATGAGATAAGAATAAGTTTCTGTTGAACCTAAGGTTTCAAGTTTTGTGTAATTATATATTTACACATGGATTTTGATGATAACAAATGAATTCAAAGAATGAAGGAGTCTCAAGCTCAATTTGTCCACACAATGGAGTCAAGCATATCAAGGAACCAAGCATGAGCAAGAAGGAAACAAGTTCACATTAAAGTCATAGATAAATGTTGTAAATCTCTTAAAATTCGAAATTAGGATTAAGGCTCAAAAATTAATATTTTATCATAAAGCATTAAAATACATTTTCCACATGTGCATGAATATTTTGAAAATTAAATTTGAAAATTTTGAAAGATAATTGATTGTCATTTTTCACATGTGCATGCCATGATTAAAGGTTTGAACTTTGAAAATATTAAAGATGATTGATTGTCATCTTTCACATGTGCATGTTTTATTTGAATATTTTCAAAAGTGATTGATGCTTTTCTTGACTTATGCAAAAGGAAGATGCTTTTGTTTGAATATTTTGAAAAGTAAAGTGTGCTCCTTTTGTCATATACAAAAAGTAAAAAATTAGGTTTGAAATTTTTGAAAAGCAAAGTGTGCTCCTTTTGTCATATGCAAAAAGTAAAAAGATTAGGTTTGAAATTTTTGAAAAATGAACGATGATGTCTTCGACATGTGAATCTTTTTAAATTTGAATATGAAGTCTCATATGCCTATAAATAGATCATTTGAGAGCTTCACATTTACAACACCAAGAGCATACAACTCTCATTCAAAGCTTTTATTCTCTCTTCTCTAAGCATTGAGTCTTAACCCTTGTTCATTTTGAGAGATATAGTTTGTGCTTGTATTGTTCTTATTTCACTCATTGAGGAGTGTTTTCTGATATCCTACCCACTATCAATTCTTGTATCAGTAAAAGGGTGTGTACAACCCTTGTGCGTGTAGAAAGTGTTCTACACAGGGAATCGTTGAATCACCACGTGTAAGGTGATTGCAAGTGTAGAGGGTGTTCTACACGGATCCTTTGTAGCGGTGTTGTTCAAAGGTGTAATAGGTTTCTATCTCCACATGAAGGAGATTGAATAGTGAATTCGGGGATTCTCAAGGGGTAGCTTGAGGCGAGGACGTAGGCAGTGGGGCCGAACCTCGTTAACATACTGAGTTTGCTTCTCTCTTACCCTTACTCTTTATATTTATTGCTGTTTCATATTTTGTTTATATTTTACATTGTATGTTTGATTTATAATTGTTATTTTTTTTTAATACAACTCAATTCACCCCCCTCTTGTGTTAGTCATCTGGGCAACAGTTTCAGATCAAGTTTATGTTATGTTATGTTCACGTTCACGTTAAGTTTCAAGTTTATGTTCATATCATGTTATGTTCACGTTTATGTTATGTTCAAGCTCACGTTCATGTTATGTTATGTTCATGTTCACGTTATGTTTCAAGTTCACGTTCATGTTATGTTATATTCACGTACATGTTATGTTCAAGGTCACGTTCATGTTATGCTCATGTTTACATTATGTCTCAAGTTCATATTTATGTTATGTTATGCTAAGGTTTATGTTAAATTCAAGTTCATGTTTATGTTATGTATGTTCAAATGCATGCTATGATTCAAATCCATGTTATGTTTCAAGTTTACGTTCATGTTATATTTCTAGCCCATATTATATTATAAGTTCAAGTGCATGTCATGTCAAGTCAGGTTCAGTTCAGGTTATGTCAGTTATGCCATGCGATATGTCAAGTTATGCTATGCTTACTTACGATTTTTAATTATGCATTCATGCTTTTATTGCCATGCATTCATAATTAACCTGTGTGGGAGTTTCCTGTTAACTTACTGACATTTGTAATCAAATCTTACCGTGGTAGTCCCAACTACAATTCCCCCTGAATGGTAGGCGATGTGTCAGGATCAGTGCAGGGAGCGAACATTGGTAGACAGAAGGAGGTTGACTAGACGCCGCAGACACGACACCGAGCTTACAACTTCCATAGTTAGTTTTTGGATAGTTTTCTGGCCTCTTTAGTCGAGTTACACGAGTTACTCGACAAACTTCCTCAATAGTGTATTTTGCTAATGTAAATATGAAGTCCGGTCTTCCATGTTTTTGAGGTTACAGTTTTCTAAGACTCGTACTGAAATCGTGGATGTTTATCATGTTAAGTATGCTTGGATTATGATTTAACTATTTGGGATATTATAAATTTGGTGCATAGTGTTGCTAAAAAAAAAAAATTATCCGCTGCGAGTATTGCATAATGCTATATGCATGTTAGGAACATTACATCTTATATGTTATGAACGGGGGCAAGTAACCACGTGTTGCATGTCCAGACGCTTCAGATGTCCATTTGATCCCAAGCGGAATCTAGGGGTGTGATTACATCCAAAGAATAATGTGGTAGTTGTAGCACAGCTTTGGGGTGTCGATTCCACAGGGAGACAAATTAAAAGAATAGCAGAAGGAACAAAAAAATAAAGGAAAATATTAAATGATTAATAGAGAACAAAGATTAATTTTAAATGCAAATTAAAATGAAGCAAAGTGATCAATGGAAAAAGTACTCAAATTTGACGAACAGTAGAGCGTCGGGAATCCCGTGCACAAATCCAGTATTTTAATTATTTTTAATTCATTGGATAACTCAATTAGGAATTCAATTCCCCAAATTCCCAATTGGAAGGTATAGATTTATAAACCAAAATTAAACCAAATGTAACCATTTGAAAAATCATTCACCAATTTTAAAATACGTAAATTACTATCCCTATTGAGAAAATCCAACAACGACAATATACTCAGGGAGCGATATTGCAGCAAAGAACTAAATCAATATAGATAAATAATTGATCCAAACATAATCAAAGAACCAATCCATTCAATAGAAAAAGCATGACTTAATCCATAAATAGAATAAATTTTATGATTATTCGGAGAATAAAACATCAACGATGAATTGAGAATGATAAAACAAAAGAGTTTTAGTAATTGAAGATCAAATACATAAATTAAAAATACCATCTAATGTGCAAGTTCATCCCTAACCTTACTTGAGAATTTAGTTACCCATAAATATATTGGACAACAAAAATCTTCAGAGAAAACTGAAGCGAATGGTGGCCATGGAAGTGATTTTCTCCTCTCTTCAGATCTGTCTCTTGTGCCTCCTCCCCCCTCCTATTTCATGCTAATGATATGCTTACATAGGGTAGGAAAGAAACCCTAATGTCCTCTTAATTTCCGTATAAAAAAATCGCCTAAATTTTAGGACTCATCTTGGCAGCCACGTACATGATTCAGGAGTTCAAATTTGGAAATCCTTATTTTCATTAAATGGCATTTTTACTAGTACTTATATTAGTAAATATCGATTAATTTGAAAAATGATTATTTTCGTTTTTAAGGTTATTTTTCAGTCACTTACTAGGTTGGTTTTTACGTTGAGCCTAAGTCCTTTGTAGTAAAATATTGAATTTATTTCAGTGGATTTGTTTCTACTTGGTTTATATATATATATATATATATATATATATATTTAGTGTGTTATGTTAAGTTATTTTGAGGTAAAATGTTTTCGGCTTGAGTTCGGGTTCTAAATTATTTTGGGTTGGGTAATATCTTTATTTTAGTGACTTTTCATTTTTTAAAATGGGTTGGGTTTTGTTTTATTTTAAATAAACTTGTGAGTAAGTGGGAATTAGGTTAAGTAATTATTAAGTGGACATCGATGAATTTTGGGAAGTGACGATATTTTAGGGCTAAGAGAATTTTTAGATTTTTGAGGAATTAAAATATTTATTTCAGGTGTAAATACGAGGTAACTATTCATTTGGAAATTTATTAAAGTTACATGAATTTTTCTATATGTGACGATTGATTTTCATTTGGTACTATTCTGGAGAATTTCTGAAAAGCTAAGAAATTTAGATAAGCGGGGTTCCTATGCTAGACTTTGCATAAAAGGAAAATGAAATGAGATTGACTTCTAAAATATGCATCTTTTGGTTTTTGAAAAGAAATATGAAAAGCAACCTCAATTGTTTGTTTCAGCATTACTTATGAACTCTGTATGAAAGCGAAAGTATTTTTGTTATGACTGGTGTAGACATGAGTTTATATTTTAGCATTTTATTTTTAAACTGTGCAAAAGAGAGTGAATATGAAATTTTGTACATAAATTATATTTTTGTGATCTGATTCTGTTTTGTTTTATGAAAATGCTCTGTACTCTGATATGATATGATGTGATTTCTGAAAACTTTTGACATGATGTTCTGAATTGAGATATGGTTTGTGGATGGTGATCTATTTGACCTACCATGGGTGCTAATAGTGGCTTCTGTTTGGGTTGGGATCAACCGTTCTGTTTTGGTGCACCCACTTTGGAAACAAAGTGGTTTTTTGGTTGTCTTTCATATGTGCACACTCAAGATCCGAGAATAATAAGAGGAAGATTCATATTCTGTTTCTGCTCGGTTAGCTACAAGATTTTTCACAACCCTACCACGGGGGTTAAACATGGCTTTTGATGTGATATGATATTCTGATATGATGGTGGTCATTTATGCCATGCCAAGAGAATTTTGAGTAAGAATAATTTTGAACTTTCACTTTGACATTTTTTGATAACATGTTTTTGCTTCCGCACTCTGAAAATAAAAAGTACAAATATTTTATTCTACATTCTAAACTCTGTAAATATTCATGTTTACACACTAATATATGTTTTTTGCTAACTAAATTGTTGATAACTCACCTTTTATCTCCATAACATTTTTCATATATTTTTTATGGTTCAGCTAGAGAACATGAGTAGGAAGTATTGTAAAAATTTGATGATCATATATGAATAAGTGCTAAGGGTACAAGTATTTTTTGGAGGATCATACTTTGTAGGCTTACCTTTGGCGGTTATTTTGGTACGTTGAGTTATGGGTAATTCGAGTTTTGTGGAGTTGTTATTCTATTTTATTGAGGGTTTATGTTAGTATTTTTGTGGAGAGACATGGATATTTGTATTGAACAAATAAGTTAACATCCTATTAAATTGGTCGGATTTTATGGTTAGCATATTGGAGTTGATATTAAGTAATTAGAACTAACTCTTTAGACCTTCGGGACTGAGGCGTTACAGTTAGCTTTAGAAAGGTTTGGCCCAAGTGTGAGCAAAAGGCCTTTTAGGCCTAACTTGGTGAAAGGTTTGACCCTTGACCCATTTATGATAAGGCAAGTCTTTCAAGCCCCATTTTTGTAGATTTTGAGGCCTCTCGTGATCTTTTAGAATCTGGAACTAAGGTCTCCCATTAACTCATACCCAAAGCCCATGAATCATGCAACTCCCACTTATGGCCTTTTAAGCCCAACAAGGCCAAAAGCCTTGTCATGTATTTTTTACACTTCTATTTGAAACTCACATACACCATACCATTGGTTTCCCTCAAGCTCAAATGGTACCCCTTGCCTCTTAGGACTCCCAGTTGTCCATAATTAAGCTTATAACTTGAGTTAAAAGATATTAATAAACTTACCCATGATTAGTGATTTTTAAACTATGTTTTGAGCTTAATTTTCCTTCTTAATCTTTTTAGCCATTTTAGTTTGAAATTTTCTTTTTTTATTATTTAGTTACATCATTCTTAGATCATATTAGAAACCTAGATAAATCTCCACATATGTCATTAAAGGTAATGACATGTCAAAACCCTAAACCCACACCAATCAGCACACATATGTACCCTTGTGTGTATTGGACTGATTTGCCCCGAGCCCAAACTTTTTGTGCCTTTTTTCTCAAAGACATTATTGTCTTTTAGTACCTTAAAATACCATTCTCAATGCAGACTTAGTGGTGGATGAAATTGGTTCCAAGAACCAAACCAGAAACCAAATGCACCTAAACACTAGTTGGTTAGGAACCGAATGCCTTGCATTTTGAGAAAATCTAGTTGAACATTGAAAGCCTTCTTCCTTCATAAAATCTAGAGTGAATCCGAGAGGTGTGTTCTTGAGTGTTCTTGGGAGTTTTTGAGAGTTCTTGTGTTGAAAGCTTTAAAGGGCCATGAAAATTGTAAGTTTTCTTGCCCTAGATCTTAGTTTGCATGTCAAGTCTTGCTTTAAAATGTTGAAGTGAATTTTGGTTGAGTTTAGAAAGGATTACCATGCTTAAATCAAAATCGAGTCCATTAAGGTTAGATTAAGTATTTAAATTGTTTTAAGTGGAAATTCTAACTATGGCATGTCTTAGCATATTTTGATATGATTTATTAATGTCTTAGAATGATTTTTTAAGGTTTAAATTTGAGGTCAAAAGCATATCATGATAGGTTTTAAATGTATCTTATGTTGATCATCCAAGCATGCATGGTTTTGATTAAATCATGCTGAACTTGCAAGGTTTTGATTTATTCCACCGAGGCTTAATAAATGAGCATTTAGGAAACTTTGTGATTGGGATAAGAAGGGAAATGTATGATTAAATCCAGTTTTTGAAACTTTCTTGAGAAAAAGGACCAAGAGGCATCATGCATGTTTAAGGACTAGTTTAATAGAGATTTAGGTTTTTAGCCATGATTGTATTGGGGTAAAAAAAGGCGTTGAGTATAAAGCAAGAGAGGGAGGGAGGGAGAGAGAGAGAGAGAGAGAGAGAGAGAGAGAGATGCAATCGTTATTGAGTCTGGGATTGGAGTGTTAGTTGCTGCTACGCAGTTGGCAGTTTAGGGTGCTAGGGTTCTGGTTTTGGAGAAGTATGTCATTCCTGGTGGCCCGATGGTGGGAGCTCTGGATATTACATGAGGAATGGGCATAGATCTGATGTTGGGTCCTTGATTTCGGTCTGCATATCAAGTTTTTCCTTGCTGCATTTTGCCCCAGTCTTATCCACTGGATTTTAAAATTCATTGCTAAATCCACTTGATAAATAGTAGCTATGGTTATAGTGTTTGCATATAAGTTGTAGTTAATTAGAATTAACATAAAACTATTGCTTCAAAATCAAGACCGCATGTTAACATGAGCTTGAGATATTCTGAGGACATCTTTGGGGACACTGCATAGAAATGAAATTGACTTGCACGCCTATGGGAACGTGTAGCATCTCTTTAATGTCATCTACAAGAGATGAGTCTTCTCATCGATCAATCTGGCTAGCATTTCAACTCACATTGACACTCCAGTCTTTGCAAGAAGCTGTCCAGATCGATGCTCCTTTGCATATCCAACATTTTAAGCTCCAGATTGGAGTTTCATCCTCCGCAAAGAAAGGTATGCCAGAAGACGGTAACCAAAAACCATGGCTACCAGGGCACTGACCTCTATAATACCATTGTCTATTCTCATCCCATTTATGGTGGGCGTGATGTGTTCATACTGCACCTTGAGAAGCAGCTTGAACGTGTGGTAGTTGAAAGACAGATAGCGGATCCAAGAAATGAATATTGGAACTTTCTGCAACATTGTAGACAATGTATTGTTATTTCTGCTTTCAGATTTATCTAGCGGCTTTCCATAATAAATTTTTGCAGACAATCCTCAACTATAGTATTGATGGTGAGATAAATGCAGATATTGACTTCCAAGTCTGCATACTTTCGTTTATTACCAATAAAAAAGAAAGAGTTTGCATGCTTACCTGCACAAAGAACCCACCAGCTAGCATGAAGGTCATCACAGTTACTGAAGCCAGGGTGGTTGCCCTCTTTAAGTCCATCAATGTAGCCCCTATAGCAAGTCCTAATCCCTGTTTTGCAGTTGAGTCATTTAATTATATATGTTATATTTGTTTACGATGTCATCTTACTCAGTTCTACAGGAGGCATACCTGAGCTGCCACAATGCAGAGGAAGACTGTAAGCAGGCTTAGGAAAAAGGGACCAGCGCTGAGTCTCAAGCCTGCCATGAAATAGACAACAAGAAGGAATAATACTGGTAGCACCAGGTCAAGTGGAATGTCGCTTGTAGTTCTAGCCACAAAATATGCACTTAGTCTATACATGTCAGCCGCTCTTTCTTTACTCAACATGGCTCTTTCTTGAGGGAATGTGAAGATCGCTGTGAAGACAGGAAAGAATCCCCAAAAGACACCGATGAAGAAAAGCAGTCCTGCCTGCAATAGAAGTTGGCTAAGTTCTATGCAAGGCTGTATATTTCCAATATATGTAGAAGAGCAAAACATAAAGTTAATGCTTTCGTGAGGATGGTTATATTGAAAAGAGATTTAACATTTTAAGAAGCTTCTTTTGACCGGGCCTATTGGGATAATGCCATTGAATTTTCCTATGAAATGGAAAGTTATGACCAGATCTGTAGTCCAGTTTGCATATATAACTTCTCTTTAAAAATCAAAAATCAAAAATCAAAAATAAAAGAGAGAGAGAGAGAGAGAGAGAGAGTTAAAAAGCATAGCCATTTGACATTCCTGTCCTTCTTGCTTGGTGGGTTCCTTTCTCTGTTTCTATTACTATCTGATACGTTTGATCATCATCTCTCTCAGTTTTTCTTCATGGGACAATACATAATCACTTAATCAGACAATACAGAGATGAAGAAATGTTAATAACAGAAGAGAAGCGGTGCCTTTCTCAGAACCAATGGTTATATTGATGGCATTGGAGAGGAAAACTTCGGGGGGAAATAGCAGATGATTGAGTTGGTAAAAACATGCATGGAGTATATGAGGAGTGGACTAGTGTGAGAAGATGCGAACTGAAAAATATTTTATGATCAGTTGTCCATGTTATTGCTCTTTCTGTACACATAAAACCTTTTTACCAGTAAGTGTAGTGAGTCAGTGACTCCGACTGATCTTTCTGGAAGAAAACTGGGGAGGTTTTTTTTTGGTACCATTGAGGTCACTCAACTTGTAGAATTTAATAAGGAATTGGTTTACCTGTTCATGCACGCCTTTGGGGCTGTTGCTATCAGACTGCCACCACAGTAATCCCAAGATAAATGCAGTAGAGAGAACTTGAAAGATTCTCAACCAGCTAAAATACTCATGCCGCCGTTCTTTGATTCCTCTCCAGAACAATATGGAATATTGTTCCCACCAGCTTGCCCCCCATTGTCGCTTTGGATAAGATACCTTCAATTTGACTTCTTCGTCAAGCGGTATAGGAATCAGAAGTTTCTTCTTTTCATTTTCTGCTACTCGTGTCTCGTAGGCCTCCACCAGATACTGCTTTTAAAAAACAAAAGTGTCATTAGGAAGAACCATAGCTTTTGATGTTTCCAGGGAATAACAGGTCAGGTGGCACCTGCTCTTAGGACAACAATCACGATTATCATACAAGGTAAAACATGCCTATCATGTAAACGTCCCTTTTTCTGAATGTACAAGGAATAGAATTCTCTGTTTTTGTGTTGCTAGGTGTTGTAACTGAAGTACTTATTTTACCTCGTGCACAACAGCAGGAGATGGCTTCCCGTCCTGTATTTCAGCGTCTGAATTCCCCATCTGCACTTTGTCCTCTAATTCTGATGGTACGGATACATCATGAAGGTTTCCATTTGCAAGGTCTAGCAAGAACTCTGCTGGATTCATGGCGATCAAGGGAGAACATCCTATGGATGAGAAATACACCATTGCTTCCGATGCTTTTCCGAAGTAGAGCAAGCTACCTTTCCCAAGAAGGATTAACTTGTCAAATTTGTGGAAGAGTCTGCTTGACGGTTGGTGAATCGTCGTTAACACTGTTTTACCGGCCTGCCACAAATTTGCAACAAGTTTATGATACGATTACTTGAAAAAAAAATCAATAGTTTGGACGAAACTATGGCCGCGCAGGAGAGTTTCTGCTTTTGCAAGATCTTTGATTCCTAGAGGAGAGCTGTTTAATTCTACAGAAATGCAATATTTCTTACACTTTCTGCCAAAGTACACCATTCAATCTCAGAATGCAGGGTCTGTGCATCAGCTGTTACACTGTACTGACTCCAATACTATTCAAATCATATATATTGATATTGGACAAAGAGAGTAAAAGTGGATCTCATTCCATAAACGAAAATTTAAGAAAAAGAGGAAAATGGAGGCAAATGAATGGCTCCGGTTTGAAGTTTCCTTGTGTGTAAGTACCTCTGCAATGTCGTGTAACATCTGGACAGTCCTTAAAGCAGTGGTAGAATCCAGACCAGAGGTTGGTTCATCGAGAAACAGAAGGGACGGATTGATAATAATCTCGTTCCCAATACTAACTCTTTTCCTTTCTCCACCTGACACTCCACGAACAAAGGAGCCACCAATCATAGTGTCTTGGCACCTGTTTGCACATAATATTTCTTTTACTACGTCAGCTTTCAAGAACAGGATCGATTAAGGATAGTTTCTGCACCCCTGATCTGATTTGAAGACTCTGAGAACATCCCCCAATTTCAACGATAAGAGGAAAAAGTTGAGCCTTACCTCTCCAAGCCTAGTTCATGGATAACATCTATTGCTCGTTTTTCCTTTTGCTCTCTTGTCAATGTCTTTGGGAGTCGTAGGAGGGCTGCATATGTCAGTGTTTCCTTCACTGTAAGGTGAGGAAACAGAACGTCGTCTTGTGTTACAAACCCTATCCTGTCACAATATTTCATGTTATTATGATTATGCATTTGATTCTTTCAAAAACTTACATCTCTTGCGAATCCTTTGTTGTTGCTCCTTCATTTAATCTGATTAATTTAAAGCTTAACAACGCTTGTTTCAATACTAATTATTCTAAAAGTTTGGATACATATGCTGACCTGCTTTTCAGGAACTTGGAATAAGGATGGTCATTGTAAGTGACTAAACCACCAACGGTGGGCTGAATCAACCTGCCGCCGAGAAGATTTAGCAGTGTCGTCTTTCCACTTCCTGAAGGTCCCATTAATGCCAAAACCTCCCCAGGATTCACTGAACCGGAAATCCCATTTAGGATATCCTTCTCCACTGTTGTTCTCATTCCTTTGAGAGTTACCTTGTAAGTCACATCTGTGAACTGCCATTTTTCCAAAACAAGAATTCAACTTAAGTAGTGCACTGAATTTGGTTACAAATCTTCCGTGACACTTGAAACAAAAGGAAAAAGAGAAAAAAAAATGGTTTTATACTTCGGACACCAATGTTCACAAAAACTAATAAGCTTGTCCATACCCTTCTTTCCTCGTCAAAGCTAGCTGTGCTTTAAATGTTTGTCTTATTTAAAGTTAAGGCCTGACTCAAGACCGAGCTAGATTCACACTTTCTAGCCTCAATGCTGGATCTCGAACCAGATAGGAATATGAACTAGTTCCCCTGGTTCTAAAATCCAAAAGCATGCAGTACTTTATTGTTGGAAAGAAGGGAGAGTCTTGTACATAAATATCATATAGGATGAAACTCTGTACAAGACTGAACCTGACCATGCTATATTGCTTAGCCATGTTCTATGGATCGCGCCGATGCTAAACTCAAATCTCCATCCTGGCCTGTTCAAATAGATGGTATAACATCAATCCATGCAACCTTAAAAACACAGAGGTTTTCAGCACCGGTACTTACATGCACTAGCACCCAGAGTAAACCAACGGTAAAGGAGAATTAACCTCCATGGCTAGTAGAACTGTAATTACCTTGAGATAGATTGGCAATGTTGGTTCTGTTTGAAGCTTCGGCCTGCGTGTGCCAGCCTCAAGATCCTCAGCTGCAACGACATGTAAGATTAATAATTTAGGTAAGTGCTGCAGCCACTAAAGCATTTCTCTTAATTAAAAGGAAGTAACACCACATGGAAGGGATAACAAATGTTTTGCATATTTTATATTTTCCCACCCTAATCAGAAGAGTATTTGCAATGTCCCCTTAGTTAAAAATACATTCCTCCGTCATATTTTTTAGTTAATAAAAAAATAAATAAAAGAAAAAATATTTCCATGACTATAGCTAGGAATCCATGTCAAAATAATTATTGCTACGGTACACCTAAGCGTTGGAATCCTATAGAAGGTCGCATCTGGGTATGCTATTTCCCGACTCAAACTGCAGACCAATTTAAAGGCACGTAACGACCTAAAACTTTTAATTCATCTGATCATATACTTTGAATTATCATCTATCGCTTATCACTGATTTCAGCATATTAGTGGCCGCAGGCATTTAAGTGGTCGCAGGCGTTCAGTGCCATCCATATTTGACTTACAGGTGGACCATCACGCTCGGTGGTGGGCACATCCTTTACACTATTAGTCTTCCAATTATAAGACTTGGGCGCTGGATTGGTTTATCTTTATCAACTCGTATTAAGTACAAATTAAATTCATATCTTTCACCTATATGTGGACGCACTTATGACTTGATTTCGTCCTGCTACATTTGTTGTCAAACTGTGATACTCAAATTCATCTTGAAGACCACAAAAACCAAAATATCATGAGCAAAACAGGACCAGTTCATGAGAAGGAAAAAAAAAAAAAAATTGAAACTATCCCAAAAAATGTAAAGAAGATGTGAATGTTTTAGGGAAAAGATTAAGGTGATCATCAACATTAGGTCGACAAACTCTGATTATTTCTCATCTCAACTACTGATACAGATCTAAAAGCTTCAAAAGAGTCACGAATTTTGTTTTTCTAATGAATCCAGAACTTCCCAAGTAACAAGTGAAAGGCAGCCAAAAGTGGTCCCTTTCGGATAAGTGGCCCCATCACATTTTCCAAAGTGGTTGTAAAAGGATTGCACACTTTTTTTCTAAAGACATAAACTGGCGGTTTGTGTTCATTGAGTGGAGTCAAATGAAAGTTGGAGAAGGAAGGGTCCCCGTTACGATCACTTTTTGCCAATCTCACATCAATCCTTTGCTCCACCCGCCTCACCCTCAATCACCCAATTGGCCTCCCTTTCCCTTTCCCACAAATTGTCTTCCTAAAGCCAACAAGCTCGTCTAATGGACTTCTTCTGAAAGTTTTTACGTTCTGGTTCCTCTTTTCTATTATGTCCAGGATTCTTCGATCCATTTTCTTACTCCTTTTTGCTACTTCTTACTACCTTTGCAAGACTACTGCCGGTGAAAATTCGTTTGATCAACTATTTAAGATTGTTGATGTAACATATGCAAGATTAAAAACAAGAATCCAGACACGGATCATGCGCAAGCACGCAGAAAGTGGAATATCCGAACACTATGGCCCATTAATTAATGATGTTGTGCAATCCAAGTGGCGTTGCAAGCCCCAAAGATTGGTGCTTTAACGGTTAGCTGCCAGGCCATGTTCCGTGACATCAAGGGCACCATATTCAGAGTAGCGAAGAAATTAATGCATCAATGCTGAGAGAGAGAGAGAGAGAGAGAGAGAGAAAAAACACAGTAGAAATGCAATATCAAGAGACTCACGAATATCATCGTCGCTAAACGGCTTGGAGTCAGCTATTTCATCAGGAGGCACGGTGAATCCGGTGAAGGAGAATGAGAAGCCCAAGCTGGCACTGGAGGCTCGGCTGAGAGCTGCACCGCTGCTCACTTCATCCAAGTCTAGCTTCATTTGGGCACTCCTAGACTTCCTAATGTGTGTGTTTCTGCTGCTGCTACCACTGCGCCCCGGTGATACCGCCATCATCCGCCTACTAGACTTCCTCGACAGGGCCCCGCCACTCTCCGCCGCGGCTCCCACCACTTCACTTGATGTTGGTGACTTAAATGCCGCTGCCACTGTCTCCACCACTGATTGATCCGATTTTGCCCTTGCCAACCCGGATGAATTCATTTTCTCCATCTTCTATTGGCTCTAGATACTACATAAATATGAAATATATGGGAAATGAACACGAACATAAACAAACTGTTCTTGTTAACATTTATTAAAAAGTGCTTGAGCTTCTCATGATCTCTAATGTAACATTTAACCAATGATTCTAAGAATTTAAAAGACTCACAATGCTGTCAAATGATCAATTAATGATACAAAATAATGTAACACATTTGTGGTACTTCGAAAGCTGTCTTCCTACTGCACCGATCATATAAAAACGGCTATATATGATCATTTACCAGATAAACTAAGCACTTTCATACATAACTCAACAATTCGTTATACTTAATTAATCAGCAGACCGGATTAACTTTTATAACCAAGATAAACGAACAAGCTAAAATGGTATGAACCGGAAGTGCATGTCAAGAAACCAGATCAGGCAGCTTAATGCATAAATAACGTCACATTAGAGGCTTGAAGAAAAGAAATAGATTGAACAAAGCTAGAGAGACATAGGCCAGTTTGGACAGCATCATCCTAAACTCTTTCAGAATCTCTCAATATAATTAGGTAGTCATGTAATTACGAGAAGATCATAGTTGCCCATGTGATATGGGAGTACTACACAACATTGAAGAGGATCAATGACATGAAGATACCGTTATTATATAAGTTGGCATGATCAGTACAAGAAGATAAGACAATCGAGATCATCAGATGACTGTCTGCACATACCTTCTGTGACTTAAATGGAAGGGCCAGAGTACGTAAGAGACGACCTCAAAAAGAAACTTAGAAAAGAGCTGTTTATGAAAAGAAACTAAGAAAAGAGCTGTTTATGAAAAGAAACCAAGAAAAGAGCTGTTTTTGAAGCTATAATAGGCTCCAACTACAACAGTACTACCGTCGTGTGCCTCCAATATTACTTCTTTATAAAGAGCAATTATGAGGGAGATGCGAAGTTACCAAAACGTCCTACTACTTCTCAAATAATAACAAATCTGCATGCAACCCTATAATCCTATCCTCATCTTAATAATTGGTCTAAGTACACCATAAAAGGGCAGGTTATACGTACGAGATAATGATGAATCTTAGCATTTGACCTTCAGTAAATAATTGAGTACTCCAACCACACTCGCCGTACACGTGTTTGGATCTTTTTGCTCCTCTTCTGCATGGAATTTTCCTGCAGGTTTTTGGTTCTTGACTAATCAGTGGGAGCAGAAAATTATAAAGAGTCGTAATCTCAGTGAGCTTTTGAAATTAATGATCTTTAACAGTATTCAATCAGTTCTTTGCGTACGTGGTTGATGTTCGATCGGCCACCTAATCTACCAGCCAATGCTATGCAAGCCCTGGAATTTGTTTGCTTTCGGAGGGCCTGCATCATGCATGTCTGTACGTAACATAAGGCTCTGGTTTGATCTTAGATTACCCTTCGAACAGGGAACCAAAAATTTTTGGAGTATCCTGCGAACTCATGTGCATGTATTTCCTTTTTGACTTGGAACTTAATTTTGATCCGTTATTATTTATCCATTTTAAGCCATAATTATTTCCTCTCCATCGTCACGCAAGATCATTGCTATCGTCATCCTTATATCACTATAATAAAATTAAACAGTTATTATTATTTATTTCTTACAAAAATAACTGTTTCTTAATAAAACAAATTAATTTTAATAGAAAATAATTATTTTCGTAAGAAATAAGTGGTAATAACTATCTAATTTTCTTGTAGTGTATTTTTCTTCATTTATTCTTCATTCCATATTATAGGTACTCATCATGCATGTATATGTAAGCTAGCAGCTTCCTATTTATACGCATATATAACCCATCATCCTTGGGCGAATTTAGTAATTAATATTTTAATAGAAATGTTAGTGGCTTGATTAGGTTTCGAACTTGGAACCTCATTATGATATTATGAAGATATTATTTATTTCAAAAGTTAATTAAGTTGATTGGAAGAAATATATTTATTTAATTATTTATATTACATTTTTAACAATGACATATAGTAGTCTTGAAATTATAATATCTCGAGCCACGTTACATTTAGAAAAGAAACATTAGTGACTAGAATTGATTTGTTGATGTTGTCATGATCTAGCTTGTAAGATAAAAACTACGGGAGTAATTAGTATTATTCGTTTAATTACCCATGATCCTCCCCTTTGTTTTACTCGTGATCTCTATACCATCAAATGAAGCAGCTGATCTTATGTTTATATCCATAAGTTATATATATATATTACATGCAATTAATGCTGTTCTATTATTAGTTAGTAATTAATTTGATTGTGATCAATACCAATTATCATGATTATATTTCCTGATGAGTTCTTCTACTTAGCAGCCTTACATCAAATTGGGTTCTAGTGGTAAGGAGGCCTTCTTTGAGACCGCTCACAACCTACCAAAAGATATTATGGGAGCTGTTCGAATGGATAAAGCTGGTTTACACGTCCTTCATCAAAAATAAAAAGTTTGGTTACAGGTTTGTTCTCCTTTTTTGCCTTTTATTCCATTTAGGTTTATCTTTAATTATCTATCCCAAACATCTATTTTTAGGAATGTCAGTCAAATAGATTTTGTTATTTCTTGTTTTTTTTTTAATGTACGGTATAGAGCTTTTAAATATCTCTAATTAGCTCGGATACTTGGGTTTGGCTGTTTTTCTTTTGCATGTGTAACCCCCAAATGTCAAGATGTAACCACAGTGTTCATTCGCCATAGGTGAGGACTATTAATAAATTAGAGATACTGTCCTGTTCTAATATATATATATATAGCAACTTTACACCCCACATGACCTAATGAGGAGAAAATAAATAAAAAGATAAAAAATAAAAGCGAGTGTATGGTGTAACCTGACGGTTGAGTAGAGTTTTTCTTCCATAAATCTTCAACATCACTTAGCACAAATGTTGAGATTTGCAAAGTTGTATTATCTTTTGTATTTTGTTCTGATGTTTGGAAAAATTATATTGGTTTTTATGTTTGGATAATGATTAAAGAAAAAAGTTAAAAATTTAAAATTGAAAAGTGTTATATATTTAAGTGATGTTTGAAAAGAAAACTATGAGAAGCTTTGACAATATTTGAAAATATCTAAGAAAATTTCCTCATTCAAACAAGTCTAAATGATGAAGTTGCATTATATTTGAATGCAAGGCTTTGATTTAGAAAATAATAATGTATTATATATTATGTGACGCCCCCAAATTCCGCTTGGGATTGAACGGACATTTGAAGCGTCGAGACATGCAACACAAGGTTACCTGCCCCCGTTCATGACATATAAGATGCAATGTTCCTAACATGCATCTAGCATTATGCAATATTCGCAGCGGATAATCTTTTTCTTTAGCAATACTATGCACCAAACTAAATATATCCTAAATACTTGAAATATAATTCATACATAAAGGCATACTAAAAAGCCGTGATCATCACACTAGTCCAAAATGGTTGTGATCAAAAGAATACTTGAGATACAACTCCAAAAGTACAAGTATTAACCTAAGTTAAATACTATACCATCATCAACATCGCACCGTGGCCTAGTCGACCGTATTCAGTTGGTCAGATTCCAATTCTCCTTTGGGTCCTGTAACAAGATCTACCATTCGGGGGGAATGGTAGTTGGGACTACCACAGTGAGATTTGATTACAAATCTCAGTAAGTTAACATAAAACTCACACACAGGTTAAAAATGCATGCATGGCAGTAAAAGCATAAATGCATAATTATAGTCATACATAAACATAGTATAACTTGACATATAGCATGACTTAACCAGAACTTAAGCGTGAACTGAACTTGACTTAACATGGCATGAACTTAAGCTTAAAACATAACATGAACAATCAACATAACATGAACGTGAAACATAACATGGACATGAACATAACATAACATGAACGTGAGCTTGAACGTATCATAAACGTGAACATAACATGATGTGAACATGAACTTGGAACATAACATGAACATGAACATAACATGTACGTGAGCATAACATAACATGAACTTGATCTGAAACTTGACTTAACATAAACTTGGAATCTTATTTAATTGTCTTGATTAATAACGTGCATTAATACGTACTCCACAGTTGTTGTGGCCCCACGTATTCAAGTAACATAAAACATAATACGTACTCCACAGTTGTTGTGGCCCCACGTATTCTACATGTCACAATTGCTGTGTCTCATGTAGTGTATGCTCCACAGTTGTTGTGGCCCCATACTTCATGCTCCACAGTTGTTGTGGCCCCATGAATTCACATAACATAAAATATAATACGTACTCCACAGTTGTTGTGGCCCCACGTATTCTACATGTCACAATTGCTGTGTCTCATGTAGTGTATGCTCCACAGTTGTTGTGGCCCCATACTTCATGTAACATAAAATATAATACGTACTCCACAGTTGTTGTGGCCCCACGCATTATAAGTAACATAAATATAATACGTACTCCACAGTTGTTGTGGCCCCACGCATTATAAGTAACATAACATAAATATAATACGTACTCCACAGTTGTTGTGGCCCCACGCATTATAAGTAACATAAATATAATACGTACTCCACAGTTGTTGTGGCCCCACGCATTATAAGTAACATAACATAAGATATAATACGTACTCCACAGTTGTTGTGGCCCCACGCATTATAAATAACATAACATAAATATAATACGTACTCCACAGTTGTTGTGGCCCCACGCATTATAAGTAACATAACATAAATATAATACGTACTCCACAGTTGTTGTGGCCCCACGCATTATAAGTAACATAAATATAATACGTACTCCACAGTTGTTGTGGCCCCACGCATTATAAGTAACATAACATAAGATATAATACGTACTCCACAGTTGTTGTGGCCCCACGCATTATAAATAACATAACATAAATATAATACGTACTCCACAGTTGTTGTGGCCCCACGCATTATAAGTAACATAACATAAATATAATACGTACTCCACAGTTGTTGTGGCCCCACGCATTATAAGTAACATAAATATAATACGTACTCCACAGTTGTTGTGGCCCCACGCATTATAAGTAACATAACATAAGATATAATACGTACTCCACAGTTGTTGTGGCCCCACGCATTATAAATAACATAACATAAATATAATACGTACTCCACAGTTGTTGTGGCCCCACGCATTATAAGTAACATAACATAAATATAATACGTACTCCACAGTTGTTGTGGCCCCACGCATTATAAGTAACATAAATATAATACGTACTCCACAGTTGTTGTGGCCCCACGCATTATAAGTAACATAACATAAAATATAATACGTACTCCACAGTTGTTGTGGCCCCACGCATTATAAATAACATAACATAAATATAATACGTACTCCACAGTTGTTGTGGCCCCACGCATTATAAGTAACATAAATATAATACGTACTCCACAGTTGTTGTGGCCCCACGCATTATAAGTAACATAAAATATAATACGTACTCCACAGTTGTTGTGGCCCCACGCATTATAAATAACATAAAATATAATACGTACTCCACAGTTGTTGTGGCCCCACGCATTATAAATAACATAAATATAATACGTACTCCACAGTTGTTGTGGCCCCACGCATTATTATAACATAACATGTCTTATCTTTCTTAATGCATGTGATATTATTTAATATCATATACTTTTCTAACATGGCGTATACTTGTAAATGGCATAATATGATTTAATCATAAACATTTCATGGCATACATGTATCATATGGCATACTTAACATGGCATACTTATAACATACATCATTGTATGACAGAAAAGATTATATAACAGATAATTATTCATGAGAGATTAAATCATACGTAACAGATAAACATGTAATGACATAGCATGACATGGCATATACGATAACATACATACATAAATTGTAGTTCTCTTACCCATCACACATACACAATAAACTGATAGTAAGTTAGAGGCTAACTTACCTCGATCGTCGCGTTCTATGAGAATAGAGCGCGAGACACGAGGAACTGCACAACAGCTGGAAGAGGAACACTCAAGTCCTTAAGATTTTCACTTCTGAACTCAATTGCCATATTGTAAGCACTTGCAACACCACGGCCAACTTGAGGTTTCACTATACTCGGAAGAGATAAATTGACTTCAGAAAGCCTTTGCACTAAAACAAGTTCATTAAAATTATCAATAACAACCAAACAAACAACTCATTTCTCAATCCATATACTCTTAGCCATAGTCAACCACAAGATGACACCAGTCATCCCGGACTATAATCCATATCATCACTGCTTCGGGACACTGTCATACAGTTTCCCAACATTACACCATACGCTCCACACTTCTCTGCTACGCCATTCAACCCTTCGTGACACGCCATCCGGTGTATCACGACTTAGTACAGAGTACACTCACGTGAACTCTCTTCCATTCACACTACAAAACCCATCACTGCGATACACGTCTCACGGTGCATCGCTACGCGACACGGAGTACGCGCTACGCGTACTTCCTTCGCTACAACACTCATCAACACGATGCACATCACACGATGCATCGCCATACCACACGGAGTACACTACATGCGTACTCCCTTCCTTCTACGACCCACATCACTACAGCGCATGTCGCGCGGCGCGTCGCTGCATTACACAGAATACGCTACACGCGTATTCTCTTCACACAACCCGCCGTATCACATCTACGGCATCCATCTCACGCCTATACTTCACAGCACAGTCCACAAAACTACAAAATCAAGCCTAACACTTCACAACCACACTTCGTTTCACAACTACGCAGCGAACTCCACAAACACTAACTACACAGTCTACAGCCAACCA
This sequence comes from Carya cathayensis, assembly GCA_011037825.1. Lineage (NCBI taxonomy): Eukaryota > Viridiplantae > Streptophyta > Magnoliopsida > Fagales > Juglandaceae > Carya > Carya cathayensis. The sequence continues at coordinate 631,898 of QGSO01000293.1, forward strand.
AATCAACTATGTTAAACATAAATAACTAAAGATAGAGGGTTAAGACGAGAGAGATGTGATTGCTGTCGGGAAAGAATCCAAAACTGATAATTTTAGCGGGCTGTTACATATTAGATTATAAATTTATGGAATTTCTACTTTGTTATCTATACAATACCCTAAAAAGAAAGTTCATGGCGAAAATTTAGCATTGAATTTGCTTTATTGAATTAGTTTATGAAGAAAAAATTATCCTCCAATATCTCTTGATCGAAGACGACAACAAATTGGAATAATTATGCCCAATTTGATAAGGTACATTGTCTAGTCCTGTTGCCCACTCTGATTTTTGGAATTGGAGGATGAATTATGATAATGAGCATGACTCAAATTGAAGGATAAAGGCCCATGAATACCTGATATTTCGTTAGTGGATAAGCACTAATATGGTGAATAGATTATTCCTGCTATCTAGAGGTAGGATGAACATATAAGCATTACATGAAAGTAATCTAGTCGTGGTACTGATCCAATATTTCTCCACGCCTATATATACTAGGTAATCTTGAAACGTCTCTGATGATATACTTGAATTATTATATACTATTTTTTACTGACTTAGGCATCAAAGTGATTGCAAGCGTCCAGTGCTGCCAACTTTTGATATTTATAGGTGAGCGATTACAGTTTTGGTAGTGTGACACATAATTAGCAAGGACCTTAAAATATGGCACTCTAGAAACTATACATTTCAGAAGTATTAAATTTCTAAAATAAATAAATTTATTAATGAACATTATTTAAAATGATATATCACATTATAAAATTATTTTTATATGATGAGAAATGGTATTTGCCATTATAGTGTGCACAACTACTGTGCACCTTTTTTTAAAAAAAAAAAAAATAAGTAAATATGAGATTCACGTTATAAAAAAAAAAAAATTAATTTTGTAATTTGGAACCACACATCTTCAAAAAAAAAAAAATATGCAATACTTGTACAATCCATAAGTGTATCTAAAATACCCACACACTCTATGATATCAATTACAATTGACAATTTATTAACTTTCATTTTACTTCTTAATGATAATATATATATATATATATAAAGTAATTTGTTTGAAGCGAAAGGGTAGAACAATAATTTAGTATGGATAATAATAGGTTTACAATCTCTTATTACCCGTTTACTACTTTATAGTGTATTTAAAACTTTTATTTTTTTATTATTTTATTTTAAATATTTTTTTAACATTTTTAATCATTAAGAAAAAATTAACCTTATATATAATTTCATTAATAATTATTTTCTTAACTATTAAATTAAAAAAAAATAAAAATAAGATTATAAGTATATCATTATATTGACGGGAGACGGACAAAGTAGAAATCAAAAGTACATTTTTGGTGGTACACGATGATAAGACCTATCTCTAGTACTGCACTCGTGTGCGTAGCCATCTGCGGTCGACGAAGATTTATCCATAATAGCAAAAATAGCCCTACCAACTTTCTCCTATATTTTGATTTTCCAATAATGAGAATGGCATTTGTTAATTCACTGCCAAATATATAATATAATTAAATATGGCCATATAGTTATTCAGATAGTTTTTTTTTTTAAATGTAGAGTAATTATATAAACTTAAATTTAAAAATGACAAAAAATATTATTTTTTATAACTTTAAAATAGAAATTACAGAATTTCTCAAAAGAAATATTAATATTTTAAATAGATATTAAAAAGGAATTCTTCTAAAAACTACACAGAAAAAAATTTTGAAAAAATGAAAAATAAAAATAAAGACATAATATAGAATTGCTTTATAGAATTTTTCGTTATAAAGCTTAATAATATTTTCAAAGAAATAACTACACACAACCTCTCCGTCACTAAAGAGAAGGAAGGGGGCGGTGCCGCCCTTAAGAGGGAAAGCCACGTGACAAGGACGTGCGGGCGAGAGACAGTCAGACAGAGTGGCAGGCAGGCAGTCATTCGAGCTTAGGTCCAGCCCCATTGGATGAAACTATTTATCAAAGCGACTAGCTTAATCGTCGTTTCGTGGCCACGTATACGATCCATGAAACAACTGTAGACAACTCACAAATAGTTGGTGATGGCTTTGATTCACCACCGCATACTACATGACACGTGGGGCATTTAGTCCATGCATTGCCCTGTCCTTTCTTCCGCGTGGATATTTTTGTTCACAAGTCTATAAGAGATGGACGGACTGTAGCCAAATCTTTTTTAAGCAGTCTTTTTCATGACTTTCGGCCAATTTAAGTGGACCCAAACCGAAGAGAATTATCACATTTTAAATTTACATTATATATAAAGACTAAGATTTAATTACATATCTAAGTTGTGGTGGCTTCTTGAATCTTACCTGGGTCTGTCCTTGTATTGAAAGTAGCCCTAGAACGCGTACGGCGGCTCATACGCCAGCCTGTCTATTATCGATTTGCAAAGAAAAATATTAAAGCCACCGCTGGTCGTTCCTGCTGGGGGCTACTGTTGGTTAATTTCTTTTTTTTTTCTTTTCTTTAATGATTAAAAAAAATTGTTTAATATTATTATATATTTTTTAAAACATTTAAAAGTATTAAAAATTATTTGAAAAAAAAAAACAAAAAATGTTTTTGCCTAACGGTGACTCCCAGCTGGAGCCACCAGTGGTGTCTATAGCATCGCTCGTTTGCAAATACACTGTGGAAAGTGAAAACACAATATGTTTTGTAGAATGGAGAGGTGAGATTTGACAGGGGAAGCTGCTAATGGTGTGTAAGGACTGACAACCTTCTTTATTATTTTCTCAGCTCTTACCATCCGTCTATTTTTTTTTTTTAAAATAGATTGAAAATGAGGGACGAATGCAAAAGTTTTAAGTTTTTGAATATTATTATTATTTTGAAATTTAAAAATTTTGAATTATTTATTATATTTTATATAAAAATTTAAAAAATTATAATAATGAGATAAAATGTGATAAGATAAGAATTTTATATCTCATTCCATATTTCAAACCTATCTTTAGTGTGATGTGGAGCTTTCAAAAAGTTTAAAAAGAAGGTAATAAATGTAAGAAAGAATCTAGTTGTAAGTATAAGTGTGCACTAATATGTGCATCAATTTAATGTGATTGGTCAAAAAGTAGATTTTATTAAAAGCAATGCTAATTTAAATTTTGAATATAAAGGAATCAGTATTGGTACGCAGATTAGTACGCAATTTTGTTTGTATGTAGCAAAACTCTAGATGTAATGTAAAGGATAGGGGTGTGGTAGGTTGGGTGTCATGTGCTGTGGTAGCTGGAATATATATATGTATATTTTATGAGAATGCCCATGTTTTTTAAGGAAACATCACAAGTATCGTGATCTAAGGCTGTAAATGAACAGAACAGTTTGCAGTTCGAACTTGATTGGTATTTATTCAACTTGAATTCGGTTCATTTATTAAATAAGATGTTCGTAAACATTAATATTGACTCAAAATTTGAATATTAAATGACCAAAACTCGTATAAACTCGACTAGCTCGACTCAGTTTAAGTTCGTAAACAAAGTTCGTATAAACTCAAGTTGACTCATATGAGCTCTCATTTTGAAGCTCGTAATATGTGTTGTATATATATTTGTTATATTTATTGCGTATTAGTTGTATTTTACGTACTTAATTATATATTATTAATATATAAATATATATAGTTTACTTTATTTAATATATTTATTGTGTTCCCAAAATGTGCTTAGGATAGTTATATATTATGTAATATAACATTAATGTTATATATCAATTTTCTAATTGTTACATAGATTATAGCCTATTCATATAGTAACAAATGAATGAGTGAATAGACGGTTACTCGAAACAATTACCAAATTAACTATAATTGATTAACTATAATTTTTATTTGTAATGTATATCACAACGTAAAATTATTTGGTTAAATAATTAAATGGTTGGAATTTTTTGTAAAATTTTAAGTTTTTTCTATTAATCAAAAGATAAGAATTAGAATTTAAGAAGAGAAACCAAATTCAAACTCAAACTACTTGAGTTCGAGCTGAATTTAAGTAGCTCGAGATTGAATTCAAACAACTTTAATGGTTAACGAGCCAAGTTCAAACAAGAATATTGAATCTTATTTGAGTTTAAACAATCTAACACGCTAATTGAAATTGAGTATCCTTATTTGAATTCGATTCACTTTTGTTTCCAGGCTTACTGGCCTAGCACCGTCAAATTTGGCTACAAGGTTACAGCCCGACACATAGAAAACATATTCTTTGTTCAAAAACTTGGCCATTTCGACTTTGGCATCAAGCACAAGCTGTTGGGCAGATCTGTTCCTTTTTCCTTTTTATTTTTAATCTTTATGATGGAACACTTGAGAAGTACACAAAATCTCACTTAAAAACGGCACTAAAAAAGATTGAGCTGAGATATTAAGATTGAGTGAAACTATATTTCTTGGTAGGAAAATCGACACTCCAAAAAAAGATGCAAGGAAAATAGAAAATATTGAACAAGCTGCACAAAAAATATAATTAGCAACTCTTATTGAACATGACTTTATTGGTTAAACTTCATTCAAAAGATGGCTCTAGCTAGAGACTGCAGTTTGGGGCTTGTGGTGCTGCTAATACTTTAGAAATCATGTGTATAGTCTGCCAAGAAGGTCATTTAAGTATTCAGTAGCAATCTCTACAACCCTTTGACAATATTCATGTGTATAGTCCTCCTGGGTTTTAGAAATCATGTGTATAGTTTGCTTGGTGCATATAAGACAAGGCATACGCCATGCCTTTGACAATATTCAACCTCTTGCTCCACTCTAATTCTTTAGCATCTTCTTCATTCTTCATGATTCTCCTCAAACTACCCATTTTCAGATATTCATAAACCAAAAACGAATTTCGAGCATATGAATAGAATCCCTAAAGTTTGACAATATTTCGATGTCGTACTTTTGTTAATGCCTTTATCTCATTTAAGAATGCCTTTTGGGATCTTTTCTCATCGTCAAGTGGTTGGTGGAGTTTCTTCACAACTACCATATCACTTGATGACAATTTTGCTTGATATGTTCTTCCATACCCTCCCTTCCCAACAATGTATCTCATTGAACACTTCGGTTGCTCTCATGATCTCTTCATACATTTTTCTTCCATCAAAAGTGATTGACATAAAAAAGGATCATCCTTCATCCTTGTCGCTTTGTTCTAATTGGAGATGTTGATCTTCCTTTTTCTTTGCAAAATGAGAAGAACTTGGAAGAAAACAAACAAAACCAAAAGTGATCCCAATAGAGGGAAAATGATTACAAACACAACTTTGTGGCCTCTTTTTGATAAATGTTTGCATGGGGGTAGCCTTTTAATGTTATTGCACAATCCCTTGTTCCCTTGCAAGGCTTCCAAGGGAGTGATTAAAAATGCTTTGCTATTGGGAATGAGGCCCTATAACTCATTGTAGGATACGTCAACATGTGACAAGCCATGCATTTCTTCGAAGGTAGTCAGAATAATGCTAGAAAGATGATTGTGAGAGAGATTGAGCTCCTCCAAGCTTTGCATTTTGCTAATTTCTGATGGTATCTCTCTAGTTAAAGATTTATAGCTTACATCTAGTTTGGAGAGATGAAATAAGTTCATAAGTGAGATAGGAAGCTCTCCTGTCTTCATTGAAATTGTTGTGGATTAAATTCAAGTGCTTCACTTTTGAGAAGCACTTCCCAAGATTACATGGAAGTGACTTGCACAATTTGTTCAAGGATATGTCTAGAAATTCGAGATTGGTCAATAACTCAAATTCTACAAGTATAGCATCAGAGAGATGATTTCCATCCAACCACAACTTCTGGAGAAGTCAACTTTCTTAGTTCCTTTGGAAATTGCCCCAATAATATGATTTAAAGAAAAATCAAGCACATGTAATTGAATGTAGTTTCCAATCTCTGGTGGTATGCTACCACTAATGTTGTTCCCACTCATTCTTAGGGTCCTTAATTTTAGACTCTGCCCCCAATTACTTGATATCTTGCCATAAAAATTATTGTGGCTTAGATCTATGATGATCAAGTTTGGATAGGCAACAAACAATTGAGATATATCTCTAGTGAGTTGGTTTCCATCCAAGAAGACTCTCTTTAAACTTATGCAATTTTTTAGGCTGTGCAGAACTCGACCTCTGAAACCATTGTTGGATATTGCAAAATATTGAAGTGAACCACCATGACAAATACTTTGAGGCAAGTAGCTGGTAAATTAGTTTCCGTTAAGTTGCAAATTTGTCGTATTCATGGAACCTCTGATTCCTTGTGGGATAGGACCAGAAAGTTGGTTATCACGAAGATACAACTCTTGTAAATTGCTCAAATTAGCGAACGAATGTGGAATAGGACCTTGAAGTTGGTTTTGGTCAAGTTCAAGGTAGGCTAGAGAATTTAGGCGGCCTATTTCTTTAGGAATAGAGCCAGAAAGTTGATTTTGAAAGATATTCTAAATAGGTAAGATTTCTCAAATTTCCTAAAGAAGTAGTGATGAGACCTTCTAAACGGTTTTGAGACAGAGAAATGTTGATTAGAGAATTTAGACAACCTATTTCTTCAGGAATAGAGCCAGAAAGTATTTTCCCAAACATACAAAACAGTAAGATTTCTCAAATTTTTCAAAGAAGTAGGAATGAGACCTTCTAATTGATTTTGGTAAAGTTCAAGCCGGGTTAGAGAATTTAGGCGACCTATTTCTTCAGGAATGGAGCTAGAAAGTTGATTTTGAAATATGTATAGATTAGTAAGATTTCTCAAATTTCCTAAAGAAGTAGAGTTGGGACCTTCTAAATAGTTTTGGGAAAGTCTAAGCTAGGCTAGAGAATTTAGACGACCTATTTTTAGAGGGATTTGACTAGAAAGCTGATTTTGAAATACATTCAAAAGGGTAAGATTTTTCAAATTCCCTAAAGAAGTGGGGATGGAACTTGTTAAACGGTTTTGACCAAGACTAAGCTTTGCTAGAGAATTTAGGTGACCTATTTATTTAGGAATTGAGCCAGAAAGTTGATTTTGAAAGAGATTCAGAAAGTTAAGATTTCTTGAATTTCGTAAGGAAGTAGGGATGATACCTTCTAAATAGTTTTGGAAAAGAGAAAGTTTGGTTAGAGAATTTAGGCGACCTATTTCTTTAGGAATAGAGCCAGAAATTTTATTTTCTTGAAGTTACAGAATGTTAAATTTCTCAAATTTTCTAAAGTAGTAAGAATGAGACATTCTAAACCGTTTGGGGAAAGTTCAAGCCTGACTAGAGAATTTAGGCAATTTATTTCTTCAGGAATGGGGTTAGAAAGTTGATTTTGAAAGAAATTTAGAAAGATAAGATTCCTCAAATTTCCTAAAAAAGTATGGATGAGACATTCTAAATGGATTTGGGAAAGAAAAATGTTGGTTAGAGTATTTAGGTTACCTAGTTCTTCAAGATTAGAGTCGGAAAGTTTATTTTTCCAAAGATATAGAATGTTAATATTTCTCAAATTTTCTAAAACAATAGGGATGTGACATTCTAAATTGTTTTGGGAAAGTCTAAGATGGGCTAGAGAATTTAGACGATCTATTTCTGGAGGGATTTTGCCTAACAATAGGTTAACGGACAAATCAACATAGATGAGTTTGAGTAGGTAGCTAATTTGACGCGGAATGTTCCCATATAAGGTGTTCACATAGAGATCAAGATACATAAGATTTGGAAAAGACAAAAGAGGAAATTCATGAATTGTACCTTGCAAGCCAAAGCTAGTAAGGTTCATTCTGGCAACACTTTCAGCTGAATTGCAAGAAATACCAAACTAACTGAAGAGATTTGTACTATATTTTGATTTTGTAGAAGCATTGGGAAGAGAAGTCCATGAATGTAGGCAAGATTGGGTTTGGTTTGAAAGGAAATTTTTCCATTTGAGAAGAGCAGTAGTTTCTGCAGCAGAAGCAAAAGATTAGGCGATTTGTCCCTGTAATTAAATGTGACACCTTTCCATTTTTATCAATTTTCTTCTAAAAAGAATCAAAGGTTGATGTTTACTAATACCATCATAATAAATAATAAATAAAAGTGGGAGGTCGATATATATAGTATATAAAATTTTCTTTGACAATAAGGTTAATACAATTAACTTATATGAAATTCATATAATATTATTTTCTTTCTCTTAATCCGTAATTAATTGGAGGCCTTAGTTTCACCATTGCACTGTCAAAGAGGTTGTTAAGGCATGTTTTGTAATCACCAGCTCTAAACTGCACCGAGTGCCTGCAAAAGAAGGGAAAGTGGTGGTCAGATGCATTCGTGACATCTCCGAAGTCAAAGTCAAAATATATTTTCACTGGAGAAAAGAGAGAAAGAGCTAAGAGTCTGTTCAGAGTGATAACCTCTCTCTTTTGCTTGCTTCTTATTTATACCCCTGTCCCCTAAGGGATCTCTAACTCCTCTATCATTGTAATGATCACCTCCTATTACGGATGACATGACGTCGTATTTAATGCAGCCGTTCTTGTCAGTGATAGGAACTTGACCCTGGTGCTGGCCATTCGACATTGCATCTAATGTGGCTGATCCTGTCGAGGACAAGAACCCAACCAACCTTTTGCTCATTCGACAAACTCACTTGCTGAATCCTATAAGAAAAGTTAGCATATAACAATAATTATAGAACTTGGGAGATTCTCCACCATTCTAATATGATAATCAATGCTTTGAAATATGAACCCATGAAGAGAACACTATATAAACGAAGTAAAAAATCACTATCTCCCCACTCTGAAGTCTGTCTGATCTTTAAGAATAGACACAAGCTGTCCAAAAACTTGGCCATTTTGGCTCTGTCTGCAAGCACAAACTGTTGGGCGGATCTCTTCTGTTTTTCTTCTCTCTCTCTTTTTTATGTATTTTATTTATTTTAATTTTTTTAACATTTTCAATGGAACACTTGAGTTGTGAAGTACACAACATTTCACTAAAAAATAGGACACTCCAAAAGATTGGGATTGGGCTGAGATATTAAAACCTTGCGAAGGAAAATCCAATGGAAAAAAACTTTAGTGAAGGAAAAAGAATACAATTAGTATTATTCTTCAAAACATTTACTCCCCCTGAAAAGTGCATTATGATGGGTTTTGAAATCTTCGCATTCCAATGTTCCGTACAATCTTCTAAAATGTTGCAGTTGGTAATACTTTAGTGAATAAATCTGCCAGATTATCATTTAATCGTTCTGCTTGACATTAATTCCACATTTCTTCTCATAAATTGTAATGATCTCTGAGTGATTTGAAAATGTAGCAGATAGTGTTTGCTTGGCAGATCTCCATGATATAGCAAAATTTCCATAAGTAAATACATATCCAGTTTGAGATCTACCTCTGTATAGATTTGAAAAATAACCTGCATCTACATATTCAACTAATTGTAGACTTGATCCATGTTGATAAAATAATCTCATATCAATCGTACTTTGGAGGTAACGAATGACATGTTTAATACCATTCCAATGTCTTCGAGTTGGTACGGAACTATATCTTACAAGTAAATTAACTAAAAATGCAATATCAGACCGAGTACAATTTGTAAGATACATCAGGGCTCCAATTGCACTAATATAAGGTACTTCAGGACTAAGAACTTCTTCATCATTTTCACAAGGATGAAATAGATCTTTCTGCACATCAAGTGATCGAACAACCATTGAAGTACTCAGGGGATGAGCTTTGTCTATATAAAAGTGCTTCAAGACTTTATAGTGAAAGGTCTTTGCGTTGATGCATCTCAATATTGTGTACCAACTCTTTAAATAATGCAGTTGATAATGTTTTGGTAAACAAATTCACCATATTGATTCAAGATCGTTTTAACATTAAATTCAATACTCTTCTAAAGTTGTACTCTTTTGGAGTTCTTGTGAATAACATAGTTAGTGGAAAAGTCATCAAAGTTAAGCCGCCAACTTCCATATTCAACAAAAACAGTGGCCACCTTTTTAAACCAGACAAGCACCGCAAGATTTTACAGCTCTTCTGGAGCTGTTAGGCGCCGCAGGGTTATGATTCTACATTTTTTGTCTATTGTAGAGAGATGCTTCACGAGAGAAGCTGTGTGACTCACTCAAAAATGAGTAGCATTAATGCTATCCCAAGTGTAGGAGGATGTCGTGTAATAATAAGGAATAAATTCCTAGATCGTCTCCTCAGGGAAAATTTACTCAAAATTTAAACTCGTTGAAAAATTATGAAAAACTTCACAAAGAAAAAATAAATAAATGGTATGTGCAATGGATGGAAATTTTACTAGTCATGGACTAGATTCATGTTTTTAGATTTGTTTGTCGGATTTGAATGCAGCGATGAAAAGTAAGGAATGAAAATGCATGAAACTAAATTAAAATTGCTGAAATTAATAGACTGAAATTTAAAAGAACAAGAAAAATAAATGACATTAATTTAAATAATAGGAATTAAAGATGCAAGAAAATAAATGACATTAACCTAAATAGAGGAATTACAAGTGCGAGAAAAATAAATGATAGTAATTTAAATAAACAGAAATTAAAGGTGCAAAAAAAAATAAATGACAGTAATTTAAATAGACAGAAATTAAATGTGCACGGAAAATATAAGACATTAAACTGAAATTAAATAAAAACAGGAATTGTAAGGAATAAACTTGATGTTTGGAAATGGAGACTGCGTTCTCCAATCCAAAAATCTGAACTTCCAGATAAAATGATTTCTCAAATAAAATAAACGCTCTAAATAAAATGCATCCTAAAAGAAATTGAACTCTCAATTAAATTAAAATTTCAAATAAATTACACACTCAAATTGAAGTTGAGCTCTAAATAAAATAAACACTAAAAGAAATTATTTCCTAGATGAATACAAAGAAAGCTTGCTTTAACATGGAAAGAAAACTTGCTTCCTTAAGTTTCAAATTAAAGCTGTAAAATAAACTGATGCTGAATGAAAACTAAAACAGAAGCATGAAACTGAAAAATGAATTAAAATGAACAACAACTGCCGAATGAAATGAGAATGAAACTGAAAAATGAAAGCTAAGTTTTAAAGTTCTGTCTTCTCTCCTTCGTCTCCACTGCCTTGATGCCCTTTCTCTTCTGAGCTCTCTCCTATTTATAGGAGAGAGCATCCTACCATTTCTCAAGAGTGGGTGGCCAAACTTTGAAGAATGGTGGAGTGGGTGGCCTAACTTGGGAGTGGGTGGCCTAACTTTGAAGAATGGTGGAGTGGGTGGCCTAACTTGGGAGTGGGTGGCCTAACTTTGAAGAATGGTGGAGTGGGTGGCCTAACTTGGGAGTGGGTGGCCTAACTTTGAAGAATGGTGGAGTGGGTGGCCTAACTTGGGAGTGGGTGGCCTTTCTATCTTTCTGCATGTGCTGATTTTCTGCTTGCTCCCTTGAGTTCCAGCCGTGAGTTCCATTCTCTTTTAGTATTTTCATAAATGCCCTGCAGTACATAAAAAATGTATTTCTTTCAAAGGCAAATATAGAACTTTATGTATATAAAATATTGACATCAATTAATTTGCATTCAATATTAGAATTTGATGCATAATTAAGTGTTCAATCTTTATTTGATAAAATAAATCACCCATTTAAACAACTTAATTATGCAATTCTAACCTTTTATCACACCCCCCAACTAGCTTTTTGCTAGACTCTAGCAAATAAAGCGAATGAATTCATGCAAAGGTGAAATTACCAACTTGAGAAAATCTGAGAATCACATGCCATGAAATAGATTTGTTGAGTTTAAGAACACTGGAGATAGATTAATCTGAATTTTGTATCAACTGAGAGATTTATACACAATTTAGTTAATCAACCAAGGGAATTACATGTAACAAAGCTTGCTTTCTTTTAAGTGCATGGAAATGGGGTTAGAATTCCAAGATTGACTACCAAGAGGCATTAATAATTTCAATCACAACAACTAATCTGAGAAAACCACATGGTCTTACTCTAATTCAAAACCATTGTAGTGGCGGCTTTCACGCTATTACACTTTGAAAGGCGCCTACTTCTTTTGTAAGGACCCCGGTAATAGGCAGCCTTTTCCACTACACAAATGTTATTTTTTTTGTTTTTGTTTTTGTTTTTGTTTTTTTTTTTTTTTTTTTTTTTTTTTTTTTTTTTTGATCCCTGGCTTGTCCCTTTTCTCATTTAATTCAAATTTCTTCCTAAGCCATTAGGATATGGTTCATTAGAGTCTCAAACAATTGAAGTGTAAATCAACCAACAATGACTCAATGTAGTCTTTCTAGGCCTTCCGGGTATGTGTTGTGTGTGTTTAAGCAAAACTCTTAACATCTTTCCCTTGGTTTAACAACTAAATAAAATGGATAAGTCCCTCTTTTGACATATACTCATATTTGCACTACATTCCACATGTTCCATTACTTCAACAAATCATTTTTTTTTTTTTTTAGTACTAATATATCTTCAAAAAAAAAAAATTCAACAGAAACTCTCTCCCCCCAACTAAATTTGACATTGTCCTCAATGTTCAGCAAATGAATGTTCGACGATATATGTTATGCAGGCATGAATTTAAGCAAGATAAACACTGCAGAACATATATTGAAACGAAAGAGTAAAGAGGAAAGATGTCACCTGAAATACTCGAGTGCACACAGGGAGTAAATTTCTATCAAAGTTAGAAGATACAAAAAGCAAAAGAAATAAAAACAAGCAAGAAAGTAAAATAAAAAGTTTTGGAACGAGATTACCAACTGATATGAATATGAAAGCAATGTTCCTTAATCCATTTTTCGTCAAAAAATCGTACCTGCAAAAAGAGAATACGAGAAAATTAGCAAAAGATAACTGAAATTAACGAGATTACTGAAATTTTTTTTTTTTTTTTTTTTCGGTGGATCCGTCCGTGACCAGACAAGTGTGGCTAGAGATTTGAAAATAAACGCCTGATGTTGTTGACAAACGAGATTGAAGGCTCCGGACTTGTTCTTCATGCTCTCTCTATAAAATCAGTCTCAAAGTTCATTCAATCCGCATCAAGTTCTCTTCTTATCTCTATAACTCATCTGCATTCCTTCAACATTCTCGCCTTAAGTTCTCAATCCCTTTCTCAATGGCTCATTCTTCTACATCTCAACCTCCTGTCCTTTCTGCAGCTGCCATTGGTGCCATGTTGCAGCAAGAAAATGATAGCATGGCTAATAAGTCAGACTCTGATGCTATCTATGATTTGGTGAGTCTCGGAACTCGCTACTCATCCTCTATTGTTGCTTTTTCCCAGCGGGTTCAAGCCAAAAACCATGAGGTTGAAAGGCTAAAAGAACAAATTGCTGTACTTCAACGCATTGTTCAAGAGTCTCACACAAGGGAAGGAATCCTTCGGCAGCAGAATAAACAGTTGAAATCTCTATTGAGTTCTTCATTCCGCTTGCCAGCTCCTATGAATAGGGCTGACATGATTTTGTATGAAGAGAATGAGCGTCTCCAATCTGAGGCTAAGAACCTCAAGTTTATGTAAAAGCATTTTTAAATAAAATCTATCTATTTTTATTTTTATTTTTATTTTTTTTTATTTTTTTATTTTTACACAATGCCATGGTTTCGCTCCTAACTAGTGAGAGACATAGTCCTCACTGAATCGAACGAAAGATGCAAAAGAACAAAACAAAACAAACAAACAACAAGAAAAATAAAATCAAATGCAAAAGAACAAATAAAAGAAAATGCAAGTAAAGAAAACTGTACAGAAGGAGAAACGAATCAAAACACTTCCCTGGGATCTTGCACAAGCAAGATCTCTTCATGTGGATCAAAATCCTTCAGAAATGACTTTAGACGTTGTCCGTTGACAGTGAAGCTATTACCATTCTTCGGATTGACAATGTCTACCGCACCATGATGATGAACAGTCTTTACAATGTATGGTCCACTCCATCGTGATTTCAACTTTCCAGGAAAAATATGCAAGCGAGAGTTGTAAAGGAGAACTTCCTGGCCAATTGTGAAATGCTTTGGATGAATTTTCTGATCATGCAGAATTTTCATCCGTTCCTTTGCCAATTGCGCGTTGTCATAAGCATTCCGACGAGCTTCATCCAATTCATTAATCTGCAATTTTCTCAACCCTGAAGCTTCATCAAGTGACATGTTAACATGTTTTATGGCCCAAAGAGCTCGATGCTGAATATCAACAGGTAAATGACAAGCTTTACCATAAACTAATCGATAGGGAGACATCCCTAGATTTGTTTTAAAAGCTGTCCTGTATGCCCACAAAGCATCAAGAAGCTTAATCGACCAATCTTTCCTATTAGGATTTACCGTTTTCTCCAGAATGAGTTTTATTTCTCTATTTGCCAATTCAGCTTGCCCATTTGTTTGGGGGTGATAGGGGGTGGAAACTCGATGTGTAATACCATATTTTTTTACAAGTGTAGAAAATGGTTTATTGCAAAAATGAGAACCCCCATCACTAATGATAACCTTGGGCATGCCAAATCGAGCAAACAAAGATTGTAAAAATTTTAATACAACATGATGGTCATTGGTTTTGCAAGCGATGGCCTCAACCCACTTTGAAACATAGTCCACAGCCAATAAAATATATGTGTTTCCAAAGGAAACCGGAAAAGGTCCCATGAAGTCTATTCCCCAACAATCAAAGATTTCTAAAGTAAGAATGGGGGAAAGGGGCATCATGTTTCTTTTGCTAATAGCTCCTAACTTTTGACAAGACACACACGCTTTGCAAAAATTGTAAGCATCCTTAAACATAGACGGCCAATAAAGACCGCTTTGCAAAATTTTTGCCACTGTTTTCTTCGCTGAAAAATGACCACCACATGCACCCATATGACAAAATCTCAATACTGAAGAAAACTCATCATCAGGAATGCATCTTCGAATCAATTGGTCCGAACAATATTTGAAAAGATAAGGGTCATCAAAGTAGAAATGTTTTACCTCAGATAGAAACCGACGCTTATCTTGGGTTGACCATTCAGAAGGCATTTGCTCAGTCACCAGATAATTGACTATGTCAGCATACCAGGGAACTTTATTTACCACAAACAGGTGCTCATCCGGAAAACTATCATCAAGAGGGAGGCTGACATTTGAAGAAGGAGATGACAATCTAGAGAGGTGGTCAGCTACCACGTTTTCAACTCCTTTCTTGTCCCTAATGTTGATGTTGAACTCTTGAAGTAATAGAATCCATCGAATCAAGCGTGGTTTTGCATCTTTTTTAGCCAACAAATACTTAAGAGCAGAGTGGTCAGTGAAAATAGTAACAGGAGAACCAAGAATATAAGCCCTGAATTTATCAAGTGCAAAAACCACTGCAAGCAGTTCTTTTTCAGTAGTGGTATAATTTTTCTGGGCATCATTCAAGGTTCTACTAGCATAGTAAATCACACATGGTCTATTATCCACACGCTGACCCAAAACAGCTCCTAAGGCATAATCACTTGCATCTGTCATGATTTCAAAGGGAATGTCCCACTGCGGGGGTCGCACAATAGGAGCAGTGGTAAGCGAATTTTTAAGGGTATCAAAAGCTTTTTGGCACTCATCAGTCCAAACAAATTCAATGTCATTTTGTAAAAGAGTGCACAAAGGTTTTGCAATAGAACTAAACCCTTGAATAAACCGCCTATAAAAACCAGCATGACCAAGGAAAGAACGAATATCCCTAACCGTCCTAGGAATAGGAAGTTTAGATATTAATTCAATCTTTGCCTTGTCGACCTTTATACCTTCAGAGGAAACAATGTGTCCCAAAACAATGCCCTGAGTAACCATGAATTGACACTTCTCCCAATTAAGTAAAAGATTTTTTTCCTCACATCTTTGGAGAATACGTGCCAAATTATGCAAACAACTTTCAAAAGTTTTTCCAAAAACAGAGAAATCATCCATGAATATTTCACAAATATCATCAATCATGTCAGAAAAAATACTCATCATGCATCTCTGAAAAGTAGCTGGAGCATTACACAAACCAAAAGGCATTCTAGTAAAAGCAAAAGTGCCAAAAGGACAGGTGAAAGTGGTTTTCTCCTGATCCTCAGGCGCTACAGCAATTTGATAATAACCAGAATAGCCATCCAAGAAACAATAATATGCATTTCCAGCCACTCTTTCCAAAATTTGATCCAAAAATGGTAAAGGAAAATGATCCTTCCTACTGGCTGAATTAAGTTTTCTATAATCAATGCACATTCTCCAGCCAGTAACCATTCGAGTTGGAATTAACTCATTTTTCTCATTTTGTATGACAGTTAAACCAGATTTTTTTGGTACCACTTGAGTTGGACTTACCCACTTACTGTCTGAGATGGGGTAAATGATACCCACTGCGAGTAGCTTAAGCACTTCCTCTTTCACAACTTCCTTCATGGTAGGATTGAGCCTACGTTGAGCATCACGAACTGGTTTAGCATCGTCTTCAAGATGAATTCTGTGGGTACATATAGCGGCATCAATGCCTTTGATGTCGGCTATTGTCCAACCAATTGCGCCTCGATGCTTTCTTAATATTTCAATCAATTTGGCTTCCTCCTTCTGATTTAGTTTTGAGGAAATCACCACCGGAAAAGTGCCTTCTTCAGGTCCAAGGAACGCATACTTTAAATCTTGAGGAAGCGGTTTTAGTTCCAATCGGGGAACTTCTTCCTCTGAAGATCTAAGCATGTCTGGTGGTGGTAAAGCTTCGAACTGGGGTTTCCATCTTGCTCCGGCAAATTGTACTTCAAGTGGTAAAGAATCTGCAAAATAATCAAGAAATTCAAAGTCATTTTCATTGATATGATCAATTTTCTCATCAAGTAAATATTCAGATGTCTGAAAAATATAATCATCATCAGAGAAAGGAGAGGTTGAGCAAATAGACTCTGTTGATGTCAAACTCTCCACAGCATTCAATTCACTTGTGTCATCAAAATGTGTTGGCATCTTGCAAGCGTTGAAAACGTTCAACTCAAGTGCCATGTTCCCAAAGGTAAGCTTCAACACTCCACTTCTGCAATTAATCAAAGCGTTTGATGTAGCTAGAAATGGTCTTCCAAGGATGACAGGAGCTTGGTAAATAGTGGAGGCTGGCTGCTGCATATCAAGAACTACAAAATCCACTGGGTAGTAGAATTTGTCCACCTGGACCAACACGTCCTCTACAATACCCCTTGGTACCTTAACTGATCTGTCAGCCAGTTGTAGCATGATGGAGGTCTTTTTCAGCTCACCCAATCCCAATTGTTCATAAACTGAGAACGGTAGCAAGTTCACACTACTCCCCAAATCAAGTAGAGCTCTCCCAATGCGTGATTCGCCGATCATAATGGAAATGTTGGGAGAGCCGGGATCTCCAAACTTCTGAGGAGTCTCGCTCAATATTAATGCACTAACTTGCTCCGTCAGGAAGGCTTTCTTCTTTACATTCAGCTTCCTCTTCACTGTACACAAGTCCTTCAAAAATTTTGCATATGAAGGTACTTGTTGTATGGCATCCAAAAGTGGAATATTGATTTTCACTTGCTTGAAAATCTCTTGAATCTCCGTGTGATACCTGCTCTTTTGGCCAGCCGCCAATCTTTGAGGATAAGGAACCACAGGTTGGTATCCCTTGGTAGTTTCAGCATCTACAGTCACAGGCTTCTTCAACTCTGGTCTCACTACCTCTAGTTCTTTCTTAATTTCATCAGTCTCCGTTATATCTTCAGGTGTAGGAGCAACTTCCTGTGTGTCTATAGGCATTTCTGGTCGGGAAACTTCTTTCCCACTTCTCAAAGTAAGGACTGCCTTCGCTGTCTCAATAACGTCCCCTGAGACATTATGCACTTGTTGTTGTTGCTGCCTGTATACTTGAGGATTAGGTTGAGGCTGTGCTGGAAATTTCCCTTTCTCCAGGGTGCTCAAGGTTGTGCTCATCTTGTTCATAGTGCCACGCAACTCATTTATGGCCTGAGTATTTTGATTATTTGTGGTGGCCTGAATCTGCATGAATTGTTGAAGTGTATTGGCCATCTGTGCCATACTATCATCTAGAGTTTTCTTTGCAGATGATGAAGGTTGAAAACTCTGTGCAGCCATATGAGGTTGAAATCCAGGCGGAGCTACAGGAGGATAGCTCTGAGGATTCTGATATGACGGATACTGATGCTGAGGAGCACTCTGATGAAATGGTTGCTGTTGAGGTGGTGGGGACCGACCAGGTTGATCATTTCTCCATGAGAAATTTGGATGATTCCGCCACCCCGGATTATATGTGTTGGAGAAAGGCTGATTTTGTGCTCTATTCACCCAATTAGTTGATTGCATCTGCTCCGACCCACTTTCTTGAAACACTGGCATTATCGGGCAGTCTTTGGTCTTATGGTTTGAATCAGCACATATAGAACATGCCTCTGCTACTTTCACAGCCTTTACTTTGTCCATTTCCATGACCTCCATTCTTCTAGTTAAAGCAGTTATTCGGGCTTGAACATCAGTGTCCCCTTTAAGCTCGTATCTACCCCCTCCAGAAATAGCTCTCAGTGGTTGTGCTGTTGATGGAACTCGATCAGTACGAGTATTCCACTGTTGCGCGCTCTCAGCAAGGTAGTCAAAAAATGACAGTGCTTCATCAGGTTCCTTGCTAAAGAACTCCCCATTGCACATTGTCTGAACAAATTGCTTGCATTCCGGAGTGAGGCCAGTGTAAAAATAGCTCACCAACCTCCAAGATTCAAAACCATGATGTGGACAGATGTTCATCAAATCTTTAAATTTTTCCCAACTGGCCTGAAAGGTCTCATCAGGTCTCTGATTGAATTGGCTGATTTGCTCTTGCAAAAATTGAGTTCTCTGAAAGGGAAAAATTTTTTGTAAGAATTCACGCTGCATATCAGACCAACTAGAAATAGAGTTGGGTCTTAAAGAGTTAAACCAAATCTTCGCTTTATCCTTTAAAGAGAAAGGAAATAAACGAAGTCTAATGAACTCATCAGTAACAGCCCTAGTGATAAATGTGGCACAAGCCAACTCAAAATCTGTTAAGTGCTGGTACGGACTCTCAGAATCCATCCCGTGGAACTGAGGTATCACTGACATCATGCCATGCTTAATAGAGAAATTGGGTGCATTTTCTGGTAAAATAATGCATGAAGGTGTAGTGGTACGAGTGGGTTGCAAATAGTCCTTAAGAGTGCGTGGTGCAGGTGCAGCCATGTTTTCTGTTTTAATTTCAATTTTGCCACCTGACTCACTCAAAGAAAAGATAGGCGAGCTATCTATCTCCAAGCTGTGTATACTACTCTCAACACTCGATGTGACTCTAAGCAACCTATTTGAACTGTCTCTTACCCATGACATGAAACATCAGTTTAGCGAAGCATAAAAAAAAAAAAAAAAAAAAAATTAACGAGTTTAAATTTAAACTACTTTCCCCGGCAACGGCGCCAAAAACTTGACTCACTCAAAAATGAGTAGCATTAATGCTATCCCAAGTGCAGGAGGATGTCGTGTAATAATAAGGAATAAATTCCTAGATCGTCTCCTCAGGGAAAATTTACTCAAAATTTAAACTCGTTGAAAAATTGTGAAAAACTTCACAAAGAAAAAAAAAATAAATGGTATGTGCAATGGATGGAAATTTTACTAGTCATGGACTAGATTCATGTTTTTAGATTTGTTTGTCGGATTTGAATGCAGCGATGAAAAGTAAGGAATGAAAATGCATGAAACTAAATTAAAATTGCTGAAATTAATAGACTGAAATTTAAAAGAACAAGAAAAATAAATGACATTAATTTAAATAATAGGAATTAAAGATGCAAGAAAATAAATGACATTAACCTAAATAGAGGAATTACAAGTGCGAGAAAAATAAATGATAGTAATTTAAATAAACAGAAATTAAAGGTGCAAAAAAAAATAAATGACAGTAATTTAAATAGACAGAAATTAAATGTGCACGGAAAATATAAGACATTAAACTGAAATTAAATAAAAACAGGAATTGTAAGGAATAAACTTGATGTTTGGAAATGGAGACTGCGTTCTCCAATCCAAAAATCTGAACTTCCAGATAAAATGATTTCTCAAATAAAATAAACGCTCTAAATAAAATGCATCCTAAAAGAAATTGAACTCTCAATTAAATTAAAATTTCAAATAAATTACACACTCAAATTGAAGTTGAGCTCTAAATAAAATAAACACTAAAAGAAATTATTTCCTAGATGAATACAAAGAAAGCTTGCTTTAACATGGAAAGAAAACTTGCTTCCTTAAGTTTCAAATTAAAGCTGTAAAATAAACTGATGCTGAATGAAAACTAAAACAGAAGCATGAAACTGAAAAATGAATTAAAATGAACAACAACTGCCGAATGAAATGAGAATGAAACTGAAAAATGAAAGCTAAGTTTTAAAGTTCTGTCTTCTCTCCTTCGTCTCCACTGCCTTGATGCCCTTTCTCTTCTGAGCTCTCTCCTATTTATAGGAGAGAGCATCCTACCATTTCTCAAGAGTGGGTGGCCTAACTTGGGAGTGGGTGGCCTAACTTTGAAGTGGGTGGCCTAACTTTGAAGAATGGTGGAGTGGGTGGCCTAACTTGGGAGTGGGTGGCCTAACTTTGAAGAATGGTGGAGTGGGTGGCCTAACTTGGGAGTGGGTGGCCTTTCTATCTTTCTGCATGTGCTGATTTTCTGCTTGCTCCCTTGAGTTCCAGCCGTGAGTTCCATTCTCTTTTAGTATTTTCATAAATGCCCTGCAGTACATAAAAAATATATTTCTTTCAAAGGCAAATATAGAACTTTATGTATATAAAATATTGACATCAATTAATTTGCATTCAATATTAGAATTTGATGCATAATTAAGTGTTCAATCTTTATTTGATAAAATAAATCACCCATTTAAACAACTTTATTATGCAATTCTAACCTTTTATCACTGTGCAGCAATAGAGATTCTTTGTCATTCATTTTATTCACTTGAGGATGTTGCTCTTATGATAGGAGCATATATTCATTTTTCTGGAAGGAGTTATTCTGATGTCGTTTCAGAATCAAGATTTCTTAGTGCTCTCAATATTCTGCCTCTATTATAACTATGTCTCGGAGGTTATTAGCTGAAGTGAATGAGGTCAACCAACTCAATAATCAAATATCTTAATTACATTAGAAGCCCTCTGCGAAGAGTCGTAAAAACAAGAAACTGAAAGAGGAGAATATGACGCTAAAACAATATGCTCGTAATCTTCAATCACGTATAGAGAATCTGGAAAGATATTTGGCTCAAATACAGGATCAGCAACAACGGATATTTGAAGAAGTCCAAAGACTTAGAGAATAAGGATAAGCTACATTTAATCTCACCGCAGATATTTTTAAAAGTCCAACTTCTAAGAGAGTAGGGACAAGCTGCTGTTAATTTTACAGCCTAATAAATAACTGTAAGATATTTGTATTTAGCGTATCCTCTATCAAAATATATAATTTTATCTTACTTTCATAATTTTCTCTATAAAAGAAATATTCAGCTCATCTGCATTTGCATCTCATCTTCTTCACTTTTCTGTAATTAATCTGCATTCTTACTCTGCAATCTCTCTCTGCATTCTTGCTCTGCAATGACCCAGCAATTTTCTCATAACCAATATATGAGGTATTCTACACCTCTTTCACGAGGTATTCTACACCTCTTTCACCAGTTATTTCTGCTTCTACCATATAATGCAATACAAAAATGTTCTGACTAATAAGTTAGATGATAATTCTATCTACAAGCTTGTAGGTCTCGGTACCCGATACTCATCAACCATTGTCGCATTTTCTTATTGACTACAATCCTAAACTTGTGAAGTTGACAAACTCAATGAGAAAATTTCTATCTTTCAGCTACTTTTTATGGAGTCCAACATGAAGGTATGAACAATAAAATAAGAAAATAGAAATTTAAAATCTTTACTTGACTCTTCTTTTTGATTGCCTACTCCTTTAGAAAGGGATACCATGCAAATTTATGAAAAGAAAAATCGTTTAAAGAATGAGGCGAAGGGCCTCAAATTTCTGTAATTTTCTTTCGAGATAATACAATAATATTTCACAAATATTCACGTTGTGTTTCTATCTTCTGGTAGATGGTATTATTTCTCATTTAATCATGCACATTTCTTACAAAACTATAATATGAATCTAAAATATTAATTGCATTTAAGGGATGATATTTCAGAATTAATAATTTCAATCATCTACCTCTCGAAGCTGAAAGGGTTTCTGATTTATATTTCAAATATGTGCAGTTTTCATGAACTCTTATGGAGCCTCAATGACATTTAAATCATCTATATAAACTGCAATAAAAACTAATCTCGATACTGGAAATATATGGAAAATAGCTTGTTCCACAAGCGTTTGGATTATTTTAGATCATATAAGAATTTTTGAAACTTGATAGAATAAATACTTCAGGACTATATACTTCATGCATTTCATATCTTGTAATCCATATAAATATGCAGTTGATCATGCATACCCAAACTCTTAGTAACTATCAATTTAATGAAAACCTCAATATAATTTCATCAACTTCAAAATCATATCAATATTATTTCTGCGAGAAACCGACTCGTTATTTATATGTCACATTTTCATTTCCTTTATACAAATACCCATTGATATTCAACAAACATCACCTCTTAGGTGTTTGGACTACAAGTCTATATGTATCACATTTTACTAATGATATCAATTATGCAGAAATTGTTTCTTTTTATTTTGGCCAATATTTTTACGTCGGTATTCTTCGACGGTTCTTAGCTCACTTTCTTCATTACTTCTGATAATGCCAAGTGCCATCTGATATGAAAATATGTTGTCGACAACGGTTTTATTTCTATCCAGAATTTCTCCAATACTCATGAAATGTATCGAGATCTCGTTATTTTCAGGTATCTGTCCCTATTCAAGGGAAGACATTTCATGAAAAATCTTTTCAGAAGGTACTCTTCAAGAGGATTATTCTTCAGGAGATACTCTTCAAGAAGATTATACTTTTCAGGAGTTTTTATTATGAGAGAATTTTGTACATAAACTTTGGATGTATCTTATTGCTTGTTTTGTGGGTACGACCTCTTTAAGAGCACCAATTTTTTTTTGTGCTTTTCTCTTTCGTTGTTTTATTTTTTGTATCAATAGGTCTTCCACGCTTTTAGACATGTCTTATGTTCATTAGAATATTAAATTTCTTAATTATCCTACGATGACTTCAATCATCGCTGGGATTTTAGTAGCTAGAATATGAGACTTTTTTATCTTATTTCATCCATAAATTAATTATTATCAAAATTTCTAATTCACATATGATAATTAAGATAACATCGAATTACTTCATTTTATTTGCTTCAAGCAAATTTTTCTTTTCGCTCATGGTGGGAAGATTTTATAGTAAAAGAATTTTCTGGTTCTTTTATAGACATCCATGTGAAAATTATTCGACTTATCGTAATTGATTTCGGATTATCAAGTTAATCATGAAAAACATACAAATATTTTGAATCATATCAATTTTGATGCATTATAATATTTGATTCAATAGTTGTATAATATCATCTCAAAGAGAAAGTTAGTAGTTTTTCCAATACGAGTTTCTGACCCGAAATCATAGAAGTACTATAAAAATATTCATTACCACGTCCAAGCTCTTGGTTTCTTTGAAAAAATTGCATCATTCACTTCTGGGAATGATATAAATCCAATACAAATCACTTCAGGGAATGATGTGGAACTAGTAGGATGTAACTGATGATTTCTTAACAAAAACTCATTATTTTTGTTGAACCCAAGGTTTCAAGTTTTGTGTAATTATACATTTACACATGGATTTTGATGATAACAAATGAATTCAAAGAATAAAGGACTCTCAAGCTCAAGTTATCTACACAATGGAGTCAAGCACATCAAGAAACCAAGCATGAGCAAGAAGGGAACAAGTTCATATTAAAGTCATATAGTAATGTTGTAAATCTCTTAAAAATTCGAAATTAGGATTAAGGCTCAAAATTAATCTTTTATCATAAAGCATTAAGATTCATTTTCCACATGTGCATGAATATTTTGAAAATTAAATTTGAAAATTTTGAAAGATGATTGATTGTTATCTTTCACATGGGCATGACATGATTAAAGGTTTGAACTTTGAAAATATTAAAAATGATTGATTGTCATCTTTCACATGTACATATTTTATTTGAATATTTTCAAAAGTGATTGATGCTTTTCTTGACTTATGCAAAAGGAAGATGTCTTTGTTTGAAAAATTTGAAAAGTAAAGTGTGCTCCTTTTGTCATATGCAAAAAGTAAAAAGATTAGGTTTGAATTTTTTGAAAAGTGAATGATGATGTCTTTGACATGTGAATCCTTTTAAATTTGAATATGAAGTCTCATATGCCTATAAATAGATCTTTTGAGAGCTTCACATTAACAACACCAAGAGTATACAATATTCATTCAAAGTTTTCATTCTCGCTTCTCTAAGCATTGAGCCTTAACCCTTGTTCATTTTGAGAGATATAGTTTGTGCTGTATTGTTCTTATTTCACTCATTGAGAAGTGTTTTCTGATATTCTACCCACTATCAATTCTTGTATCAGTAAAAGGGTGTGTATAACCCTTGTACGTGTAGAAAGTGTTCTACACAGGGAATAGTTGTAACAGCCCGCTAAAATTATCAGTTTTGGATTCTTTTCCGACAGCAATCACATCTCTCTCGTCTTAACCCTCTATCTTTAGTTATTTATGTTTAACATAGTTGATTTGGTTGGCTGTAGACTGTGTAGTTAGTGTTTGTGGAGTTCGCTGCGTAGTTGTGAAACGAAGTGTGGTTGTGAAGTGTTAGGCTTGATTTTGTAGTTTTGTGGACTGTGCTGTGAAGTATAGGCGTGAGATGGATGCCGTAGATGTGATACGGCGGGTTGTGTGAAGAGAATACGCGTGTAGCGTATTCTGTGTAATGCAGCGACGCGCCGCGCGACATGCGCTGTAGTGATGTGGGTCGTAGAAGGAAGGGAGTACGCATGTAGTGTACTCCGTGTGGTATGGCGATGCATCGTGTGATGTGCATCGTGTTGATGAGTGTTGTAGCGAAGGAAGTACGCGTAGCGCGTACTCCGTGTCGCGTAGCGATGCACCGTGAGACGTGTATCGCAGTGATGGGTTTTGTAGTGTGAATGGAAGAGAGTTCACGTGAGTGTACTCTGTACTAAGTCGTGATACACCGGATGGCGTGTCACGAAGGGTTGAATGGCGTAGCAGAGAAGTGTGGAGCGTATGGTGTAATGTTGGGAAACTGTATGACAGTGTCCCGAAGCAGTGATGATATGGATTATAGTCCGGGATGACTGGTGTCATCTTGTGGTTGACTATGGCTAAGAGTATATGGATTGAGAAATGAGTTGTTTGTTTGGTTGTTATTGATAATTTTAATGAACTTGTTTTAGTGCAAAGGCTTTCTGAAGTCAATTTATCTCTTCCGAGTATAGTGAAACCTCAAGTTGGCCGTGGTGTTGCAAGTGCTTACAATATGGCAATTGAGTTCAGAAGTGAAAATCTTAAGGACTTGAGTGTTCCTCTTCCAGCTGTTGTGCAGTTCCTCGTGTCTCGCGCTCTATTCTCATAGAACGCGACGATCGAGGTAAGTTAGCCTCTAACTTACTATCAGTTTATTGTGTATGTGTGATGGGTAAGAGAACTACAATTTATGTATGTATGTTATCGTATATGCCATGTCATGCTATGTCATTACATGTTTATCTGTTACGTATGATTTAATCTCTCATGAATAATTATCTGTTATATAATCTTTTCTGTCATACAATGATGTATGTTATAAGTATGCCATGTTAAGTATGCCATATGATACATGTATGCCATGAAATGTTTATGATTAAATCATATTATGCCATTTACAAGTATACGCCATGTTAGAAAAGTATATGATATTAAATAATATCACATGCATTAAGAAAGATAAGACATGTTATGTTATAATAATGCGTGGGGCCACAACAACTGTGGAGTACGTATTATATTTATGTTATTTATAATGCGTGGGGCCACAACAACTGTGGAGTACGTATTATATTTTATGTTATTTATAATGCGTGGGGCCACAACAACTGTGGAGTACGTATTATATTTTATGTTACTTATAATGCGTGGGGCCACAACAACTGTGGAGTACGTATTATATTTATGTTACTTATAATGCGTGGGGCCACAACAACTGTGGAGTACGTATTATATTTATGTTATGTTATTTATAATGCGTGGGGCCACAACAACTGTGGAGTACGTATTATATTTTATGTTATGTTACTTATAATGCGTGGGGCCACAACAACTGTGGAGTACGTATTATATTTATGTTACTTATAATGCGTGGGGCCACAACAACTGTGGAGTACGTATTATATTTATGTTATGTTACTTATAATGCGTGGGGCCACAACAACTGTGGAGTACGTATTATATTTATGTTATGTTATTTATAATGCGTGGGGCCACAACAACTGTGGAGTACGTATTATATCTTATGTTATGTTACTTATAATGCGTGGGGCCACAACAACTGTGGAGTACGTATTATATTTATGTTACTTATAATGCGTGGGGCCACAACAACTGTGGAGTACGTATTATATTTATGTTATGTTACTTATAATGCGTGGGGCCACAACAACTGTGGAGTACGTATTATATTTATGTTATGTTATTTATAATGCGTGGGGCCACAACAACTGTGGAGTACGTATTATATCTTATGTTATGTTACTTATAATGCGTGGGGCCACAACAACTGTGGAGTACGTATTATATTTATGTTACTTATAATGCGTGGGGCCACAACAACTGTGGAGTACGTATTATATTTATGTTATGTTACTTATAATGCGTGGGGCCACAACAACTGTGGAGTACGTATTATATTTATGTTATGTTATTTATAATGCGTGGGGCCACAACAACTGTGGAGTACGTATTATATCTTATGTTATGTTACTTATAATGCGTGGGGCCACAACAACTGTGGAGTACGTATTATATTTATGTTACTTATAATGCGTGGGGCCACAACAACTGTGGAGTACGTATTATATTTATGTTATGTTACTTATAATGCGTGGGGCCACAACAACTGTGGAGTACGTATTATATTTATGTTACTTATAATGCGTGGGGCCACAACAACTGTGGAGTACGTATTATATTTTATGTTACATGAAGTATGGGGCCACAACAACTGTGGAGCATACACTACATGAGACACAGCAATTGTGACATGTAGAATACGTGGGGCCACAACAACTGTGGAGTACGTATTATATTTTATGTTATGTGAATTCATGGGGCCACAACAACTGTGGAGCATGAAGTATGGGGCCACAACAACTGTGGAGCATACACTACATGAGACACAGCAATTGTGACATGTAGAATACGTGGGGCCACAACAACTGTGGAGTACGTATTATGTTTTATGTTACTTGAATACGTGGGGCCACAACAACTGTGGAGTACGTATTAATGCACGTTATTAATCAAGACAATTAAATAAGATTCCAAGTTTATGTTAAGTCAAGTTTCAGATCAAGTTCATGTTATGTTATGCTCACGTACATGTTATGTTCATGTTCATGTTATGTTCCAAGTTCATGTTCACATCATGTTATGTTCACGTTTATGATACGTTCAAGCTCACGTTCATGTTATGTTATGTTCATGTCCATGTTATGTTTCACGTTCATGTTATGTTGATTGTTCATGTTATGTTTTAAGCTTAAGTTCATGCCATGTTAAGTCAAGTTCAGTTCACGCTTAAGTTCTGGTTAAGTCATGCTATATGTCAAGTTATACTATGTTTATGTATGACTATAATTATGCATTTATGCTTTTACTGCCATGCATGCATTTTTAACCTGTGTATAAGTTTTATGTTAACTTACTGAGATTTGTAATCAAATCTCACTGTGGTAGTCCCAACTACCATTCCCCCCGAATGGTAGATCTTGTTACAGGACCCAAAGGAGAATTGGAATCTGACCAACTGAATACGGTCGACTAGGCCACGGTGCGATGTTGATGATGGTATAGTATTTAACTTAGGTTAATACTTGTACTTTTGGAGTTGTATCTCAAGTATTCTTTTGATCACAACCATTTTAGACTAGTGTGGTGATCACGGCTTTTTAGTATGCCTTTATGTATGAAATATGTTTCAAGTATTTGGGATATTTTTGGTTTGGTGCATAGTTTTGCTAAAGAGAAAAATTATCCGCTGCGAATATTGCATAATGCTAGATGCATGTTAGGAACATTGCATCTTATCTGTCATGAACGGGGGCAGGTAACCTTGTGTTGCATGTCTCGACGCTTCAAATGTCCGTTTAATCCCAAGCGGAATTTGGGGGCGTCACAATAGTTGAATCACCACGTGTGAGATGATTGCAAGTGTAGAGGGTGTTCTACACGGATCCTTTGTAGCGGTGTTGTTCAAAGGTGTAATAGGTTTCTATCTCCACCTGAAGGAGGTTGAATAGTGAATTTGGGGATCCTCAAGGGGTAGCTTGAGGCGAGGACGTAGGCAGTGGGGCCGAACCTCGTTAACATACTGAGTTTGCTTCTCTTACCCTTACTCTTTATATTTATTGCTATTTTATATTTTGTTTATATTTTATATTGTATATTTGATTTATAATTGTTATTTTCTTAAATACAATTCAATTCACCCCCCTCTTGTGTTAGTCATCTGGGAAACAATTTTGCTCAGTCACTAGAAGACAAGAAATAAGTTTAGAATATCTTGTGAACTTTCGCACTCGATATTGCTACTTCAGGAGTACATTTGAGGCATTCATTTTAAACAGATATTCATTAGTGACTTTTCTCTACACAATTTCAATTATGCAACTTCAGGTGCATTAATCATAACGAACTTTTGGGAGGATCCCGATCTTCTGGTACATGTATCACTCATTTAAACTATCTCACAGTATCAATAGATATTTTATTATGAGATACTTAATAAAATTATTAGTTTAGGGCAATCCTTTAAGGATGCTCTATTTCTATTCCAAGATGAATCTTATCATCAATAATTCATAACAAGTATAAAAAATAAATAGAACTTGTATATAAACTATGTGAATAAAAATTGACCACAGATATAACTGAAATATAAATTATGAAAATTTTAATTCACTATAGATAATATTCCCCATAGATATAATTGAAAAATAAATTATGAGAATATTAATTCACCATAGATATAACTGAAATGTAAACTATGGGAATAAACGTATAATTTTATCAAATAATGATAAGTAATATAATATTTAATATTTACCTTAGGAATTGCAAATAATATATTGAAAAACTTACTTGAAATAGAATACTACTAGTTTCAGAATCAACAGAGCCTCGTACTGATAACGTATTATGAAACTAAAAGAGAAATGATATTGTAAGAAAAATAGTTGTTATTCAATAATGAAAACATTGAACTTATATAAGTGAATGATACCCATATATATAGGAGTATAAAGACGGTTTATGTATAGTTTAAGTCATAATAGACGGATAAAGGCAATCATAATTGACGGCTAAAGATGATCTTAATTGATAGTTAAAGATAGTGGTATAAATCAATTTATAACAATTAACAATTTCATTCAAAAAAATAGCTCTAGGAGACTGCAGTTTGGAGCATGGGCCACGCCTAATAGTTTAAAAATCGTGTGCATATTGTTGGTATTTTTCAATAAACAGAGTTTTTGTAACTTTTTGTTTTAAAGTGCAATTATGGAGGCATTTGAGTTTGAGAGCAGTCATTAACATTTTTTTAATTCTCAAACCGTTAATAGCTGTGTGAGTTCCAGCCTTACTGTACGTTTATAGCACTATCAAGCAAAATCACTACATAGTGTATTGTAGTAGTTGCCGATGTTGTACGTACAAGAGAGAAAACTATGTAGATACGTACTTTTGAGAGTTTTCAGACAAGAGAGATGTGTTTTTTCCAGTCGAGTTTTGGACTTAACTGCATGTACATTACTGAGTTAGTTCAAGTTATACGATGATCACTTGAGCTATTGTATCTTAGAAGAGACCAGTCACAAGGAAGTTTGCTGCATCAATTCCTTTAAAACTATATATTCTTTCCAAAGAATTTAAATCTTGCTAGAGAAAGAGAGATTTCCGTTCAAATTGTTTTAGTTTGAATTTTAAATTTCATCGTAATTTCTATTTTATTATTGGGTATTTCAACTACACATAGTAGGCCTAGACTGTGGAAGGACATCACAGTAAATGAAGCCAGGGTGGTCGCCCTTTCTAAGTCCATTTCCTGAATTGATTTGTTTACAGTGTCATCTTACTCAGTTAGAACGGAGGTATACCTATTACCTGAGCTGCCACAATTGCAGAGGAAGGCTGTAAGCAGGCTTAGGAAAAAGGGACCAGTGCTGAGTCTCAAGCCTGCCATGAATAGACAACAAGAAGGAATAATACTGGAAGTACCAGGTCAAGTGGAAGGGCGCTTTTAGTTCTAGCCACAAAATATGCACTTTGTCTGTACATGTCAGCCGCTCTTTCTTTACTCAACATGGCTCTTTCTTGAGGGAATGTGAAGATCGCTGTGAATACAGGAAAGAATCCCCAGAAGACACCGACGAAGAAAAGCAGTCCTGCCTGCAATTGAAGTTGGCTAAGTTCAATATACGCAGAAGAGCAATACATAAAGAATGCTTTCATGAGGATGATTATAATGAAAATGGATTTAACATTTTAAGAAGCTTCTTTTGACCGGCCTATTAGGATAAATACCATTGAAGCTAGAGAGTGTGAATCAATGGAGAGAGAGAGAGAGGATAAATACCATTGGGTTCCTGATGGCCGGCACATCGCAATTGGCTTAAACAATTCCCATGTCCAGCTTTGGGATTCTACTGCTAATAAACAGGTCCTCAACTATACATCTACCCTAAAAAACTTTCCGATTGTTCTTTGTTCTAACTTCAAATATGTAGTTGCTGATGATTTATTTAATTTTTTCAATGCAGTTGAGGACATTGAGAGGCGGTCACAGGCAAAGAGTCGGTTCACTGTCCTGGAACAATCACATCCTAATAACAGGAGGAATGGATGGTAAAATAATCAACAATGATGTGAGGGCGAGATCCCACATCGTTAAGACCATCAGGGGACACCAACAGGAGGTCTGTGGATTAAAATGGTCTGCCTCAGGCCAGCAAGTGGCGAGATGAGGAAACGACAATCTTCTCTATATATGGAACAGATCTGTGGCCTCTTCTAATGCACCAACACAGTGGCTTCACAGGCTTGAGGAGCACTCAGCTGCAGTCAAGGCCCTGGCTTGGTGTCCATTCCAGGGTAATTTGCTAGCCTCTGGCGGTGGTGGGGGTGACCATTCAATTAAGTTCTGGAACACCCACACAGGCGCGTGCTTGAACTCGGTTAACACAGGTTCGCAGGTTTGTGCTCTGCTATGGAACAAGAATGAGCGAGAATTGCTTAGCTCTCATGGCTTTTCCCAGAATCAGCTCATTCTTTGGAAATATCCTTCAATGGTGAACATGGACATACCTCCAGAGTTCTTTATATGGCACAGGTACCAAGTTCATGAAATCAGAAACAATATCACCTTCTAGTTCAGTTTATATGAGCAGGTTAATGGGACTTCTGTTTTTAGACTGTTGCTAACTTTGATGTTATGTATATTTTCAGAGCCCGGATGGGTGCACAGTGGCATCTGCAGCAGGAGACGAAACACTCGAGATTTTGGAATGTGTTTGGGACCCAAGAAGTGGCTAAACCTGCACCTAAGGCGACAAATCCAGAGCCATTTGCTAACGTGAACCGTATCCGTTGGACGTTACCGGCAATGGATTGTTGAGCTTTATAATGTGAAGAAGGTGAAAAACTAATTTAAATTGATAGTGCTTTTGGTTTGATGTATAGATTATAGATTAAAAGTTTTGGACTGCGATTCGATCTTCATAACTTGATTGCCATGATGCTATCCATCTCAGATTCTCAGATACTTGGTTTTATACAACTTTTTCAGGAGAAATGAGATTGGAAGATGAGAAAAAAAATGAGAAAAAGCCATTTAATCATTATCAATGGTAATGATAAAAACTATATTTGATTTCTTAAATTTTATCAGCAATCAAATATAAAAAAGAAAACGAATTATGTCTCTTTCTTAATTGTACATAGAAAATCATGAGAAATTATAGAAAATTATTCTTTGATTTTAACGGTAAAAGATCATAGGAGACTATCATGTAAATTTCAACTAACAATTATTCCAAAACAATTCAAAGAAACGACGACATTTTGATAAGCCTATGAATTAACGCATCTTATATAAATAAAGAAATTGGGTTCTTTATTTGTCGAAGTACAATGATATCAATTAAATCAGATTCAAAACTGTTTAAATGGTACAAATCTAGGAAGTCAGAAGCAACAACCGAGATTGTACACCCGAAAAATATGCTGCCACTCAGTATTCGTCTGGTTTCCGGACTTCGCTGTTGTCTTCATGTGTGCCTAGAAAGAGAACTTGAAAGCCCCCACCTTGGAATCTGTTACTGTGTCCCAGAAGGAGAGTTTTTGCTGTGCCCTTTTCTCCTCTGCTTCCTGCACCAACTGCTCTAAGGTTCCAGGGAAAGAAGTTTCAATGGCATTCTTAAACTTGTCATACAAATTAACTCGGTCTCTTGTTCCAGATACCAGTGTGTTTGCGTTTGGCCTCTTCAGAAAGTCCAAGACATTCAACAAATTTCTCCTGCAACATGTAAACCAAATATAATTTATATTTTTTATTTTTTTGGAGTTCTGTCCTAGAAGACTGGATATTACAGAATAGGCATGCATGATGGAGTTATCAGAACAGTATATCAGTTATTGTGAAACAACTGGAAGAGAAATGTCATTAAACTGCTAGTATAAGCTATTCCAGTTCTTCAAGTTGGGTGAAATATCAGGGGATGAAGCCAAGTTTCAGCATGTAGTAACCATATTGTTGTTAATGCATTCCAGAACAAGTGAGAAGATTTACATGGACCTTAAGGTAAAATTTTTCAATTTGTTTCCGTTCGCATATCATATGTCAAATCTTCATTTTCTTTTCAAATTGCTGTTCTGACTGGAGTGAATAATTTCTTTCCACAAATGAAAATCACCACAAGCAGATAAGGGGGTTCTTTAAAACCATAAGATTAATTAATATCAAGGATACCTGCTAACATAGTTCTGTGTAATGGCAATTGATTCCTCCAGGTTGATTACCAAATGCCACCATCCATTAGGCACAAATATCACTTCCCCAGCCCTACAGATGCACTCAATAGGCTTCTTTTTCCAAGTTTTTGTTGCACCATAGAAGTTCATGAACCACTCAATGATTGAAACAGGACATGCTACCTCTGCACCATCTGGGCTTGGGTGCACCCCAGGTGGAACCACATCAGGAGGAAACAAGACCCACTTCTTGGATCCCTTGATAACTGCATTCCAAGCTGATGTGGAATTGGGATCAATGTGGAAGGATGAACCAGACCCAGCTGGTCCAATTATAATCCACCTATAATCTGGCCTATCATTACCCAAAACATTGAACAAATCCTCCCCAAAGTACAATGGAACTTTATATTCTGAACCCAATTTTGGAACTTTCTCTGCAAATTTTGGGTCAAATAAATACAAAGGCCTTTCTTCCCTCGTCTGATCTGAGTACTGAAAGTACTCCTCAAGCTTCATCTCCACTGGTCCAACTGCAAATTGAACATCACCACACAACCGAACCAAATAATCTCTGTCCCATTTTTTGGGTGCAACCCAATTATCCAAACACCCTTCCAGCAAAACCGGCTTATTTGGTTCCTCAAAGTTCAACACGAACTCTTCAACAGAAATGCCTTTCCTTCGTATTATATTATCTCTTTCAAGCCACTCAGGTTTCATTTCAAGATTAGCACAGAGCCAACTCTGGAAAAGATAATCAGAATAAAAATCCCTCACCCTCAAATGGGAAACACAAATATCCGAAACCTTGAATGAAGGGTAAGAAGCGGCAATATAAGTAGATTTCCAAGACTCATTATAGAAAAAACCACCATTTAGATTTTCCAGAACAAGGTTCCTCCATAGTGGTTCATGGTTAGTGAAAACATAGAAAGATTTACTAACTGTAGCCAAGACACCCAAGTGGGTGCCATCCAGGAGCCCTAGGATGTCAAGAACAAGCTCATCGGTAAGGGTATGGAGGTTACCTAAGCCAGTATTTCTAGAGTTTATACAACCTGGGTGGAGGTAGAGATTGCCTAGTGGTTGGACCCCATGAGTGTGTGAAGGAGGAGCTGAGGTCTTAAGGCTAAAACCTTCTCCAGTATCTTCTTCTTCTTCTTCTTCTTCTTCTTCATACTCCTGGTATGGTGATTCATTAATTTTGGAAATTGAACTTTTCTTTCTGGAAACAGCTCTATTTGCAGCAATCTTGTTTCCGTTTTTGCGTTTATTCTTTTTCTTTTTCTTTTTCTTTATGGTTTGAGAAAGCATTGACCTGCAGCTCAGCATTGTTGAATGTCTTGACCAATAATGCTCGTAGTACCAGAAGAGCTACTGATCAACGAACAACTACACCCACAATTACAGCATTTCAACAAATCCCTTGACGAAGAAGATGCTTCCACAAACCAATTTGCATTCAACCTCAAATATATCCCAGATCCAATTGCAAAAATGGATTGAACATATCAAGATATCAAGAATCTATATGAGAGAAAAAAAATATAATCTTTGAGGTCTCAAATCCTGCCTCTTTAATGTAAATCCTCCATCAATGATTCCTCCCTCTCCACCCGAACCACCAGCTATGGTTCCTCTGAACCAACAAAATCACACGCAAGGCTCCTGAAGAAACAAACAGCAAAATTGCAACTCCAAGAATAGAAGAACCTTTTACAAAAAAAATAAATATATGTATATGTTAGGAAATAACAGAGATTTACCCAGGAAAAGTATACCTGTACTTCAAGGAATATAAAAAGATGCTTCTTTTTATGAGAGTAGTCGACGATGCACGATATATTTCCCGTGAGCCATAGGGACAATCTCAACAAACAAAATTGGAGCTTTCCAGACTAAGCACCGACCAAGTCGGAGTCAGAGGGCTAACCTCCGACTCCGACTTTAGCCCTCTGACTCCGACTTGGTCATCCTCCACTATGACTCCAACTCTGACTTGTCAGAGCGAAGTTAGATTTTGGGCTTTTTTTTGTCTTTTTTAACATCTTATTTGGTCCACCTTTTAAAAAAAAATTGTGTCGGCTTTCAAATTTTAATTTTTTCAAAAATTACAATCTAAACTAAATAATTCACTTCTAATTATAACAAAAAATACAACTAACTAAAAACAAGTAACATACTAACATGCTTTCAAAAGTTAAAAATAAAAAATAAAAGAAAGTCCTATTTTTACAGGTACTCCCATCATCCATTATCCACATCCAACTACTCACTACAATAAACATCCACACCCTCATTCCTGTTAACACTAGTAATACAATTGAATGAGGGTGTTAAAAGATATGAGAAATGGATGGGTAGAGGTTTCTTCCCATTGTGTTACTGGAGGCTAAGAAACCCAAAACTCAGAGAATCCTCCCAGAAATAGCCAACAATGCATTGGGAAATGGGGGTAAACATATAAGTAAATAACCAGTACAAATACAAGTGTTGATGTCTGTTCTAATAGTTTTTTACAGGATACAATCAAGTACCTTAAAATCTATTCGGTGGCATAGCTCACGTCCAGGATATGTGCACAGTCCGAAGCATGTGTCAACACCATGATCAGTACCCTGTGCACATTTTGCATAAAGAAGTTAATGGATCATATCACTGCAAGTCTGAAACATAAAAAGATACATGCATGACTTGGACGGTATATAAAATGACAGGAAATTTTGTTATCCCATTTATCAGACTTAATAACTCAAAATATACTTTTCTGACTGACCTCTTGATATGTAAAATCCAACAAGTGATTGGAACTACTTAAAATAGAGTCAGACAAGTGTTGGAGGATCAATTATTCTAAAAACTTAAACTTAAAAGCCCAACTCCAACAATACATATCAAGCTAACACAAATTGGCACCACATTGCCTTTATATTTGCAGCCAGAATCTGCACATGGAGCCCAGAAACAGAAACAAAATGATAAGCTACGTCGGTCGTCAAGGGCCCTTAGGCCAAATCCCAAGTATTTGGGATGAAGTTGGACGTGGGAAGATAGCTGCATGCGACATGCATGCGGGAGTGTACGTGGGACGTACGTGAAAAGAGTTACAGGCGACATGCATGCAAAGGAGAATTATGGGCACGTGAAGAAGGAGATAATAAACTGGGGAAGACTGGGTCACCTGCAAGACTGGGTCACTAGTATTGCAGTTGCGAGTTCTACGTTGTTAGTTATGCTACTTTTATTTCCGTTAGTTACGTTGGTGTTTACGTAGTGGTATTGTTCTGTTTCCAGCTTTCCTTTTATTTCGGTTGGTATTGTTCTGTTTCCAGCTTTCCTTTTATTTCGGTTTCCTTGTATATGGTTTGGCTTATTTAAAGCAGCGGAGATATCAATAGAAGGTAATCATTTTGTTATTAAGCTGCAGTACTATTCTCACTTAAAGAGAAAAGACTTGTGGTACGTTCTCACCCGAAGAGAACATGTGCTTTCATTTGTGTTGGGACCTATCACAAAAGCAAACAAGTTTCCTAGGACTCAAAACAGATGTTTCATAGACAATCTATTTCGTTATCCCATATATCATAGACTTTATAACTCAAAATATATCTGCTGGAAAATGAAAAAGAAATCGGTAGATATACAGGCAGACTATGTCAAACTCAACGTAGATATACAGGCAGTAGGCACAATAAAAGTGGTCAAGTAAGATCAATATCAAATACAAAAAAGTTTTGAATTCCATGGATTCTTAACACTATGAAAATTCATAAAAAATAAATAAAATAAAGAAAGAAAATATAATCTTCAATCAGGCAGCTGTTAGTGGCATGAAAGCAACCAAGATGGATCTAGAAAAGTCTCTTTCTTCCAATAACGTTATGTTCCAACGTTAAGCTTATTAGTTAACACAAAAAACCAGAAAGCCAGCCTCGCAAAAATGCAGTGATACCCCACCAAGATATCATTTACATGACAGATGTTTGAGCAGTTGAAATAATTCTTAGCTGATTACTTTTACAGCCAAAAAGCAAACAGAAATTATATTTTTGGTCATGTTTCAAATTCAAGGAGGCCGCAGGAGACACAGAGCCGTCTCCCCTTTTCTGTTACACTGAACAGAGGCTTTGAACCAATATCATTTCACCAATAAGCTCCAACTAGGTCTCGTACTCAAGCAGGTGATTGACCAGCATGATATTTGAGGAATATATCTCAACATGTTTAGGGAAAAAAACATTTATATCATTATTCCCAGCTAGAGCACCAGAGAAATCAGTTTTGTATGCTATCAAGGAAAAAACTGATAATCGCCTGATTCAGTTCCAACAAAATTGACCATGTACAACACGAAAACAACCAAAGAATGAAAACCATTTATCTTTTCTTGTAAATTAATACAAGGCAAACAGGGTTTTCTTGTAAAATTATAATCATAGATACATATATAAGCACTATTTACTCCCAAAACTCTCTATCAACCCAATGAACTCTCCCATTTTCACACACAAAGAAGTCACTACCTACGAATCAGATTCTAATTGAACTTCCAACTACTACAGCCTCCAACAAAGTTCAAGCCCATCCAAGATAATAAAATTCATTTATCTTTTCTTGTAAATTATCTTTTTTTTTTCCTTGAAAATCTTTTCTTGTAAATTAATACACACTCAGAGCATTAGCATTGGATAATGAACAAATACTATAATCACTACAATAAACACTATAATCCCAACAAGAAAACAAGCAAATCAGACCAATGAAGCAAATGAGTGAAGGGAGAAATAAAAGCACAAGCTCTGCCACATTAAACTAAACCAAACTGAAACATAAAAAAAAAAAAAAAAATCAAATCTATGGTCCAGAGAGAGGAACAATATGTGAGAGAACCTGAGAGTGAGAGAAATAAACTGGGAGATAGAGACAGACTTATCGGAACCATACGAAGAGTGGCGTGGAGGGCGTAGCTGCTGCCCAACCTAGAGAACGAGAGCGGCGTGGGTGGCGGCCGTAACAAAGAAATATATAGCGAAGCAAGAAAAAGAAAGAGCGAGAGAGAAGGACTTACTGCAACCGGCGCCGGAAGGAGAGGACCAGCGTGGTGAGGCAGCGACGGGATGAGCTAAGAGCCGTGGGGGTTGCTGCTTTGCGAGTTAAGATGGAGAAGAAAGCGACGCGATGAGTTAAAGAAAAAAAAATATTTTATTTTATTTTAAATAAAATAAAATATTTCCTTTTAAATATTTTTATTTTAAATATTTTATTATTTTAAATAAATAAAATAAAATATTTTTTTTAAAATATTTTTATTTTAAATATTTTATTATTTTAAATATTTTAAAGCGACGCGATGAGTTATTATTTTATTTTAAATATTTTATTATTATTTCCTTTTAAATATTTTTTTAACATCTTTAATTAAGAAAAAAAATATACAACTTTATTAATACTCTATTCCTTAATTATTAAATAAAAAATAATAATAAAAGAATTAAAAATAATAATAAATAAATGGTAAGATAATAAACCTATCAATATCTATTAATTATTATTTTTTTATTTTTTATTTTAATAGAACTGGGAGTTGCTACTTTGCGAGTTAAGATGGAGAAGAAAGCGACGGGATGAGTTAAGACTTTAATTTTTATTATTTTATTTTATTTTAAATATTTTTTTAATATCTTTAATTATTAAGAAAATAATAGTAAAAATATAACTTCATTAATAATCTCTTTCTTAACTATTAAGTAAAAAATAATAATAAAAGAATTAAAAAATAAAGAAAATAATAAATAAATAATAGGAGATAGTAAGTATATCCTTATTCATTATTATTATTATTATTATTTTTTAATACAGATGGGGAGGAACTTGAACCCAAGACCTCAATTTTGGAGACATGGCGGTAATTCTAATCAGGTAACATGTCTTTGGCTATTAATTATTATCTTAATGAATAGATTTGAATGTTCACGAGAAAACTAAGCATATTGAAATCAACTGCCAACTTATTCGAAATAAAATTCAAGAAGGAAGCAGCATGACTGCACATGTTCCTACTCATTCTCAATTGGCTGATATCTTTACCAAGGCACTCTCCTCTATAGTCCTCAATACTCTTCTTTCTAAGATGAGAATAGTAAATCTCTATTCTCCATCTTGCAGGGGTATTGGAAAATGATGATCATAAGCTGATGTCTACTGTCAGAGGCGGAACTAGAAAATATAGTTTTGGGGGGTAAGTTACAAAAAAATAATTTTAGAGGGTCAATTACTAATTTTCATATAGTTTACTTTATAAAAACAGTTATAAAATTTTAATTTTCATTAGATTTGAAAATTTTGGGGGGGCTTTGCTCTAAGAAGTTCCGCCCCTGTCTACTGATGAAGTTGTTTTACATAATAGCCCTCACCTCAGCTTAGATGATAAAGGCTAGCTGAAGTTTTATTTATGCAATTTAGTATTTAGTTATTTTATTCTGACATTGGCTCAGATGTATAGTTTTAGTGGTAGATTTAGTTATTTTTTGGTAGAGTGTGAATATTCCTTTTTTGAATCGTGAGAAAGGTTGTATAGAGTGCTACATATACTGCGTTTTCTATAAATTTATTTGATTGATATGAAGATGATACAAAGTTATTCTGCAACCTGAAATTCTTTTCGTTCTTTTATGCCTTATTTTTTACTCATCTTACAATATTCACTATTTGTGTGCTTTGCATAATGTACAATAATAAGTAGATTATGAGGAAAAAGTCTCTCACGGTTAGGAGAGTGAAAGTCCTCACTGAGGAGAATACAGAGTTGGAGTGTTATGGATGAGATTGAAGACCGATGGAGTAACTTGAGGCTTACGGAGGAAGAAGAGGAGGTTATAGATCTTCCTTGCGGAAGTGAAGAAGAAATACACCGTAAGAGAAAAAGAAGCCTTATCGGAAAGATCTGTTCTGATCGAGTAATAAGAAAGGAAGTGATAACCAACGCAATGGGGAAGATATGGAGGATAAGTAAACGAGCAGTATTCCAAGAGGTCGAGAAAAATGTCTTTGTTACCACGTTCGCAAATCATGCTGATAGACAGAGGATCTTGGAGGGTAAACCTTGGCTCTTTGCCAATATGTTATTTTTAATCTTGCCGTATGACGGGGACTTACAACCCGGGAAGCTACATGCAGAAGCAGAATCATTCTGGTTACAAATCTATAATCTACCATTAGGTATTATGTCGAAAGAATGGGGTCATCGCATCGAAGGCTCGGTGGGGAAGGTGTTGGACGTTGATGTAGGGGAAGACAGGATTGGGTGGGGCAAATTCTTGAGGGTGAAAGTGGAAATGAAGCTACAGAAACCCATAGCCAGAGGTAGGACTATAATGGTAAATGAGAAAAAAATCTGGCTTAATTTTAAATACGAGAAGCTCCCAAAGATTTGCTTCAGTTGCGGTAGGATTTTGCATGGGGACGATGGTTGCTTGAATGAAGGTGGGGGAAATCAGACATCCAATTCTCAGTTTGGCTCCTGGCTACGGGCAGAGGATAGTTACCGTAGGCGTCCATGGGGTATCCCTTCAAATGGAAACCCGAATGGACGTGAAGATGGCTGGCAGGAACCCTCAAAGGAAGCTGGCCACAGCGGAACAGAGGGGTCAGTAGGCAGCACGACGAGCAGGAGACTAACAAAGGGCCTAGACTCAGATCACGTCAGAGTTAGATCCAACGGCAGAGGAAGTGACGGGCTCAGAGATGGGATGGTAGAAGGGGAAACTCGGAAGGGGAATTGGTTGGAGATGATGGGACGAAAGGCTCGAAGGCTGCTATTGACGGGACACGGCATGGGGTTTTTCAGACTATAGGCAGGAACCTACATTACGGAGGGAAATTTCAGAGGGAGGACATGCAGGTAGGGCGGGAACCAACTGAAAAGGAAAGGGGCCTTAATGAGTTCGAAGCAACAGATAAGGCAGGGGTAGAGCCCATTAGCAAAAATGGGCTTTCCCACCAGACACAAGAAAGGCCTGAGACGGAAATAGCAGTGACCAAGAAGCAGACGGTTAAGGAAAAAAACATAGAAATGGTTGAGAAAAATACCCAAGGAAGTTGTAGATGGAAGAGGCATGCAAGATGTCAGGGAACTCTTTCCATAGAAGGAGGCCTTCGATCAGGAACTAAAAGAATAGCTGAAAGGATAGAAGAGGATCAGGCAGCACCGAAAAAGAAGAAATGAGGTAAGAGCCTAGTGTGTAAAAACAATGAAGTTATCACATATGAAACGGTGGAGGCTGGCGTTCAACCCCACCGAAAGCCATGAAAATATTCAGCTGGAACTGTCGGGGGCTTGGGAACCCCCGAAGTTAGTAGCCTTTGTTTTCAAACAAAGGATAAAGCTCCCGATCTGGTTTTCCTGATGGAAACCAAAGTGTCACAAGCTAGAGCCATCAAGGTGGCTAGGAAGGCGAGGTATGAGTGTTCAGTGGCAGTAGATGCAGTAGGGAGAAGTGGTGGGCTACTGCTTATGTGGAGGCAAGAAATCCAGCTGGAACTTGTGAATTATTCTCAAAGGCACATCAATGTGCTAGTGAAGAGTGACGATGGTAGTGCTAGTTGGTTACTAACTTGCTTCTATGGACATCCTGACACAAATAAGAGAAAGGAGGTTTGGAGG
The DNA here is from genome assembly GCA_011037825.1 of Carya cathayensis. Taxonomy (NCBI): domain Eukaryota; kingdom Viridiplantae; phylum Streptophyta; class Magnoliopsida; order Fagales; family Juglandaceae; genus Carya; species Carya cathayensis. The sequence continues at coordinate 673,893 of QGSO01000293.1, forward strand.
TTATTACAATCCTTCAATCCGATTGATATGGGGTGGGGCATAATAGGAGACTTTACTGAAATATTGTCCCAAGAAGAAAAGGTGGGAGGAAGAGCTAGACCAGAAAATCAGATGAGAATGTTCAGAGAAGTGATGGAAAATTGCAAGCTGTTTGATCTTGGCTGGAAAGGGAATAAATATACTTGGTGCAACAAGCAAGAGGATGAATTCTTTATAAAGGAAAGATTGGATAGAGGTTTGGAAAATAAGAGATGGCTGGAGATTTACCCGAAAACCAAAGTTTCTACATTGACAGCATTATGTTCAGACCACAGGCCTATTTTACTTGAGGGCACAAAGGGCAGGGGGGAAAGGGTACATTTTCAAACTCAATTCAAGTATGAGATGAATTGGACAAAGGAAGAGGGCTGTAGGGACATAGTAGAAGAAGTGTGGCAAAGAGTGGGCTACCCATCAAGGCTAAATAGCAGACTTCTAAGCAAGCTGGAAAGTTGTAGCAAGAGACTTAAGAGATGGAGTAGAGATCTAAGAAGTAACAAAATGGCAACTATTAAGCAGAAAACAAATGAGATTAAACAGATACAAGAAGATGAAAGGGTGGATAATATGGGTGACCTCAAAAGGCTACAAAATGAGGTAAGTTTCTTACTTGATCAGGAAGATGCTAGATGGAAACAAAGAGCCAAAGTTCATTGGTTGACACAAGGGGACAGAAATACTAAATTCTATCATGCTTGTATCAACCAAAGGAGAAAAAAGAACCTAATAAAGAAGATAGAGGATGGTGAAGGAAGCTTACTAAGCTCGAAGGGAGAGGTGGCAACAAGTTTTAAGAGCCATTTCAACAAGGTCTATCAATCTTCTAAACCAAATGGAAGGGTTATACAAAAGTGTTTGAATGGAGTAGAGCATAGAATATCCCGGGACATGAAAGTTATTTTGGAAAAAGAATTCACACAAGATGAGGTAGTAGGTGCCCTCAAACAAATGTCTCCATACAAGTCACCAGGGCCAGATGGATTCAGTGCTGGTTTCTTCCAAGATCACTGGAATATAATGGGTCAAGATGTGGTCCAAGCAGTTTTAGACTTCTTCAGAAATGGTGAGATGCCCATGGGGTTGAACCACACACTCATTGCCTTGATTCCCAAGGTGAGTTCCCCTAGATCAGTAAATGATTATAGGCCTATTAGCCTTTGTAATGTATGGTATAAACTCATCTCAAAAGTTTTAGCAAATAGGTTGAAACTGGTGTTGCCAAAAATCATATCTTGGAACCAAAGTGCTTTCTTACTGGGTAGACTAATAACAGATAACATTATGGTTGCTTATGAACTCCTTCATACTATGCAGTCCAGGCAAAAGGGTAGAGAAGGTAGCATGGCCATCAAGCTAGATATGTCTAAAGCATACGATAGAGTGGAATGGGATTTTCTGTACACCATGCTATCTAAATTAGGATTTAGTGAGAAATTTAGGAATTTTATCATGGTTTGTGTCAAATCTGTCTCCTACTCGGTGGTGGTCAATGGAATCCCAGGTGATACCTTTTGGCCAACAAGAGGACTTAGGCAAGGGGACCCTCTTTCCCCTTATCTTTTTCTTTTATGTGCTGAAGGTTTGAGTTCACTACTGAAACAAGCTGAGAATAGAGGTCTTATCAAAGGAGTAGCTGCAACAAGGGGAGGCAGAAGAATCAATCACCTTTTATTTGCTAATGATTGTGTGATGTTTTGCAGGGCCAAGTTAGAAGAGTGGTCCATAATTGTTCAATTGCTTAAACTATATGAAGATTCGTCTGGACAGACTCTCAACAGACAGAAAACATCCATACTATTCAGCTCAAACACCAAAGCTGCAGCAAAGGATTGCATAACCCAACATGCTGAAGGTGTTATATGTGACAGCTACAACAAGTATTTGGGTTTGCCAACCATGGTTGGGAAATCCAAGTATGTCACTTTTCGTGGCTTAAAAGAAAAAATTTGGAGAAGGATAAACAGCTGGAAGAACTCTTTTCTTTCTGCTGCAGGGAAAGAAATCATGATTAAAAGTGTCTTGCAAGCTATTCCAGCCTACACTATGAGTGTCTTCAAGTTGCCAAAGATACTTATTAAAGAGATTGAAGCTATGATAGCAAAGTTCTGGTGGAACAACAAGAAGGAAGGCAAGGGTATTCACTGGAAAAGTTGGAGAAAACTGGGAATAGCCAAGAGTAAAAGGGGGATGGGATTTCGTGATCTGAACTGTTTCAATAGATCTTTGTTAGCAAAACAAGGGTGGAGAATTATACAAGAGCCAGATTCTTTAATGGCTCAAGTTTTCAAGGAAAAGTACTTCAAGTCAAGCCATTTTGTGGAGGCAAAAGCAAGATATTGTCCATCTCAAATATGGAGGAGCTTGATGTCGGTAATGGACCTGATTAAGACAAGATTTGTATGGAGAGTGGGTAATGGGAAAAGCATTAGTATTTGGAAAGACAAATGCATACCATTACCTTCCACCTTTCAGATTCAAACTCCCATTACCATGCTGGATCCGAATGCAACAGTTGATGTGCTGATTGAAGAAGAGAGTAAAACATGGAAAAAAGAATTGGTGGAAGCCATTTTCAGACCAGAGGAAGCTCAAAGTATCTGCAGCATTCCCATAAGCACAAGAGGTATGGATGATAAAATCATATGGGGGCATTCGGATAAAGGTATATTTTCAATGAAAAGTGCATACTTTACTGATGTGGAAAAGGAAACAGAGAAGATAGGGGAGCCTTCCAATAGTGATCATAACGAGGAGACTTGGAGAAAAGTTTGGAAGCTAACAAGTACGGGCAAGGTACAACAATTTCTTTGGAAAGTTCTAAATGGCATTCTACCTACTAGGAGCAATCTCTTTAAGAGAATGATCATTGATAACCCCATGTGCCCAGTTTGTCATCGAGAAGAGGAGACAGCATTACATGTTCTTTGGGAATGTCCAGCTGCAGCAGATGTATGGGGTGAAGAATGCAGCCCAGTTAAAAAATGGAAAAGGTGTTATGCTGATTTCCTGTCCTTGTGGTCTGACTTCCACTCTAAATTAGATAATAGAATGCTAAACACAGTGGCAGTGGTACTTCATAGCCTATGGAGGAGGAGAAATGACTTGGTTTTTGTAGGAAAGTTCAAGAGTCCTTCTCTTTTGTTTCAGCTAGCCTTACTGGAAGTGGAGGCTACGATACTGGCCCAACAAAAACAGGAAGTACCACATGTTAGACCAACAGGCGAGTTGATGAGAAATCAGTGGAAACCTCCTTGGCATGAATACCTGAAGGTTAATGTGGATGCAGCCTTGGATGTAAAACAAGGCAAAATGGGCTTCGGTATTGTGGTAAGGGACTATAGAGGTGATGTTCAAGTTGTGGCTGCTACTCCCGAACAGGTGGTCCGGTCAGCCAGTGTAGCGGAAAGCTGGGCCATGCTACGAGCAGTTACATTATGCAGTGAGTTAAGCTTCAGTCGAGTGCAACTGGAAGGAGATGCTAAGACAGTAGTGGATGCAATCAATTCTGAGGTGCCGAATACATCTTGGAATGGGCAAGTCATAGAGGATATCAAAGTGATTTTATCTTTACAGCCCAATTGGTCTGTCTCTTTCACGGGGAGAGATGGAAACAAAGCTGCTCATGCAGCAGCTAAATTAGCTTTAACTCTTACGTCTGAATGTTTTTGGTTGGAGGAGGTACCAACTGAGGTCCTCCCTGCTGTAATATCAGACAATCTATGTATTGCTATGAATGTTGAATGAATGAATATCTTTTTCAAAAAAAAAAAGTAATAAGTAGATTCTCTACTGATGGTGGGAAAAAAGCAAAGACATCTTGTGGCAATCCCTAGAAACAAGAATATTACTCCAAGTGGCCACCTTAACTTGTCAAAATCTAGATGATGAGAATCAACAAGCACCATTAAAGGATCTATTGCATGTTCTAGTTGGACCTATTACTAGAGTAAGATCTAAGAAGATCAAAGAAGCACTTAATGCGCTGATTCAAGAGATTTGGGTTGATTCTAAAACGGAGCATTCCAAGCTTGGCCCAAAGGAAGATGAAGGCGTAATAAATTTAATCATAGCTATTGATGGGGCTAATTTTGCTTAATTAGGTGTAATTTCCTTAGCAATTGCATGGATTAAGGGCTGAGTATGGCTTGAGTGGGCATGGAATTAGAAGGAGAAAGTGGTTTATTACTTTCTAATTTTAGACCAATTAATTGGCTAATTGACTTGCATATTTCAGACCTTCCTTAGGCTTGACTTTCCTTGCCTATTTCAATCTATTATTGGCATGGAGGAGTAATTTTAGGCTTATATTATTTAGTCCTTTTTATCTACTTTCCTATTTTGGAACTCATTTAGTTTCTTTTTCCTTATAGCAGGCGTGTAGGGCTAAAAATGGATTGATCAGTTTTAAGATTTTGTAGTCTTATTTTCAGCCATGTTTTATAAATAGCATGCACTCATTGTAATGAAGGGACAATGAATAAAAATCAAAGAAAACATGAGGTTTGCTTCTTCTATTGGTTTTTCATAGAACTTGTGAACTTATCAAGGATTCTTCATTATGACGTTCAAATTTTATACCTTCAGTTCATGATTCAATTATAATCATTGGGTCGGAGTTTGTTACTTTATACCTTCCGTTCGTGTTTCATTTATAAACATGGGTTGCGGTTTTCTATCAAAAATCTAAATTTTAGCTTTCATGGGTAAAGTATTCCAATATTGTTGTTGGGTCTCAAAGCGTGTCAATTGAGGTTCGCATCATTTGTATCACAGGTTCTAAAATTAGGTTTACTATCCTTTTATCTTTTGTTTCTTATTATCATCTTATCTTGTTCGGTTTGTGTTCATTATTCCTTGTTCTTGTTTTGTGTTGTGCACCAAGTTTTAAAAAAGAAAAAAAGAAAAAGAAAAAAGAGACGTAAGAAAAGAAAAGAAAAAAATAATATTGTTTGCAGTTTCAGTTCTCTAAAAACAAAATCTAATTTTTGTCCTGTTCCTTTGATTCATTGTTTTTATAATACTTTCTTGCCGTCGGTATTGATTTAAATACTACAAGTTGAATTTCTTGATTAAGTTTATTAGTTTAATAAAGAATTCAAAAGGTGAAGCTACAAGTGGAAAAAGGTAAGAGAGTGTGAGACTAATATCCAAAAAAAATTAATTTAAGAGTGAAACACGAGTGTGAGTGACATAATTTGAATGCAAACACGTGAGGGAGTGTTGTAAGGAATTATTTTTAACATTTCTCTATAGTTTCAAAAATATGTCTTCCAGGAGCGACACATCAAACAAAGAAGGAAATGAAGAGTCGTTCTTCGCGTTGCAAGCTATGCAATAACAATTTGAATGCATGAATGTGGTGTCTAATAAGATACGAGATCGGATAGATGGGTAAGAAGCTGTTATTGCTACTTGGTGAGAGGGTCATCCCCAAAGAATCCCTAATGCTAGAAGGCAAGAAGGGTGTGCGTATGTCTAATGACGACCACAAGAATGAGTTCGAAGATAAAAAAGGATCCAACTTCATTGAACGGTGAGGGAAAGTTTGTGCCAAGGGGAGAAAGGCATGGTAGAGGTTTCCGAAGAGATCCGAGATGGCGATATGGGACTAACAGAAACCTAGAAAACATCAAAATGAAGATACTGTCGTTTCAAGAAAAAAAAAAAAACAATCCTAAAACGTACTTGGAATGAGAGAAGAAGGTAGAGTTGATTTTTGAGTATCACAACTACTCCAAGGAGAAAAAGGTAAAACTAGCTGTCATTGAGTTTATTGACTATGCTAGTATATGGTGGGATCAACTTGTGATGAACGAAAAAAGAAACCATGAGAGGCCTATTGAGACGTGGGAGAAAATGAAGGCCATCATGAGGAGGTGGTTTGTTCCTGGTCGCTACTATAGGGACTTGATGGGCCCCAAAGTGGACCAAGTCGTAAAGATCCTTTGCAAGTTTCATCAAGGGCAATTACAAGATCAAGAGCTAGGAAGATCAAGGAAGCTATGCATGGATGGGGGTGCAATCCACTTGAGACGTGTTTAGCAATAGCCCAACATTCAAGATAGACTTGAGAGGAGGAGATCCAGTTTTCATCCATGTGATACTCTATGAAAGACACGACTTGGGCCTATTGTTATTGAAGGCCTTAAACTTATTTATTTCATTAAAAGAGCTTATTTTATTAGTTTAGAATAAGTGGGCTTGAAGATGTCAGCCAACACATATGTCTTATTTCTAATGAACTAGGGTTTTTGGGAAGGCCTTGTATTTTGGCCAAGGGCTTATTTAGAAAGTTAATATTTTATGTAAACTAGGGTTTTAGAAGTTACTGTAGTGCGCATTCACGCTACAGTACCCGTGGCTCACTTAGGGTTTTGAGGGATTGTTTATTTAAACCAATTGTAACCTCATTTGAGGAGGTTAGACATTTTTTAAATTGATGAATTTTATTCATTGTGAGTTGAGTTTATCTCCTCTTGTTCTTGATTGAACGTTTGAACTTATCAAAGGTAAATCACAACCTTTGTGGCATTCCTCCTTTGTAATCTGGGTTCTTGAGACAGGTTCTTTAACAGATCTAGATTTTCATATAATCTAGGTTCTTGAAACGATTTCTCATCGGGTCTAGATTCTCCATCCATTGACTTGAGTTTGGCTTTCTTGGGTTTGTTTTTCCAATATTGTTGTTGGGTCTCAAAGCGAATCGATTGTGGTTCACATCAGGACTTGTATCAGAAATTACAAAGTCTTACTCAAGGCAATAGGAGTGTGGATGACTACTACAAGGAGATGGAGATTGCCCATGATTTGGATTAATGTAGAGGAGGATAGAGAAGCTACCATGGCGAGGTTTTTGAATGGGCTAAATTGAGACATTGCCAATGTGGTGAAGTTGCAACACTACGTGGAGTTGGAGGACATGGTGCACATGGCAATAAATGTGGAACGGCAGCTTAAAGGAAAGGAACTCAGTTATTTCAAAATCCGGGCTCCTTTACTTCATGGAGGTTGAATTGGAGGAAAGACGAAGGGGTTGTTTTAAAGTCCAAAACCAAACCACCAAAAAAGAGAGATGAAGTTCCCAGTATCAACAAAGGTAAAACTGAATCCTAAACTCGTAATTGTGATATTAAGTGTTTTCGTTGTTTGGGAATAGGTCACATAGTTTCACAATGTACAAAGAAGAGGAACATGATCACACATGTTGATGGAGAGGTGGAAACCAAAAGCTAGAGCGATGATGACCAAATGCCACCGCTTGAGGACACTTGTGATGATGATGTGGAGTATCCGGTGGAGGGTGAGTCACTTTTGGCTAGGCGTGCTTTAAGTGCCCAAGTCAAAGAAGATGACATGGAACAACAAAGGGAGAACATTGATTGAGCTGAGTTATTGCATATTTTAATACTTTTGGAACTAATATATCTTAATTCTTTCATTACTTTATCATTGGTTTTATATGGAAAAATGAATAAATCTAAGTTGTGATTTAAATTGATTAAAAAGCATGAATTTCTGCTTAATTTTACCAACAGTTGATTACTGTGGAGTATGGTCCACATCGCTCGAGCGGAGGCTTTTGGCCGCTCCACCGCCACTCGACAGTGAGCTCGAGTGGGTTGTGGGAAAGGAGATCGCTCGAGCAGAGGCATTTGGCTGCTCGAGCGAAGTCAGGCAGAGTTGAACGCTTGATATTCGCTCAACACTCCGCTCAAGTGAATTCAGGCAGAGTCGAACACTCGATGTTCGCTCGACACTCTGCTCGAGCGGACATCGTATTTTACAGATCCAGGGTTTATTCCGCCGTTAGAGTATATATATGATTTTTTACATCTTATGGCCGACTTTTGGCCTGGAAAACACTGTTAGATTACAAGGAACACTTAGAATTTATTTTTTCTTTGATTTTGACTCAGATTTGGAGAGGGGGATTAACACGAGCAATCATTCACGCAGCAACACGAATTCTTCTGAAGCATTCACTCACACGGCAGCATATTGAAGAGCTCCTTGAGGAGTCCAATTGCTACTGCATCCCAGCCTCCTCCACCGCTTCAAATCTTCATCTCAATTCAATTGGCTTGATCTTTTCATTCCCAACTTGTTATTTAATTTTAGTTTTAAATTTGTGGAATATTTTTGATATTTTTGGTTTAGAAATTTGAGCAATTTATTTGTTATTCATTTAGTTCATGTTATTTATTTTTCTTGTTTCGTTAAGCTTTCATTTTAATAGTAGTTACAATTGCTATGAATTAAATTTGAGAATTTGTGATTTGAATACAATGATGAACCCTAGAAAATTGATTTTGGGGCTTTTCAATTTTCAGTGCATGTTTTGTCAATTACTTTCTAGTCTAGTTTAATTCTTATCTTAGTTTTATTAATCTCTTAATTTAATCTTTTAGTCTTTTACATTTCAATCCGACACTCAAAAATCTAAAAGCATGAATCTAGTCCATGACTAGTGCCTTTTTCTTTCTTGTTACACTCTTCCATCCATTGCACATACCATCATCTTTATTTTCTCTTTGTGAAGATTTTCACATTTTTCAACGAGTTTGAGTTTAAGTAGCTTTCCTTGAGGAGACGATCTAGGAATTTATTCATAATTATTACGTGACATTCTCCTGCACTTGGGATAGTCTTTGTGCTACTCATTTTTGAGTGAGTCAAACATTTCATATTAGTTGCTGTATCAACAACAAGATATGTAGTATGATCATTGATGGTGGAAGTTGTACTAATGTGGTTAGCACTACTTTAGTTAAAAAATTGAATTTACTTACGTTGAAACACCCTGAACTGTATAAGTTGCAGTGGTTGAATGATTGTGGGAAGGTTAAGGTAAATAAGCAAGTGTTAATTTCTTTTTCAATTGGGAGGTAAAAGGATGAAGTTGATCGGTGCAAAACTACAAGTGCACAGTATCGTAATTTTATAGTAAAGTGATAAGAAGAGTATCGTCCTCAGGGATTGGCACTTCACTTTTGACAAATACCAAAATTATACTAATCTTGATTGTATCTAGAGGAATCACTAAGATTTTTGTAGATGTACTTAAAACTAAAATCAACTCAAAGAAAAATACGCAAAGGAAATAAAACTGACGTTCGAAGATCAAATTAATGGGAAAGAAAACTTTTAGGAAATCGATTTCACCTAATTCCTCACTATTCTTTACTCATCCAACTAATTTAATTTAATTCTTTTTGTTTATTAGCAGATCTCTAATTCATCCAAAAGCCTCTTTCGATAGTCAATTAGAAATTATTCTTGTTCATCAATTTACAGAAGAATATGCAAATTAATAAAGCAAGAAAATAATAAGACCAATGATTTAAATACTACATACGTTCATACAAGTCTTTCGATCTCTATATTTACCTATGCCGACATATTCAAGATTTATCCTATAATTTCCTCTTTCGATAGCAAATCACAAGATTAAAACATCATCTAATCAATGGCCTGTTAATTAGAAGCAATAAACTCAGAATAAATTAGATAAACAAAGAGAGAATTGTCTTAAATTAGCATAGACAATCAAGCATAGTTCGGAACTAGGTTACATCATTTTCCTAGAATAAATAAAATTTAGCTCATGCTAAAAAATGGAATTCAACATAAACGAATTCACCATAATTATTCTGAGAATATTGGAAGGAAAATAAACACTGAAAAATACTCCTCGCAGTCGCAACTCATCTTAAAAAGAAATGATTCACTGCTTCTCTCCCGTCTGTGCCTGTGTATGATTCCAGTGTACGTGCAATGCGTGGAACTCCCTCTCCAAAACAGATTACTTGAATTCTTCTAGTTGTGTTTTTCTATCCCAAAAACGTGTTCTCTAGTAAAAATTACGGCCATATGATGAAAAATCACTTTTTTTATACCCTGACGACGGAAAAATCCTAGATCTGTAAAATACGATGTTCGCTAGAGCAAAGTGTCGAGCAAGCATCGAGCGTGCAACTCTGCCTAACTTCGCTCGAGCATCCAATGTCTTTGCTCGAGCGATCTTGTTTTCCTGCAACCCGCTCGAGCTCACTGTCGAGCGGCCATCGAGCGTTTGAATCTGCCTGAATTCACTCGAGCGATGTGGTAAATCTACAATGTGAAATTCTGCAAGTCATCAAATACCCCCAAACTTACAACTTTGTTTGTCCTCAAACAAAAAGAAAATAAAATGTTACTTTAGGCAATATTAACTAGACCCCAAAGAGAAGTATCATCACTCACCAAGCTTTTATGAATTTAGATTTCATCACTAGTATCTTACTCTTTTAACATCAAAGATAGCAAGAAAATCAATAAAAAATTTTGCAATCTGTCAAGCAAGAGTTAGGCGTTTACTTCAACCTAAAGCTAAGACCTTGAGTGTGTGTGTGATATAGTCAATTTAACTTCAAACCGCCTGAAAACTCAGATAAAAGTAGAACAACTAAAATCAGAAGAATTCTCTCAAAACTTAACACCATAAGTCCAATTTTCAGAAATCCTCTCCACTAATGTAGTCAACACCAAAATCAGAGATCAAAAGATCTTTAATAAGGTTGTAATGATAGGCCACAGGGTGAAGGTTAAGAAAGAACTAGATATGGAAAATCAAAGCAAACTGGAAAAATACTTGATGAAAAGAATACTAAAAGAGATATCCACATGATTCAAATCATAGCTCTTTCTTGGCAATATGCTCATACTGGTGGCATTATTGTTGTTGTAAATACTGAAGCAATACTAACAATTCTCTTAACAAAATCTGAGGTGATACACACTCTGCTTAGTGACTTCTTTTTCTTTTTCTTTCTTCGTTTTTTTTTCACACTTTGATCTAACAGAGCAAACATAAAACGGATAATTCTCTATCAACTAATTTTTTCTTTAAATGTAAATTTCCACCAAAGTATTTTCTCAAACTATCAAAGGTAGATTCATTATTTTTCAGGCTTCGAGCGGGAATGGTTTATGTACTTCAAAGAACAAATAAAGGCTTATGTAAAATAAGGCTCAAGGGGGTTGACTATGGAAACACTCCATGTAATGATGGCACGATATTTAGGACGGCTGAGAAAGCTTTTTGGTTAAGACAAAGAAATGCCTAGATCATTTCTCTAATATTTGGTATCAACTAGGATTTTCGCCTCAAGGATCCATCAACGGATTCTAGAACAAAGCAAAATTGAACTACCCTATGTCATTCAACTTCTTCTCTTCATAACCAAAATGGAATAAAAGAAAAATGACTATGTGCTCAATTATGTTCAAGGTCAAAGATTTAAACCAAAGTACCCATAAAACTCCACTTGATGTAAAAGAAATTTTTGAAAATTTTTCTCAAAACCACTTTAATCACAAATTTCAGAGTTATAGAGAATTCAATCTTACTCTAATGCATGCTTGGTAAGAGAATCAAACAATCCAAGACTTAGAAAACAAGAGGATCAAATGACTATAGGAGTTTACACCCCCAAACTTAAATTAAACAATGTCCTCATTGTAATGCGAAAGTAAAAAGGATTGAAGAAATGAAAGGAACTTCCCTGGTTTCATGGTGAATCTTCCGTAGTTTATAATTTTTTAGCTCTTTATTCATGCTAAATAAACCTGCATCAAAATCTAAATTATTAAAAATAAATAAATAAAGATAATAAAATAAATAAAAGAATAAAAGAAAGTTCTATGGGTTGCCTCCAATAAGCGCTTGTTTTAAGGCCTACAGCCAAACTTTTCAATCTTCATCAAGTAGGATCTCCAAGAGGAATAAATGCATAGTTCCTCTCCACTTGTTCTCCATAGTAGTGCTTCAATCTCTGACCATTAACTCTGAATATATTCCCTGTCTTGTCCTTCAAGTCTATTGCTCCAAAAGAGAAAACTTTATCTTTCCCGGGAAGAGTTTGAGTCGTGAATTGAAGAGTAAAACTTGTTGTCCTGATGCAAACTCTCGCCTAAGAATCTGTTTATCATGCCACTTCTTCGTCCGTTCTTTATAGATCTTTGTATTTTCATATGCATCATTCCAGAACTCATCCATCTCATTCAATTGAAGAAGTCGCTTTTCACCTGCTGCCTTCAAATCAAAGTTAAACTTTTTTATAGCCCAATAGGCTCTATGCTCCAACTCCACAGGAAGATGACATGCCTTCCAAACACTAATCGGGATGGAGACATCCCGATAGGTGTTTTAAAGGCTGTACGGTATGCCCACAAAGCATCATCAAGCTTCTCTGCCCAATCCTTTCTATTGGTTTTGACCGTCTTCTCAAGGATGTTCTTGATTTCTCTATTTGAAATTTCAGCTTGGCCATTAGTTTGAGGATGGTAAGCAAGTGTTATCTTGTGCTTTACACCATATTTAGAAAGAAGATTATTAAACAACTTGTTGCAAAAGTGAGTCCCTTCATCACTAATAATAGCTTGTGGAGTGCCAAATCTTGTGAATATATTCTTGTGCAGAAATTTGAGCACTACCTTTGCATCATTTGTTGTTGTAGCAATTGCTTCCACCCATTTTGACACATAATCAACTGCTAACAAGATATAAGCAAAGCCAAAAGAATGAGGAAAAGGCCCCATAAAATCTATTCCCCAAACATCAAACAACTCAACTTCTAAAATATTTTTCAATGGTAACTCATGACGCCTTGAAATATTTCCCATACGTTGGCACCAGTCACAAGTTTTCACCAAAGTATAACTATCACAAAAAATAGAAGGCCAAAAAAACCCACTTTGAAGTACCTTAGCTGCTGTATGGGTGGCTCTGAAGTGTCCTTCATATGATGATGAATGGCAATGATGGAGGATGGCTTGCATCTCTTCTTCTGGCACACATCTTCGAATGATTTGATCAGGGCATCTTTTGAACAACAAAGGCTCATCCCAAAGATAATATTTCACATCACGCAAAAACTTCTTGCGTTGATGGTAAGTAAGATCAGGTGGTAATACTTTACAAACTAGGTAGTTTACAATATCAGCATACCACGGAAGCTTGATCTCACATGCAAACAACTGCTCATCAGGGAATGCTTCTTGGATCACTAAATCTGGTCTTTCTTCCTCTTGCTCTAACCGAGAGAGATGATCAGTAACTAAATTTTTATTTCCTTTCTTATCTCGAACCTCCAAATCAAATTCTTGAAGAAGGACGATCCAACGAATTAGCCTCGGCTTAGCATTCTTCTTGCCAAACAAATAGCGAAGTGCTGCATGATCAGTGAACACTATCACTTTTTTACCAATTAGGTAAGACCGAAATTTGTCACAAGCAAACACCACAGCAAGTATCTCCTTCTCAGTTGTTGTATTATTTAATTGAGTTTCATTCAATGTCCGGCTTGCATAATAGATGGCTCTAAACAGTTTGTCTCACCTTTGTCCCAACACTGCTCCAATTGCAAAGTTACTTGCATCGTACATAACTTCAAAAGGTTGACTCCAATCAGGCACAATCATAATTGGTGCTGAAATTAGTTTCTCCTTAAGTGCATTAAAGGCCTGCAAACAAACAACATCAAAGTCAAATGTAGAATTTTTTTCAAGAAGATTACATAAAGGTTTAGAGAGTTTAGAAAAATCCTTGATAAATCTTCTATAAAATCCCGCATGTCTCAGAAAGCTTCTGATTCCCTTCACATTCTTTGGAGGTGGTAGCTTTTCTATGGTTGCAATTTTAGCTCGATCCACCGTAATTCCTTTAGATGACACTCTATGGCCAAGTACGATCCCTTCTTGAACTATGAAATGACACTTTTCCCAGTTTAGGACTAGATTTTTATCTTCACATCTCTGCAAAACAAGAGTTAAGTTATGCAAACAATGATCAAAAGATGTACCAAAAACTGAAAAGTCATCCATTAAAACTTCCATTATATCTTCCACCATATCAGAAAAAATAGCCATCATGCAACGTTGAAATGTCGCAGGGGAGTTGCACAATCCAAAGGGCATCCTCCTAAAAGCAAATGTTCCATAAGGGCATATGAATGTAGTTTTTCTCTTGATCTTTAGGGGCTATGGCAATCTGGTTATACCCCGAATAACCATCTAAAAAGCAATAGTAGGAGTACCCAGCCAGTCGATCCAACATTTGATCAATGAATGGAAGTGAAAAATGATCATTCCTTGTTGCTTTATTCAACTTGCGGTAATCCATGCATACACGCCATCCCGTGACTGTTCTTGTGGG